>PVHY01000811.1:0-66284 GCA_004024945.1 Uropsilus gracilis
TGGAGATATACTGACTGTAGACATATCAGTAAAAAAGTTGAGGGTGTGTATTTCCAGAATTCAAGTGCAAGCCCAGGTTAAAAGCAGCGAATTTTGGTAAAATCCTTTTATCTTTTACTTGAGTCATTTAGATAATTGTTTCAAATTCTCACTAAAATGTTCAGAAAGAGAGCATCTATATTTAAAAATATGAATCAATGATTATAGCATCGGCATACAACAAATGGACACCAAAATATAAGCCCCAAATAATCCATGTTTAATTTAGTGATATTTATATCCTTTAGAGAAAAGCAAATATAAATAAGAACAATAATACAATTACACTTACTAACTTCCAGATGCCAAATGCAAGATATAAAAAGACAGCAGAAAAAAAAAAATTAAATAGCTGAACAATTAACAGCTTTGTAATTCTATTTCCTCAATCACTTTTAGGTTGTAATAGTTTTCATTCTTAAATGATTACATGAAAGTGTTGTCATAATGGTGCATGGGATCTGTTTCTCCATGAGGGTACTACCTATTGAAATATTGAATAATCAAAAAGGAAAGCCCTCTTTCATTAATAATTAGAACCTCTGTACAACATGAGAATCATTAGCTGAACGTTCCTATTTGCCTATGCCCTATCCCACCGGTATTCTGCAAAATCATGCAATAATTGATTTCTAGAGAACAGCTTCCAAAATTAGATTCCCTTGAGAAATTTGAGATTCACTTGGGAAAGTTTTAGAAAAATAATAAATGTGCAGCTCTCACACTTAGCAATGCTGATTGACTTGGCCTGGGGCTGGGAAACTTTGCCAGGTGGCGCTGATGCACAGCCACATCCGAGAACCTGCTCTGGAATCAGAAGATTTCTTAGCTCCCACCTCGGCCGCTGCCGGACCCCATGACTACACCCCTCAGCAACTAAGTCTCAACTGTCCTATGTGAAAGACCCTCAGAGGACTGTTTTGTCAGGAAACACACCTGCAATTCCGCTGTCCTCCTGAGTGTCACCAGATGCCGAGGTGGGGAGGCTGGGCTGAAGCCCCTGGCAGAGAGGTAGCTTCCTGGCGGCAGAAGTAGGAGGGAATGGAACAGATGTGGGCAATTCCTGTCTTCTGACTAGTCCTGGCTTTTGACGATCACGTGACCAGGGCATGGGCCTTAATCAAGTCCCTGCCCATCACCCCCTACCCTCCCTTTCACATCCTGAGACAATGCAGGGAGGAGTAGGGGGTGGTTGTGCGTCAGCCCGTGGGCAGCTCTGGTTCTGGGCTCAGGGTCGTCCTCTATACTTGCAGTGGGGCCTCAAACGCGTCCTATGTCTTGACCTGCGGCCTCCACCCTCATCTCGCTGTGAGGTTTGTTTCCATTTGCCCCCAGTGCAAACGCTCTCTCCACGCAATGCCTATTTTCAATTTTCCTGATGGTCAGACCCAGGCTAGCGCCCTTGGCTGCGGTGATGAGTTCCTTGACTGGATGGAGGCAGTTTATAACAGTCAGAATCTGTGTTCTGAATTTTGCATTTAAGTCTCAGCTTCCAGTCATTCGTGTAACACATGCATCATTTTTTACAAATGATTGAAATTCGCTGAGCTTCCGTTTTCTCATCTGTGTTGAGGCCCAAACTAAACACACCGTGTGAAGTGTTGCACTGATTGGTTCTTGGGAGGCTACTCAATGCCCTAGTACCAGTGGATCATTTTTATTATTCCTCATAAATTAGATAATATATGTAGATAATCGACCAAAGCACCTGAAACCATTTGCTGCTATCATTATGTTATCACTGTGAAGTATTTTAACCACATTGATTATGATTAACTCCTCTGTTCAAATGACCAATTCTAAGTCCTCTGCAATAGTCAACTTTTAAAGAGCTGAATTAAGAGAAAAAACATCTTGCTGCACTTACAGTATAGACGAGAATGAAACACCACACCTGTTTAAAGTTGAATTTGGATAGTATTCCAGGTAATCCAACTCCGTTTTCAAAATAGAACTCTAATTGTCAAGCTTCCAAAGCAATTCTGAAACAAACCATAAAAATGATCCTAAGATATATTTTATGTTGCTAGAAGGGTTGACTTTCTCCTGTTTTTGATAAACATTGTTTCTAGCATTTTCTCTAATGTTTTGTAGGTGCAAAGTTCTTTTCATAAGCAGTTGAAAAAATGATGCATAAGAAAGTGGTTATCTAAGAAAGAGGGAAATAAAGAACAATAATGAAATGAGTTGGCATTTTGACAAATTCTCATTTGGAAAATACCGGGTTTCAACTGATGCGATGTTGAATCTATTTTGTCTGCTTATTTTTCACCACAGATTTTGAAATAATTTTAGAAAAGTGACAAAAACAATGTGAAGCTCCTTGTATGGCAGTTCTTTGCTTAGTTTCCCCTAATGTGAAGAAGTATAAATGTCAAAATCAAAAAGTTAACATTGCAATATGGATATTAACTAACCTACACAATTAATTGGATGGATTCATTGTTTTGCCAGCTTCCCTTCTCATGTCCTTTTCCTCTCAAGGTTCATGATAAAATTTCATTTAGTTGTTTGATGTCCATATGTGCCATCACTCCAAATTATTTCTAAGTCCTTTTTTTTTTCTTAAATCTGAACAACTTTGAAATAAGATAGACAGTAAGTCAGTGGTGTGGTACACTATCCTTTCATGTGAGTGGATTTGATATTTTCTTGTCATTAGACTTGGGTTACTGTAGTGGAGTCACAGAATACTGTAGGTGGGAAGGTAATGAATCAATTCAGGAGCTACGGGAGGCAAATATGTTGTCTTTCTGTTCATGTTCACCTTGATCCTTTCAGATAGTCTCTGCTGGATTTCTCCATTCCAAAGTCACAATGAGTCCCTTTGGAATTAATGTTTTCTTGTGGCGATACTTTTTCCCCTAAATTTTACTCACCAAAGAGCATCCCTTGGTGGATCTTGCCTGCAGCAAAAGCTAGTGTCATGAGGGTGACTTTCTACTTCTCTCATGCCTTTATTCTGTAATCTATCTCAGTATGGACTCTCCATGTATTTATGGGATATCCATAGGCTTCAGTTCAGTACTTAAGTCATTTCGTTTCTTCTTTCAATTGTTTCTACTTGATCTGTTGGAGACTCAGGTTGGTATCACTAGCCTCTCAACACGCCTCCTCCTTCATGCACATTTCCTTCATTATTTTTATATGCACAAGGGTTTAATTCTATGTTTTCCATATAAAATGTGTTACATCTGGGAAACATTTTCAGATAACCATTTTTTTCGGGAAAACATTTGTGTGCCACACTTTATGACTTAGCAACTAGGTTCAAACTTTTACAGATGGATGTCACAGCACCTAGTATCAAAGCACCCATAATCCTCAACTTTTGCCATCCCAAATATCCCAGTCGTTTTGTACATTCCTCGATTCAGTTCTTGAGTCATCCATTTTTCCAAGAAAATGGTTCATTTCACTGGAGAATGGTGACTAGAAATCAATATCTTGGTACACCATGAACTCTCCTTTTATCTCTTGCTTCTGAACCCTTTAGAAATCTATGTGTGTAGAATAATACACGCCGACATCACCACCTACATTTATCTCTATTTATATTTTGCTATACCTATATTTATCTGTTTTTTTTTTTTAACTAGAACAAGGGTTCATCACTTGTCTCCAATTCTAGTGCAACACTCCCAAGTTCACTCTATATACCAATGTAGCATTTTTCTCTAATAGTGAGAACTTGATTCTCATTTTCCACAACATATTTACATACATTTTCAATAGTAGCTTCAGAATTGGTAACCCATTCCCCTCTAACAAATAAATATATTGACTGAATATAGTAATTAAGTAGTTCATTTTGTCTTTATATTGTATTTAATCAAATACTATTTCCCAAAGTCAATTTTACTCCAAATATATATGTATATATTCAAATAGTTTGACATGTGAACAACTTTAATAGATAGTAAAGTATTTCTCTTTCCAAATTCAAAATGAGATCTGTCAAATGCTCCACACCATTTCATCTAACAATATATTCTCAGATAATATGTTATCTTGAGGCTGACCATCATGCATGTGAATAGTTTTTGATGATTCAACCTTTCTTATTGAAGTCAAAGGCTGTCTCCAACTTCTACGTATTGGATAACATATTTATAAATTTCATATCTACATGTTGCAGAAGTTGACTTGTGAAAGTTAATTCGTTTTTATGAATACTTTATTTACAGATATGTACTGGAACTACTACATGTGCTTATCTGTATGTATCAGTAATCTTGCCAAAAAAAAGCTTCATTCCAATTTTATTGGGAAGCCATGACTAATATATTGTGAATTTTTTTCTCACTACCAGTGGTCTGTGAATTTTTAAATATTTCCTAACAAACATACTTAATGAAATCCATAGACTTATTTAGAGAAGAAGGTTTGTTAATGCATGCCATATGACAGTCCCTTTTGTTGAGTAGTTCTAGATGGATTTCCTTCCTTACTAAAAAAAAAAAAAACAACTGCTGATAAACATTTTTGTTTTTACAAAAGCAAAGCAGACAGAAATAAAGTAAAAGACATGTACCTTGCATCAATAACTGAAGTCTGTGACCCATAATCTATTCAGAGTTTAAAGAAAAGAAAACCAATCTTTTAAAATAAAATTATTTTATGAATCATGCAGAAAAGAACATTTATCATTATTAGCACTATCATCTCCATTGTAGATTTTCTCAGCTGTGTGGAGCTAGTTCATATTTATAGATCTTGCTTTCTGCAGGATGGCAGAGGGCCAAGAAAGCAGACAATTTAGGAAGAAGACTTGCACACACCCAGAAGTGCCTCTGTACTTTTTGTGGAAGTAGCTCTCTATGAGCAGTTACGCATCAGGAGGGTTTCTAAAAGTCTATGGCCCTTGGTATTCACGCAGCTCAGGACACAATTGAACTGAGATGGGTGTTATCTCCCTCCATGTGTTTAAATCTCTTAATGATCATATTTCACATTATGTTGCTTAAATCATAGTGCAAGCTCCAGAGTTATTTATTGGATGGATGGATGGATGAATGCATGAATGAATGAATGAATGAATGAATGAATGAATGAGCAAATGAATGACTGAATGGCATGTCAGGTAGTTGGGGTTAATGTTATGTGAAAGAGAACCACAATCTGCAAATCAACAACGAATGACCGGCAGCCCCATACTTTCCCCTGCCATCCCGCTCAAATTGAGTAGTAAGTGGAGCAGAGGTGCTGAAGGTTCTTTTGTGTAGACTCTGGACAAAAGACTTCATGAGCTACAAGAAGATCATGAAGCTGAAATTCTTTATCCGTTTTCTCAGAATGTTGCCTTCAGTAATTGATCATTCCTTCATTCTATTGATTTTCCCTTTAAAGAAAAATTACTCTCTTTCCCTTTCCTAGTTACTACGAATGTACAGCGGCATTCATCATTGAGAGCAATGCTCACTCCAGCTTAATTTAGCTGTCATCTGTAAAGTAGCCCAGGTTTAGGAAAAAAACAATATTATTGTTTGAAATCATTTTCTCATCCTTTTCTGTCTCCTGATTTGATCAAAACCAATCTAAACTAAATGATTTCAGAGTTTCTGATGGGAAAGAAACACTCTTACACTCTCTGAGGGATATAAACTTACTACTTAGCACTAAACAATTCCTTGACAACAATGGTACTTTGGGACTAAAAAAGAAAAGGCAAACAGAAATTTCTGCACATGTGTATCTCTTTATTACCATCATCTCTATGCCTTGAAGGTTGACATGAAATAGGTGAGAACACTCTAGATGATGCTCATGATAATTAACTTCAATGACATGAAAACAATTCCACCTATCCCACCCCCCTCACTTCCTGTAACACACACAGAGTTCATGTTTCCATGTCACGACATACAGTTTTTCCTATGGTACGTCCACATACAAATTATTATAGCTGTATTACCTCAGTCTTGTTGCCGTCTAGACCTTCTACTGGAGTTAAAGGCTAATACTATGCATGTGGCTACCTCAGTACTTCCATCACCAGTGCTAGCTTGCCATGGTGATGCACTGCCCGGGCAATCTCAGCCAAGTGGACTGGGCCCGAATGACATGACTGCTGCCTACCCACAGCTGGGTCTCCAGTCCAGGACTGGTCACCCAGGGCACAGGGATGGGTGCTTCCTGCAGCATCCCTGGGTGACCAGAGCAGCTCTGGAGTCTGCTGGAGCAGGGCTGGAGCCAGTTCATAGGGAAAGCTTCCAGTTCAGCCATCAAGTTTACAGACAGTGGAGCTATTACCAAATACACAGATGGGATTGGCTGCCACTAGACATCTGAGAAGGTTCATGCCAAACCTCTGGGTGGGTAGGGTGGAGCTGGAACAGGGAAGCTGGGTGCTTTAGGGCGTGTCTTCAGGAATGACATCAGCAGGTCTGTCTCCCGCGGGTGTGTTGGACTGGGCATGCAAGACTCTCCACAGCCCATGGCAGAGTGAGGCTGGCGGCAAGTGTCACAACCTCTTCCAGGTCCACTGCCATGGCAAAGGGTCACTGTCCAGGCAGGACAGATGGCCAGGAGAGCTTCAAGATCTGCGCTGCTGATTGTGACTCAAGGGCCTGTTACCAGAAACACAAATGCGCTGAATTCCCCTTCCCCTCCGGTAACCGCCTCTTCACAGAGTCCAAGAGTGATTTTTGTTGCATAATACGAGTTCGTCTGAGTTTTCTTGATTTGTTTCTCTAGAGTTCATGTGAGTGAAACTATGTGATCATTGTTTTTTTGTTTTTAATTTTCTGCCTTATTTTGTGTAGCACAAGCACATCAATTTCCCTTCACGTTGTTGCAGAAGGCAAGAATTCATCTTCGTAAAGAGCTGAGTAGCCTTGCACTGGTACAGAGAGCACATCTTTATCCACTCATCTGCTAATGGCCGTTTAGGTCCTTCCCTGTTCTTGGCTATTGTAGAGCTCCAAGGAACATATGGGTATGCCAGCTTTTCACGCGAGTGCTCCATGTTTGTATTTTAGATAAATACCTAGAGGTGGAATTACCAGATCATGTGATAGCTCACTTGTCATTTTTTTGAGGAGTCTTCATGCTATTTTCTGTGGAGGGTGCATCCGTTTCCATTTCTCCTAACAGTGTGCACAAACTATTTTTTTGGTCAACACACTGTCCATTTCCCCAGCAGGTACTTCTTGTTGCTGAATTGTTGGTGTTCTTCTTTTATTCTGACTATCAAGATCATCATGATGTATAATTTGCTAATACTTCCTTATGTCATGGTTTGCCTTTCATTCTGTTGATAGTGTTTTGATGTACAGAGTTTTCATTTTTATATATTTTTAAATTGTGTTGAATTTTTCTTTTGTTGCCTATGTTTTTGGTTTCACACCCAAGACGTGATTGCCAAATCAAACACCAGGTTCCTCTATGTTTTCTTTGAAGAGTTAATACAAATTAAGCCTTGTGTCTACTGTTTTCTCTGATTTTTATTTATGGTAGAGATAAGAGAATGACATCATTCTTTTTATTTTGATTGAAAGGTATCTGATCCTTCCAACAGCATTTGTAGGAAAGACTGTCTTTCATCAGTTGAATGATCTTAACACCTGTGTTGAAAATCTCTTTTTAATATGGATATTGAATCTCTTTATTCCTTTAGAAGATAAAGAGTGTTGGTCTGTATCTCACTTCAAATATAAACATTGAATGTACCATCTCACACAATGTATGTGTTTGACTGTTTTGGCTGACATCAAATAAAATTCACTTTAGTAAAATTTCAGTATTTTGAAAGTCATCACTTAATGATATCACTATACGTATTTCTCTGGCCACTGCTAAAATAATTCCAATATTTGGAACTCTGACTATGTGAGGAACACCTAAGGAGGATCATTCATATAATTTGGTCATGTAATATTCTCAATATTCTCAAAAGAATATTGTTAATAATTATCATAGATTTCTCCCTCTTCATTCACAAAGGAAATGAAGGAAAATTTTGTCAAATTGCTCCCCACTGTAGTAAAGGATCGGTTATTTGGATATCAGCTCAACGTGGGTCACAGACATATTGTACTATTAAACTCATTTTCAGTACCACTGACAGCAAAGTTAAAACAAGGGGGGAATCACATTAACCTTTCCATTGAGCCACTATTAACAGTGTGTTGAGGAGAAAATCCCAGGTACATTGTGAACATTTACTTAACAACAAAAGAAAAAGTCTCAGGGTAAACATGTCTCTATTTGCAGTCTCAACCGTAGGGAAATCTAATACATGTTTACTTAAATTTACTGTATGAAAAGACCTTGAATGAGACAAACTTCATCTACTTTTCTCACTTCATCCAAATATCAATGAACTGTGCTAAGAATGGCACCTAAGTGACTCATAGAATTCCTTTCTAATTCTCTCTCTTTTGAAAGAGAATTTGTTCCATATCGTGGGAATAGCCATGTGAATAATGAATGAGAACATGAAAAGTCACACAACTTTGGGGAAATAATGGAAAATCCCATGGAATTTTCTTTTTCATTTTCTTGTATTTGCTCGATTTAATATAGTGTAGATGTTTATTTAGAAATAAATAATTTAGAATGCTGGAATCTTTACCATCTCCAATGACAATATATTGAGAGGCTTTAAAAAGTTTGCAGTTTTCATTGAATTCTAAGTTGAGGGAGGAAAAAATAAGTTTGAGCGCATCATGTCCAATATTGCAATGAATGAACAAATAAGACAAATACAAGTAAGATCAGATATATAAACCATATTGAACATATTTGGAGAGGGAGAAAGAATCCCAATTTTTGAGAACCTGAAAGAAGTGGTTTTCCTTTTTTATAAGCAAATAAAATCTGGGTTAACAAAGAGAGGAAGAACTTTGATGATGGACAATGAATATTCCAATGGTTTGTGTGAAGATGAGAGTTTTTAAAACAATTGAAAACAATTTGCTAGTGCTATTAATATTCTTACTGGCAAATGTATAACAAACTTCAGCTGGGCTTGAGTCCAATTGTTAAACATTCCTTAATTACTTATATCCTAATTAAAGTAGGTTTTTCTGTCTGAGTGTGAGAGAAAGAACCTTCCTCCATATTAAAACTTCCAACACATTTTTCATGATTTGGGGTTGATGTTTTCTAAATATTTCCATTGAATTTTGTAGACATTTCAAGAGGTCCTGCATCAATTTTGCAAGTTTAGCTTTGGTTAGCTTAATTGTCTTTGAAACTTTATAACCTCAGTTATAAAAAGAAGACAAGGCAGAAAAGACTGTTTTCACAGTAGTATCTCATTGTCAAATTTTGTTTAGGTTTGAAGAGTAGATGTGCTGCCTATATAAATATTTTTGAAACACTGCTTCAAGCCAACAAAAAATCTATAGTTGTGACCAAGAAAACATCTGGAGATGGAGATAAGATCAGAGAACAGAAGGAAAACACAAACATCTTCAAAAAGAAATGAAACAACTTTTTTTTCTACCCTTTCGATTCTTCAATAAAGAAAGTACCAGAATTCTTTTACAACATGGTATTTTGGAACTGTAGGTCCAATCTTCAAACTTTTCAAGGTAACAATTTGACTCAGTTGGTTGTTTTGACTTTTTCCATTTCAATTTCCTGGGTAGTCATAAAGTATTTTATCTCCAACACAGAGTGGGCTGGTCTAATATTCCAAAACCCAAGAATATAGCACATAGAATCTAATCCATAACTGGAGGTGCATTTGACTTTACAGTAAAACATGTTTCCTGCTAGTTATTATATATATATATATATATTATATATATATATATCATGCAAACTATGCACATACTATGTAACTTTTGGTTAAATATGGGAGAGTATCAAATAGTTAAATGAGTCATTAAGATAATCCCCCCAATAAGCAAACCATGCCCATTATCAATTCAATCGAATACTTAAGATTTTTAAATATAGCATCAAGGAGGTGATGATAATAAAATAGTGAGCAAATCATCAACTATGGCTCCTATAGCTAAGTCTACTTTACTCATCTTAATAAGTCACAGTCAAGGCAAAAGACAGTATCTCCTGAGAAAGAATAAGGGAAATTTTATTCATTATATCTACATGTAGATATTACAAATGGTTTCTTGTTTAAGAGAGGGAATTATGATGACTATTCAGTAACATTATTAACCCCACATGCATGGCATACACATAATAGATATGTATAAAGATCAAATGTGTGTACATTTTTATTGATATGCTATTATTGGAACTCATGTGATTTCTCAGAAATCTTTAGAATGACTCATTTTCTATACCTGCCATAGTTTATTGCTTGAAGGCGTGGACTTATCAGATTGCCATGAGAATTAAATGAGTTAGTGTTCACAACATTTTCAGCATAGTTTCCTTGTTCCAGGTAAATACGTGTGATTGTTAAAGGATATGACATCTATAAATGGTTTAAAGGTGTTTGAAAGACTCCATTTAAAGGAAATGTATTTTTTGATTTTCACATGGTATAATCTATTTGCCCAATCTATTCTATTTTTAAAATTAATGCATTTATCCTCTTAATGCAGGTAACATTAGGATATTTCCCACCAGGTATTTCCACCCCAATGCATCCATGACCAATCCCCCATTATCCACCACCATAAACCATTTTGCTTGTTCTAATTTAGAAGCATCTCACTGTGCCCCTCGTTTCCTTTCTGCCTCTGTATTTATGGAAGAAATTCAATTAGCTAAATATCATAGAACTCATTTGGATTTTCAGGCTGTAGCAAAGAAAGTTATGACTAAATAAAATGTCAACCTGGTGTTAAAACAAGGTAATTCCTAGAGAAAGGGGAGGTTCCTGGTTCCCTGCCCCCATCTGAAGGAAGGGACAGAGCTGAGCAGGGAAGTGAAACTTGAGAAGACTAGGGGAAGGGCTGAGAAAGAGGGAGAAGTGGAGAGAAAGACACTGGGGCAGGCTGGAGGAAGACTCGAAGGAGCAGGGAAGACCGAAGATGAAGAAAATATAGAGGTCACGCATGGAGCAGAGATGTGGAGAAACTGCACTTGCTTTTTGAACTTGCACCAGCACTTGGAGGACTTGGAAGGAGATGCTTGAAAGAGAAAGAGACATGGATGAGAGACCCCTGGCAAGGTTGCCAATGGTAGCGTTTCTCTTGACTTGGGTTTTAATTTTGCTTTTCTCCTTCCAGGCTTTCTTACCTTTCTGCCCTGTCCCATCAGTCCCCACCAGCCCTGTCTGACCAGGCATTTACCCATGAGGGAATGGGTAACTTTTGGGGTCCTATTGTGACACTATTATGCTTCTATCACTTCACTCTGCATAGTGACTGTATTACAGTTTTTTTTTTCTGTTGAATATCTTATGCACTAAGAGTATGTCTGTCTTTATGTGAGACATACAGTATGGCAGAACCCTTTTAGAGCAGGGAAAACTGGAGGTCCCAGGGTGTTCCTTAGCCTGCTGGCTAATAATGCAATAGATAAGGATCACCAAAAATCTACTGCCTTTAATGCAGAATAGTGTATGGGGAAATATATATTTATGTACACAGCACACTCACTTTTGTTGCTGTGTCAAGATGGTCAGAGATTCAATGCATCACCATGCGGAAGGCAAGATTTATTTTTCTTTGACTTCAATTCTGTAGGTTCGATCAAGAGAGGTGTTATCATGAATACTCATTATATATGAGAAGGAAACTGATGGGACTCAAATGTTATGGATGGCTTTCAAGGGAAAAACAATATTAAATTGTGTTTTTCTAAAGAACCTATGTAGGCTAGGAATTGAGCGAGTATGATTACTAAAGAACTGAAAATGTTGATCTGATATTTGCAGTTTTCCTTTGGACTTCATCATAATTGGTAGAATTGCCCACACTCTCCTGTAATTTCTAATAAAGAGGCAGAGTTAATCAAGCCCAAAGTCAACTGCTACCTTAAATCATACTGTTAGCATTTCTCATGTCAGATATAGCTTTATAGAGTTTTTCATGTCAACTATAAATGGCAGAGTTGATTATTTTTAGACTCTCATCCATATTGGCTTAAACTTTGTCCTAGTGGTAATGAGTGTAATGGAAATAAACGAAGATTGGTGATTGATAACTGATTGTGTGACCTTGGTAAATAACATCTATCAAGCCTCAATTTTCTCTTTTACAAAATGAAGAGTAACAATTATCTCCTCCAGGAATTATGGTAGTGCAGAACGGAAGGGAGTAGAAGAGACTGATCATTGTGTTTACAGAATTGCCTATATATTAAGTAACAGTGCTATTAGTATACTGAGACTGTGGTCTGGCCCGCTACTAGTCATATTTTAATAGCTATTTTCCAAATGATATTGAGTGTGTGAACATGTCATTTTCCCCACCCATAAATTGGGAACCTTAGTCCTCTTACCAAAACATCATTTGGAAGTAGATGGTCCTGTCAACATCATGCATTGATCAATGTCCTTATTAAAGGACTTAGATTTTCAGATTACTTTCTCCTAATAAGACTCAGAATACAGTAAACTATCCTAAATGTGCAATGAATTATAATTATCAAAAAATTAGCTGGGCATGGTGGCACATGCCTGTAAGCTTCAGCCTATCAAGTGGCTGGGGCTGGGAGTCACTGTTCCAGTCCCGCTTGGGGTAACATAGTGAGACCTAGTCCCAAAAAAATATCTGGGCATGGTGGTGCATGACTGTAATCTCAGCTACCTGGGCAGCTGAGGCTGGGGATTGCTTGAATCTGCGGTACCCTGGGCAGCGTGAGCTTGCGGTTCAAGGGGCAAAAGTACAGAAACCTAGTCTAAAAAAAAAAAAAAAAAAAAAACAGACAATCTCTCACCACTTTCATCAGAAAATAATTGCTAATATGTACTGAATGATGAATATATGTCAGGTACTATTCTAAACATTTTGCATATATTTATTATTTCATTTTCTTCTTACCACATCCCTATGAAGAAGGATTAGCAACATTTTAAAGATGAGTGGAAAAGGTCTATATTTGCACAGTCGGTAAGTAAATGCAGCAGAATATGAAGCAAGAATCCAACTACTCAACTATCCAGCTCCAGAGTCCAACTACTCAACTACTTTCTCAAGAATAAACATCATATGATTCTAGTTGGCAAATTACTAACATTGAGATTGGGTGCCAAAGAACAATGCATTTGATTCAGAGCTCTGCCATGGAGTGGCTCAATGCCTTTGAACACGTATTTGTCAACCTCTTTCTCCTTATCTGCATATGAGTCCCTACCTTCCATGTTTGTGGCAGGAACTTACATGCTGTCCGCACAGTGGCTGGTTCAGTCTTATATTCTTCAAAGATCCAGTTTACTCTTTTGAAATCTTATGTTCAGATTTCTTAGCTGATCCATTGAGGGATCAGGGAAAATATTTTGTAAATTGAGAGGATAAATAAGTTATTCCTATTAATTAATAATACTACTGATATAAAGAGTTCACAATTGTAATGCACCAAGCATTGAGCCAAGCATTTTGTCCATGGTTTAAAAGAAATGAAGAATTCTTGAAAGCCCTAAAACCATGAAGTACTATTCTACAAGTGAGGAAAAGGAGTAGTGGAAAAGTGAGTGGTAGGTTCCTGGTCAGAGGCAGAAAGTGCTGTTCAGGGTTTTCTGCAAAAGTGTTAACTCTCAAACCTCAAGCTTTGTATTAGAAAGTATCAATGAAAACATACTGCTTTCAGGACTTTAGAGAGAGCTGTGGCACTGTGAATAAAATAACTATGGTAACCGGACCAGCTTCTTAGTTCAGGTAGTCAAATGGGATGTATAACATGAGTGATTTCTATGTGAATGTTGATACATTTTAGGCAGGACTTGATGTCCATAGAGGGGGATAGAGAATTACTACCTACACTTGAAAACAATTAAAAATTTCAGTTAAAAAGGTTGTATCAGTCTCAGAAAATTGTGTCCATCTTTTTTTTACCTCATGCATTCCTTTATTTACACATTGATTTATTCAGTCTCTCAAATTAGACTCATCTTTGTCCTGAGAGTTGCATGATGACATTGGAATAAGATGTATCAGAGTTCACACTGTGGCCTCTAAACTTTTCATCTTCAAGACTTGTTTGAATCACATAATCTTAAAATGGAAATAGTAATAGCTTTGCTCTTACACAGTTGCAAGTATTGAGAATGCGGACTATAAGGATGATCTGAAACAGAGCAATGTCTGGGACACAGCAAGCACTCAGGAATCCTCAACTGTCATCATATTCTTCACTTTATTATTACAAACACTGTCCAATTTGTTAAAAAAAATAACTATTCTGAAAGTTCACTGTGCCTTAATTAGGTCTCTGGGAACAAAAGACCAATTTCTTGGAACATAATTGGTGATCTGGAAACAGAAGCACTATTTCCCTAGAAGCAATCTTATAAACATTTCTTGGATTCCTAGGTTACCCTGCCCAGTTCCATAAATGCTATCATGCAATTTTATAAATGTAACTTATCAAGTTCAAACAATATATGAGTCAGAGTTCCTCAAAGCTTGAGCTAAAATGTTAGGAAAAACAGTGGTCGGGATAGGAGTTGAAGAGACGAGTTGTAGCTAAGCTGACAAGAGATGGCTACGAAAGGGAAGGAAATCGTTAAAAATGAAAGCCTGTAGGTTGGAATAAATGAATTGATTTAATAATAATAAGTAATGGAAGAGGAAGAAACAGATTTTGCAAGTAGTCAATGAATAGATTGGGTGGAGAAGGGCACCTTCCAAAGCAGACACAGAACATTGGCTTCCAGGAACAGGGTCTAGCAAGACAGATATGGGAGAGATTGGGCTGGGAAACACCAAAAAGAGAAGACTTGCCCTTTCGAATGGTAACACATGAGAGAGATGGTCCACATCTCACTGTACTTTTCCACAAGCTTGTCATTGAAACTTGCTAGGCAAGCAGTCATTAGGCCAAGGAGGGTTGTGCACATTCTGCAGACATTTGTACAGTAGGTCAAGGAGAGTCTTTAAAGAAATGTAGTTCAGGGAGTCAACACTTTCCCTTAAAATAGTAATGTTAATTTCTGCAGATTCTTAGACTCCTTTCCATGTGGACTGAATATTATATGCTATTCCTACGCAACTTGACAAAATATGATGACCAAGTTTTGCTTGAAATAATTTAGTGTTTTTCACTTTTAATGAAGCAGTCACAGGAATATAAACATCCGGTACATTAACATAAAAGTATTTTGGGTGATGTTGTAAAATACTGTAATTATGAATGACACAGCAACATTCTCTTGAACAAGCTGGGTGCAACCATCAGTGACTCCTACAGCCATTTTCAGAGGTCACCAGACATTTCATTCCCTGGCAGTAGGACTAGTGGCTAAATACTTTAATGTATATATAATGTAAAAGCTTTTTATAAAGGAATATAAGTTGCTCTAGAGTGTCTGCTCAGCACTAAGGTATGGAGATTGTGCCATAGGTTGAATCCATTTGTTGACATGTTGCTCCTAAGAGTCCTTCAATGTTGACATCTCCCCAGCGTTATTGTAAACACCATACACGGCATCTTGAACCTCACAGGTACTATCTGCCATGGTCTCTGTCTTCAAGGTGGATGGATATTCGATAATATCATCTATCTGAAAAAGTTGGGACTGTGGAAATGAGACTCCTTTGCTCGGCCACTTATAGGGAAATGGAAAGATGTTGACATAGTCTAAAATGCGATGATCGATTGTTTAAACATTTTCTTTTCATGCCTCTCATGAGAATATAAAAGGTCGAGGTAGTTCTCCAATCCACAGTGCTAATCTCTGTACTGACAGGCATCCTTTGCTCTTGGAAAACAAAAGCAAGGTGCATTTTTTGAATATTTAAATCTGTAAATCAGAATTTTTCCATCATAATTTCAAACTGCCATTAAGTTGCTAGTATCTAAAACACTCCTGCCTTCTTTGAAAACACAATCTTAACACAATTCAAATTTTTCTGATGTCTTAAAGTTGCCTGGACTAGTTTTCCATTGGCACTTTAACAAAGGTACCATCAACGTCGTGACTTAACCAACACAAATGTCCCAGCTAGGCTAAACTCAGGAAGTCAGTAAGCGGGGCCATCTATCTTTCTACTGGTTCTAGCAGAAAATCTGTTTCCCTGCCCTTTGCAGCTTCCAGAACTACCCACACTCCCTGGCTAATGCTTCCCTCCCCATGTGCTCAAATTCCACGGTGTGAGGTCCTCAAATGTCACCCTCTTCTGACCTCTTCCATTATGTATATTTCTTCTCCTATCACTCCTGCCTCCTCTTTCATTAGGATGTTATTGAGGTGCCATTATTTCTCATCCTTGTTATGTTTCGACAGTAGGTGATCAACCCCCCTCCTCCTCTCCCTGTAGACACTGTAGCCCTCCAACCACAGAAGCACCCATAATCCTTTACCTCAGTCTTTGTATTAGCTCCCTAACTCCTGTTTTCACTCCCCAGCCCCTCTGAAAACTGCAGATTAGCAGTCAGTTTTCAAGGGTTGTAAAGTTAGCCTCTGTCTGACCCTTTGTTTGATTTTTGTGTAATAATCAGATCCACCACTACACTCCAACATACTCTCTTCATCTCTAGATTCTTAATTGTATCTGCTCTCACAAACTTGATTAAATTTCTCCTTCGATGAACAGCTGTTGTATGGCACAGATTTCCCTCAACTAGTTTTATTCTACATTTCTATAAAGAGTGAGCAGATGGTTAAAGATGATAAATTTTGGAAGAGATAGAAAAGAGAGGGGAGAAAGTTTGAAGCCAAACACTGAGTGAAACCCAAGATGATCTGTGAGTAATGTGTGTGATATCTGGGTTGCCCATTTCAAAACCTGATTGTCTGCTCCAAACTTTCAGATGTGTTCAGTAGACCTTACCCTGCTGCTTTTTCAAGCCCACTCCACTGCAGTATTCATGATCTTCCTTTGGAATTGTATTCTCATACTTTCCTCTGTCTCTATACTCATCCTATTCACCTTGCTCACTGAAATGTTCTTTTCTGATTTTTCTCCCTTCCAAAATCCATTTCAAACATAAATTCTTATGGAAGATGTTCTTCTCCTTTCTCCTCTATAAGATCCCTCCCTCTTTTATGCCCCTGTTAAGTTGTGTTCATGGTAAATAATTCTTATGCTGTAAGTAATAGTTGTTCATGGACAAGTCTTCCTTTGCCATATGGTAAGATTCACCCATACGGGCTATATGGTCCTTAGTTTGCATCCCAGCACCAACTCTTTTCCCGCCACTCCATGAACGTGCATATGAAACAACTGATCAAATAAATGGACATAAAATAGTAGATGGGTATTATCACTTAGTGTACATTTTCCTTGTTACCTGAAAAGGTAACTCTGCAATGTGAACAGCCACCTCTTAGTGAACTGACCAGGTCTACAGTAATTCATCTTCTTTCTTCTTTTATTCCTATTCCCTCTCTTTGGTGGAACAAATCCTCTGAAAAAAGATAGTTCCTAGAGTTTCCATATTTCTTTATCACCAGTAGTGCATTAGTCGGACAGCAGATTGGATTTCTGGTGCCTTCTAGGAAAATTCAGGGTGCAGGATGGGTTCAGAATACCATTTACACCAATAATGTAAGTGCATTTCACTTGTGAACCCGGATATGGCATAAATACAAATGAACTAAACTGGCAAACTGAGTGCTATCTGGTTGCATGACAAGACTTGCAGACTCAAGAGAACATCAGGGCTTATTTAAGGACACTTGCTGTATTACTTGGAGGTAAGGACAAGGGGAATGTAATGAGTATAGAAGACAGGACTCAATGTGATATGAATAAAATGTATTATATGGAATGATAAATCTTCAACCGTGGTTTGTTGAGAAATTAATTTTAGCTTCTGCCGACTGTCTTCCAGGTAACAGGCACCACAATAAGCACCTCGATACATTATCTACACTAATTTTCAAGACAACACACCGACACAAGTATTATCAATGTTCTTATTTTACCAATAAGAGACTGAGAATGAGCAACATGAACAGTCCAAATTCACCAAGATACTCGGTAGTGAGTCTGGCTCTCAGACTCAGTGAAGAGCTGATTCTGGGTTATGAACTTGATGTCTACATCGCAGACTTCTCCATGAGAAATATTCATTGCTTTATTTACTTCCAATTTTACTGAAATGTACTGAACCTATAGCATTATATAATTTCACTTGTAAAACACGATAATTTGTTTTATCATAAAATGGCACAAGGAAGAACACGATAATATTCGTTTACACGTTCGTGGCTCACATAATTACCTTTTCTTGTGGTGAGAAAAATAAAGATATGTTCTTGCTGCTACTTCCAAGTATGCAAAGGAGTATTATTAACTATGGTTACCATGCTAGACACTGACTCCACAGAGCTTATTTGACTTATAATTAGGAGTTTTTATCCTTTGACCAATATTCCTCACCCCACTGACCCTGACAACTGCCATTCTACTCTATTCTTATGAACTCAGCTTTATTAGATTCCATACATCAGTGGAATCTATCTACCTCTGCCTGATTTATTTTAGTTAGCATCATGCCCTTAAACTTCATCCCTGTTGTCTTATTCGGCGACAGTTCATAGTTTATGGCTGAATCATATACTGTTGTATATATCAAACAATATATATTGCAGTGAATTTTCAAAGTAGACAGGTAGTTTAATAAATAGCTCTTCAACATTCTGTACCACTGTAGCAAAGTCACTCAAGGGTTTTGTTGTTGTTGTTTTTGTTTTGGTTTGTGTCTTTCTTTCTCAAGCATACAAGTTACTCTCTATCTCTGGAAGTCAAGTGGATCCCAGGAGGCAAAAATCAGCTACAAATTGCAAAGTCAGAAAGACGTTAAATCACTGAATGGCAAAGCAAACAGGATAAATGCCTCTTTGTATTCTTTAAAATACACAATAAAGCAAATGACATTTATTTCTTTAAACATGATAAAAAGGAATATAATTGAGTGTTTAGGAAACAAGTCAAAATAAATAGAAATCTGAAGGCATTATTTTGTTATATAAAGGTTTATGCTCTATTAAATGCAATTTCTTGATTTTTGAATTAAAATATAATTGTTTTCTCACTGATACCATGACCCCGATACTTTTATCTGAATACTTCCTATAAAGTTTGAAGTCCTTTCAACTCAAATTCCTGAATTGGAAGGATTCCGGTAACATTACCAGAGAGGAGTTATTATATATGGAATTTATCATGTTATTTAATGAAAAGTGGTATTCAACTGTACATGATATATTTGCAAACTTTATAACTAGGCTTATATCAATCACACATTGGTGAATGTCAAAAACATTGTTTTTGACCTCTGTATCCAGGTACGTCTCTGTCTCAAACTGTCCCAGAATTTTATGATGAATCAGTAATTGCGTGTGAAACATTTACAGACAATAGAACTTTATATAAGTTATAACTGTATGTCAAAAAGTGGTTTCAATTTTTTTATTTGGTATTAATTTGTGATTGTAAACTGTCTTTTATACCTAAGTTTCATATCCCTAAATTGCAACTAATTTTAATTGTGACTTAAGATCCTTGTTAGCACTAAGAATAAGATGACATGAATGTAACAGTTAAAATACTTTTTATAAGAATATTTTATGGGATGTATTTCTGCCTTTGATGATGTTTTCTGTAGACTGTCTCTGTGATGGAGAAACCCAACTTCATTGGCGCTTAAAGACCAAAAACTTTCCTTTCTTTCTTTCTTTCTTTCTTTCTTTCTTTCTTTCTTTCTTTCTTTCTTTCTTTCTTTCTTTCTTTCTTTCTTTCTTTCTTTCTTTCTTTCTTTCTTTCTTTCTTTCTTTCTTTCTTTCTTTCTTAGTAAACAGTCAAGAGTGGACAGGCAGTTGTTCTGATCCATTTGGTCACATACAGATGTTGACATTTTTATCTCTCCACCATTACTCCTGGAAATCGTCTTCATTAGCATAGTCAAAGTTTGCTTGGGGTTGGCCTGTATTCTAGTTCTCTTGCTGGAAGAGGAACCAGCAAGAGAAAGTGAAATGTGGTGTTTTATAAGGTTTCATGTAGTGATAGATATCTGAAGAGGTATGAAGCTATCCCCTTCAATCATGGACGGCATTTTAAACAAACGTTACCTCGAAATGTTCCAGAAAACAACTTTATTTAAAAGAAGATGATGTTCTCAAAAAAATTGGTGTCGAGTAATAACTGTTTGAATGATTCAGCTACATCAATTTCAATTCAATCCCATGTTCTAACGTTAGTTTAACTTGACACTGTCATGTGAAATCAATAATAATGTGTTGCTGATCTAGCATTGTGGTGTAATATTGGATACAACATTCATTGACAGTATTCCGAAGCCTCTCAGAGCACATTTTAAAAATATGCCTCTGTTCTGTGAGCTTGAAAAGGACTCTTTGGAAAGACTGGTCATTAGTTTGAAAACTTATTCTATAGACTATTTCTTCATGTATTTCTTCAAATGCTTCGAATCACATAAGCAGTTCATTTAGATTGCCTAGTATGTCTTTATAATTTGTATATTTATACACCTGATCAACTAGAGTATAAGCTCTTGGAAATCAAAAGCTTATTATTTCTGTCTTTTCCCTCCCTGGCCATGTTTAATATATTCCTGAGAATAGAGGAATTATTAAGTAAACTGTTTCTATGTCTATTGAAGGAGTGAATGAATGAATCATAAACAGGGACAGTGTCTTGGTGTAGCCAATTAAGATTGTGAAGGCCGGCTCTGATAGCAGGATGCTAGAAGACATACAAATAAAATAAATTTAAATTGTCAAAGGGAGAGAGAGAAAGGAAGAGAGAGAGACAGCAATGCAGAGAGAGAGAGAGAGACAGAGAGAAGGGAGTGGTGGTGATGCTGCAGTGGGTTAGCGACCTTTGTGCTGTACAGACAGGCAGGAGGCTTTAGATGAACTTACTCAGAGATGAAAATCATGATGTGTCAAGAGATAGTGTCAGTGCACCTCTGTGAGAAGAAATGGTTCTTACAAGTTATACTGTGTTGGGGATGTTCCTTTTGTGTCTGCATTTCTACCTCAGGTCTCTCAGAGCCCCATCACACTTCCCCCGTTGAGAATATTTACTGCTTGAGAATTTTGCTGTGAACCTAACGGACTTTGGTGTGTTACTCAGAGAAGTGGAAAGTTGAACTTTGTGTGTGTGTGTGTGTGTGTGTGTGTGATTTATCATGTTTAAAAAATACTGGTATTCAGAGTAAATTAGTTATTTCTCATATCTTGTGTCAAATACACTCCCCATCACACACAGATGAGAAAAGTGGGGTGCAATTTATTGCCCAAATAATTTAATAAATGCAATTAAATATTTTAATAAGCTAGAAAACTATTTCCATACCAACCTCATAAAGAGACATGTTACAGCCACACAATCTCATAGCAGTTTTCATGAGACTAGAAATAACTGGGTTTTTTTTATAATTAGTGCTTAACTAAAGAACTGGAAATTACAAGAAAGTGTGAAAAAAGGAAATATGTAAAACAGTAGGAGTAAAATGAACTTTGATACATTTGTAAATATTCAAGCACTGTAGTAATGTTTAAAGAGAGAGAAAGAGAGAAAGCAAGATATTGTACCTAATAGATATGGTATTATATGTAATTAATAAGAAAATAGCAGGAAAATGGAAATTATGTAATTCTTAGAATCAAGCAGTGATTAAAACACTGCATATTAAACTCTGTGGGATGTAGTACAAGTTACTTATACTGGAAATTTTTATTAGATAAAAGGTAATATTAAAACTACTAAAGAAAGTAGTTCTCTCAAAAATTAGAAAAAATAACCACAAACTAAATACATATAGAACCAGAGGGACGAATAAGTTTTCATATCAAGAGTGAACGAATACAGTTATAAACATAGAGAACATCAACAAAGATCAAAGCCTGTAACATTATAAGAATAAATAATCATATTAAAAATAAACATACTAAAAATAAAACTTCTGAAATATGTCATGGGGTAAAAAGAAAAAATAAACACTAGAAAATTACTAGAAACAAAAACGCATATACTATAAATATTAAAATACGAATACCACAAATATTGATAAATTTGTAGAGGTAAATACATAGGATATATTTCTTGAAAATAGAAACTATGAACTATAAGAAAAGTAGCATATCTAAATAAAGCAACAAATTGCATATATTTAAACTGCAATTAAAATAGCCCACCAACAATTATTATACCTCCTTGAAAAATAAATACAATATCCAGGAATTTTAATGATTTTATAAGTGTTCAAGGAAAAAAACAGTTATTACCTAGTAAAAGAAAACAAAAGAAAATCTTTCTTTCAAGGAAACAAAAGAAAATCTGCCCCACTGACTACAAGGCAGGAGTAACCTTGACACCAACTTTGGGAAAGGACAGTGCAATACGTAGATGTGATAGGCCTGTCGAATTCCTTAGAATACATAAAATAAATCTCAATACCTATTGATAAATTGAATCTATCAATGCACAAATATATATGATGCATCATGATAAAGTAATGTTTAACCAAACACCATGAGAATAGTTTCATATTAAAAAAATCAATGACTGTAATTCAAAATTCAATGTCTGTTCATAATAATGCTATTAGAGAACTAGAAATATAAGAAAATGCATTTAATTCATGAAGTGCTTCTATGACCTATAACTAGCATCATGTTTTGTGTTATAGTTTTAAAACAAGTTCAGATCAAGTCAAGAATGCCTTCTATCATTATAAATTCATTGTAATATTAAGATAATGATTGCAAAGAGTATATGAAAATGGTAGTAATTTATAGATGTGATTGCCTATATAATGAAATCCAGCTGTTTATCTATACAAACTATTAACATTAATAGCAAATCCATTAAATTTGTATACAAGAAGACAACCATATAATTAATTTTATTTCTATATGCTTCAAATGTCAATTATAAATTATCATTAATTTTCTCTGTTTATAGCAGCAACTAAAACAAAATGTGGATTCTTTAGATTTCAATATAGATTTATATTGGCAATATCTTGATGGAGGAAATAGAAAAAAATTTAAAACCTAAAATTTGACCTTACAAACCCCAGAGCATATATACCATCATAAGTGAACCCTAAAGTAAACTATGGACTATAGGTTATTATGAGATATCATTATATATAAAGTGTAATGATAAATAACTCTGAGATTAAAAAAAAACATACTGCCCTGGTAAGTATTGTTGATGTAGGAAACTATGATTTTGAGGGAGATAAGAGAATTCTAGGCATCTCTCTGTCAACTGTTACAAACCTAAAACTGATCTACAAAGTAAAGGCAACCAAAAATAACCCGATGTATAAGAATTTTTAAATGTTTGTACATTAAAAAACATCTGAGTAGCACTAACGCAAATTTCCTCAAAACTGATCTTGAGTATAATGCTCTTGTGACAAGAAATATAGACAGGATGTAATAGAACTTAAGGAACTGAAGTTAAAATACAACAAAGTACTCAGAATAATGAATACAATTGTGATGAAATACACGAGTTGAGGAAGTGTGCCCTCCCAAATATGGAACACTGAAGTGCAAAAGTCACTGAAAGTGGGGGGCTGATAATGAGGGTATTATATGAGTCAATGAAAAGAACATAGACTCCAGAAGTAGTTTCATGTATCTATTAAAAAAGGTGTCATTGAATGTTGATAATCAGACGACTGGCTCTTCCACTTACCAGTTTTGTGACATTGGAAGCTATATCTGATCTTTCTTTACATCAGCGTTTTTTTTTTTTTAATTATATAGTAGAAACGATGCTACCTTCATCTTGCAGATATTGTGAGGGTTACTACAATGCAAACACAATGACTAACACATGCCATTATATGCCCTGGTTAATTGTATATGACAGAAGCAGTTTTGGGAATTAGTTGTGAAATGATAGATTATGAAACAAATTATTATGAGATGATTTAAAACCCGTATAGGAATATATGATGAGAATTTTTTGTAAAAAAATATCTTAGAAAATAGACTATCTTAATTATACTTGTAGAAGGAAAGATTCGTAAGATACACAAATGCAAATCAAAATGAAGAGGCAATAATTTGATGTCAAAATTCAAAATTTCTAAATGACAAAAGAAAACCTAAATTCAATTGTAAGCAGTAATTAGGAGAAGACATTTGCAATGCATGGAACTGAACATAATTAATATTGATAGTATATCAACAATTAATATGGAACATTAAGGAAAAGATAAATAAGGTCATAGAAGTATAGTCAAAGATTAAGAATAAGTAATCTTCAGGGAAAGAAACATGAAAGATGAATAATGTAGGAAATAATCACACATTTATTAATATGCTGAGAGCTGAAAAATTATGAAATAATATATCTCATACCTATCAATGTGGCAAAAATTAGAAAAGTCTGCCAAGCTTGGGGAAGGGCAGGGACTAAACACTCCTAGTATGCATATAAATGAGTAGAACCAATCTGAAGTGCAATTTGCCCATGCTTAATAAAGTTGAAGATATATATTCCCTAAACGTCAGCAATTCCACTCTTGTGAGCTAAATCTTTATTGCAGTTATTTGTCCCCCCTAAATAACTTCAGGTTATAACTGTATTTGGAGATACGATTTTGAGAGAGTTGATTATGTAAAAATATGGCCTTTTGGATGGACCCTCATCCAACAGAGTCCCTGTGAGAAGACAAACTCTAACCTAGCAGACACCAGGGAAGCATGCACAGGGAGAAGCCCATGTGAGGAACCCACAGGAAGATAGCTGCCTGCTAGAGAGTGGGGCCTCTGCAGAAACCAAACCTGAAGACAACTTGACCTTAGACTTCCAGATCCCAGCACTATGAGAAAATGCATTTCTGCTATTGAAGGTAACCAGTCTGTGCTAATATGTTCCGGTGGCCTTAACAAACTAATAACAGATATCCCATGGGTATAAGGACAGAGGCACAAGGATTTTTGTAATAATGCGGAAAAGGATAGAGGGAAGATAAGTTAATGCAGTGAGGCAATGCTGCAGACTGCCTATGAACCCAGTTTTTAGAGCCTGGTACAAATCCTAGCTCTGTCACTTACTAGCTGCATAAACCAGGTTAAAGTTAGTTGTTTTCTCTGTGCTGTAGATTCTACACATATAGTGTTATCTTCTTCATAGGGAGTAGTTGAGAATTCAATTAATACACATAGCATGATGTCTGACTTTTCACAAGCACAATGTAAACATTAACATTCTTAGTAAACTATAGAATAAAATGTAATATTTGATAAAGGCAGATTGCAATGAGTAAAATTAGACTTAATTTTTGTGCTATGTTTTAGTTTATTAGGCAATTTTATAACTCAAATGTCACATATTCCTTGAGTTTGGGTAGTAGTTATTTTTTAAAATAATTTATTTATATATGAATTTCACATCTCTGTGATCTCTGGGGTTCACCCCCCCCCTCTGACTGTTCCCACCCTGTCTCACCCCCCACCCCCAGGTTGTATACTTCAATTTGGTTGTTGGCTTGTTTTGACTTTTCTTCATGGATTTTATCTTTCCCGTGTCCCATATATTAGTGAAACCATTTGGTTTCTGTTTTTTTTCTTTTTGACTTGTTTCTGCTAATATGAATTCTTCTAAGTTCATCCATGTTATCATAAAATCATCTAATTTGTCATTTTTAATTGATGAGTAATATTCCATTGTGTGTATATATACCACATCTTTTTTATCCAGTCATCCTTTTTGGGACATTTTGGTTGTTTCCATGTCCTTGCAATTATAAATAGTGCTGCAATAAACATCTGAGCACAGGTGTCCCTTTGTACCCACATTGAAGTCACCTTTGGGTAAATTCCCAGGAGAGCAATTGGTGGGTCATATGGTAATTAAATGGTTATTTACAGTATTACCCTCTGTACTATTTTTGCATGTTTAAGATATAGCTATGAAAAGAAAAATTTAAAAAAAAAGTCAACTGAAATTTAGAATGAGGAAGAGGTGGTAGCTTTATGTTTATGCTGAAATGGCGAAGCAACCAGAGTTATCAAATATTTACTTTTTTAACAAAGCATTCAGCCCATGTCTGCAAATTCAATCAAGAATTACAGAAGAACATCACAGGCACTTGTGCTGTCCGGAGCAGGCTTAGGAAAAGGATCAGACAAAACAGTATCCATTGGGCCAACCTGACATTAGATTCAAAGTTTATAGATCCAGTATTTTTCTTATTATAAGGAAAACATAAAAAGGAAAATATAACTTTAGTTTCACCAGCAGTCTTGAAGCAAAATTACTCTAACTCCTTTGGAAAAAGTATGTACTTGTGGTCCAGCCAGAGGCTTGACTATATGTGCTTCATCTTCTAAGTAATTGGACATTTTTTCCAGTTAGTTCTTTTTATGTGAAACCATTTTTTAAAAATAACATGCATTATCTGAGTATTGCTGTCTTACTATTCTGATTTCTGAGATACATTGGCTCAATTTTGCAATCACTATAAAGATCGTGCAACTTACCACTATTAAATGCTTTATGTTATAGATACATACACTTCTATAGACCTTTGAAGAAAACTGATGAGTGAATAGACTATAAGACAAACAAAACTCATGGGTTTATGAAGAAACATACACATGCCATTTTATCAGTTGGGCAATATCAAGGATGGTAACAAAGGAATCCTATTATGGACACACTGAACTAACCTTTTGAACCAAGCTCTTTGATGTTGGCAAGGCTTTTGGAACAGGTGAATTCATTCTCCAGAGAAATGCATACGTCAACCATAAAATCACTTTCAGCATTCTCAAGGTTAGAACATGGGTGGCATGTAGGTAACAATGACTTTAGCACCGAGACTTAGAGATGCAATTAATGATCTCTTTTGCAGAATGTATTTGAAGACAGTAGAAAGGGCATCAGTGATTGATCACTCACATGCTTTTCCAAAAGTAGCGGAGAGCCAAAGATTGTTGCTCATTCCCTTTACTCTCACCTTAATTGCTGGCAGGTGCGGGGATCCTTTTACCCACAAAGTGAAACTCAGGACTGTAGAAATTGAGTTCTTAGCTTTACATAACTGGTTCTGCTCTCCCGGGTTCCTCAACCAGAGATGAAGGAGAATGGAGATGTGTTAAACAAACCCTTCTTTCCCCCAAAGCACATCTGTCTTTGTGGGAGGTATGAGACGGTAACAACACTGGAAGGGGAATATACCTCTACATCATAAATAGTACTGTAAACCACTGTTGCCTCAATAAAAACAAAAATAATTACAAAATATTTTTGGCACCAAAAGGACATTTTGGTTTTATAGATGGAATTGACTTAACCTCTGTGCAAACTCTGAGTCAGTGACTCGATATTTTCGTACAACGCTCTTCCCTTACTACAATGTTCTCAGTTTGAATTTTACACAATTTTGAAAAAAACACCTCCTTGAGAAAAGCATCCTGATCCCCATACTTTTCCCTTTGTCTAGCATCCCTTATTCCCAGCCCTGATTGTAGAAGAACAGTAGAGAGAAGAGGGAGCAAAACATAATGATGCTGTTAACGTGTAGGAGAATATGCACTTTATATAGTTGATCTACTTGAACTTGTACAACAAGAAATGTGCAAGGCAGGAAATAGTATTACTTCTATTATTACTTCTACTTTATAGAGGAGCCGATAGACTCTTCCTAGATGGTAATTATCCAAGGTAATGCACATTATAATTAATGGGATCCAAATCCAAACCCCAGATCTATTTGAATCCACTGCACCACTTTGCTGCTTTCTTAGAATCCCTGAGGTTAGGTTCCCTATGTCTGATTAATCTGTTTTATCTGCAAAGAATAGAATTTGCAAATAATTGGAACTGAACACTGTACCTTTTTCTTTCTTCATTTTCTTTTTTTCTAACATGCACACATATCAGAGATTGACAGGAACAAGGTAAAACTTTCACTATTAAAAATATCAAGCTGAAATGAATACATGCTATAAGACTACTCTTTGCCTAATAATAATAACAGTATTAGTAAGCTTCATCACTATAATCCTTTCCAGTTTCTGAAAATGTTCCAAATAGTGTAAAAGACATTGAATATTCTCTAGGTGGACTACTAGTGTAAACTTAATGGTTAACATAACGATAGCTAGAGAAGTATGCATGTTAGCTTTAAAATAATTTGTAAAAGTGATTTATTTTGACCTAGAGAAAATACATTTTATATACATTGCACTTGCAAATAATGTTAAAATCTCTCTGAAATATTCCACTATTTTAAGTCGTATAGCGTAACATTGCAAAGGTAAGCTATCAGCAATAATAATATTCACAGTGATATCATCATTATTAGATATGAAGAAAGCATATCAAAAGAGAATTGGAAAATGTCAGATGGAAAAACACCGCTTTAATTTTCTAGGAAAACCATTGTCAGTCTGTGCAAAATACTAAAGAAAATTTCTCACTCAGTGTGATTATTTTCTACCCATGTTTTTTTGTCTTTGAAGGCATAAACAGCTCTTCAGTTGCCACACAGTTCATAACCCACCATCTCCTTGGCAGATCCACGGCTGACCAAGGTCCACTTGCTGATAAAATATGAAATAGATCCACTTGCCGATAAAATGTGATGTCATTTAGTGATTAGTTCATTGGATACTGGTTTTTTTTTTTTTAACATCTATGGAAGGTTTACTCATAAGGTGTTGAGTTATTCAAATAGCCAAAGGTATTTAAATCACATCTACTATTGAATAATGCCAATATAAATTCCTAATCCAAAATTATCAGTTCTGATATGATTTGATTTGAGCAAACAAATGGAATAAATATAAAGAGAATGTGACCCCGCTGAGATGAGAAAAACACTTGGCACACAATATTACCATTTAAAACAACAATAGTGGCAAAAACAATTTAGCTAAGAACCATTGAAATGGGATAAAATTCAAAGAACATTTTGAAGAGATACTACAAAGACATTTTCTGGGATTTTGAAAACAGGCAAGCAGATGGGGGAAATAATTATCTAACATTTCTGTTAATGTACCATAAAACCCCCATTATCTAGACTGCTTGGGGAATCAGGTGTTGGCTTTTTTCTCTTGGGTACCCGTGACTTACTCTAAAGCCCAGTACTATCTCAGCTATTATTTTTGAAAATGGTTCCAAAGTGGTGGAATAGCGCCTTTGGGTTATAGTTCTGTTCTTCTTTGTGGATCTTGAAATGCTTCAAGGTCGCTTTTCTTTGTGGATCTTACAGTGTTTTTCAGTGTCATAAATTCTGATCATGTGAAAGTATGATAGTGGATATGGATGCTTGGAAGAACCTAGGGCACTCCGAAAATACATTTAAATATAAATAAGTTATGTGAATTCCTGCATTGGTTTTTCTTTCTCTTTTTAATCGTTGCATTCCTGTGTAATGGGAGATACATGGGCATGGTTTGAGAGTTCTTAGTCTCTTATCTGCCAAAATGTTTGGAGCAGCAGCTTTGTAGGGTAAGGGTAGGCGGGTTGGGTATGGGGGATGGGAGGGGGTGGGGGATTGGGATGTGGGGGTGGGGTGGGATGGGAGAAAGGGTTACTGAGAACCCAGACTGGCTGGAGCATGAGACGCCTAGAGAGATAGCAGCATCTGATTGTCTCTGGAGGAACAAATCAAGGTAAGGTTCAAAGAAATGGCAGGAAGCAGGGAATGGGCAGGTGCATGAAGGTGCATAATCCCCTGGAGTCAACATGGCCTATGGAGGGTGTGGAGGGTGCAGGGTGTTGTTAATCAGAACTGCATCTAAAACTCCCTCTGCCCAGATATGTTCAATATGCGGTTCCTCATTCCAGGACTTACCTTATTTACCTGTCCTAGTCTGGGTGAAGGATGCAGGATAGACAAGGTACAGAACAAACCCTCCTTCCTGTATATGACCATTAAAGTTTTAGTAATTGGAAAGCATAAATTAATCTTTATAAAATACAATTTTCTCTGGAAGAAGTGAAGATGGATTGATTTATATCATAGTTAAAATTGGATCAAATTTCTTTCTATGAATAGCTACCAGAATTCTGGAAACATATTATGGATTTTTAATTGGGAAAGTGATTGTAGCGTATATAGGATTTCCAGTGTCTACATATGAATTAGTTATAGAATAAATTATTAGGAAATATTTTAAGCCTATTACTAAAGCAACAAGTGTTGAGTTAGAATAATATTTTTGTGATTACACTTTCACTTAATAGTATCCATTAAAACACTGATTTTTCTGCCCCAGTAGGGACTCTTATTCAGAATGCAAATCAAACTTGGATGATTACTTAGTACATGAAGTTAGGCTCTACCATTATATTAATGACTTAGGGCTGGATCCTGGTGCTTAGTAGACTTTTGATCAATATTTATTAAAATAATAATTGTGAAAATATTTATAGAAACTAAAATTATGAAAGTACAATTGGTACGATGATGGTGCTGATGATGTCAAGAGTACTCTGAATAATTATAAATGAGGAGGTTGTACTCAGAATTGTTACACAGATTCCCAATACCCTGGTCACCTTCATTGAAATGTTCATAATTTGCTACTGATAATGTTTATTTGTTGTTGGCACCCATGTCAGACTCTAGATCCTAATAAGTCAGACAGGTGGAACTGGAGGGAACTATGCTGAATGAAATGAGAGGAGAAAGATAAGCACTGGATGATTTCATCTGTATCTCGGAAATAAAGTAAAATTAAGGATGGAAAAAATGAAGCCAAAAACCCTAGAGATGTGACTACAAAACTAATGACACCAGAGTGGGAACAGAAAAAGGGGAGGGCAAAAGGGGTAGAGGTTAACTAGTTTGTGGTGGAGGGTTTTGGCTACGTTTGGTGGAGGGGGTGGTATGGTAACATACATCTGAACAGGCATGAAGCTTTGCCCTAAACCATAGACAGTATTGTAAGTCAATGTTACCTGCAAAAAGAAAGATAAAAAAAAAAAGAAACTCATAGGAAAAAGATGAAAACTTGTGTCATAAAAAATTAGGGATATGGCCGGGCATGGTGGTCCATGCGTGTAAGCGACAGCTTATGGAGTGGCAGCGGGGTCTGAGAATCGTGGTTCGAATTCTTCCCGGGGCAACACAGCAAGATCTAGTTCCCAAAAAAATAGCGGGGCGTGGTGGCACGCACCTGTAATCCCAGTTACCAAGGAAGCTGAGGCTGGGGATTGCTTGAGTCTGTGGTACCCTGTGCAACGTGAGCCTGCAGTTCCACAGGCAAAAATAGTGAGACCTAGTCTCAAAAAAAAAAGTTAAGAATAACCACCAAAATTAAAATATATATATATATATATATATATATATATATGTATGTATGTATGTTCTAAACTAGCAAGAGCCAGGTGTGGTGGTATGTTCCTGTAGTCCAAGCGCTGGGAGGCAAGAGGTTTGGGATCGCTTGAGTTCGTGCGTTTGAGACTACCCTGGGAAACAGAGCGAGACCTGGTCTCAAAATAAACAAACAAACAAACAAATAAATAAATGACAATGAAAAAACAAACTAGCATGATGAGATTTGGTATTTTCAGTGGAAAGTAAGGAAGATAGAAAGAAATCAAAGTAGAAGAAAAACTCAAGCAAAGAAATCATTAAATGTTTAGGAAAATTTCAACTAACACTGACAGCCTAAAATATTATCAACAATATTTAATTGGAGGCTAACTTAAATTGTACAATGAAAGTATACAAGCATGATGAAATGAAAAAAAAATTAGGCATCTGAAAATAAAATGCAATAAGTTAGCTTGTGATTATAGTGTTCTAAGGATCTTTTATTCTTTCAGAGTAATGTTGAGCAACTTCAGAGTTTAAATATTAAGATATTAAAGGCAAGTGTTAATAGCATATAGACTTTGTAGCTTCCAAAAATCTCCAAATATAGCTAAAAACAAAATGTAAAGCGTTCTTAAAACATCAATATATAAAAAGAAGGAAAGAGAAATAATAAAATCTTTCACTATTTAAATAGTACTGAGTATGATGGGCATTTTATCACGTGTCCACTGGGCATTTGTATGTCTTTGGAGAAGTGTCTCTTTAGCTCCTCTGTGTAATTTTTGAATTGGTCATTTGTTTTCTTTTTGTTGAATTGTATGAGTTCTTTGTAGATCTTGAATATTAGCTCCTTGTCACATATAAAGGGTACAAATATTGTCTCCCATGTATTAGGGTGTCTTTCTATTTTAGTGACAGTTTTTGTGTTTTGGGTTGTTTTGTGGGGGGGGACATGGTTTGATATAGCCCTTATTTATTTTCTCTTTTGGGATTTATTTATTTATTCGCTATTGGAGACAAACCTATCAACCCATCTCTGACACCTGTGCTATGAAGTGTTTTGCCTGTGTTTTCATCTATGTATTTTGTGATTCCAGATCTTGCCTTTAGTCTTTTATCCATTTGGAGCATACACACATACATGCACTCCCTATATGTCTCCATATGTGCTAAAGATACTAAATTATTCAACAGAAAGAAAACTGGTATGATTTTATTAGTAGCAGACAAAGTCTGCTTTAATACTGAATCATTAATGGATGATGGAAAATTTACCTACAAATTTCACACAATATGAATAAAAGGAACAACTATTTGGTTTCTGCTTCTTTCACCAAATGTAAACCTAATGCATATATTAGAATTTTTGTTGCTTGGTGTATCTGAAAGTTACAGGCCATCTGCCTGTCCCTTACAAATATAAGTAGTAGATTCTTTGTAAGATAGACTCTAAAAAGCTCAAATCATAGACTGCATGCATGTGCTGTATCATTCCCAAATGTTATTGTTTTAAGTTAAAAAATATAAGAAATACAGTATCTAGAGGACAAATATTCATGTAATTTAAAAACAAATATTCACATGGAATATTAGCAAACATGCACCCAGCTTACTATGTGCCTGATGCTTTGACAAAGAGATCATGTGTGTGAATCCTGAATGTTCACAGTAACACCAGGAAACTGAAGAGCAGAGTCATTACGCAGTCTTTGCAAGGTTGCATATCTACATAGCAAGAGAGCTAAGATTTGCACTGAAGCAGCTTAACTCCAGAACTTTCACTCTGAACCACTATACTGTATATTATGTAATTTTATAACGGCCTATATCTAGCTAAGGACATGTATTAGAAACGTTATGACGATGGGCCAGAGATAAGGACAGCTTGATAGAATGAGACAAGACAGAAGACATGCACAGATCATTAATGAAAGAGTGGAAAGAGTATCCGGTCCTGAGGATTATGGTGAATACACTATTCAGCATCTGTAGTCAAAAAAGAAATAAAATATGTGTACGTAGGAGAGAGACAGAGACAGAGAGAAAACTATTTGTCCTGATCCAGATTGGCTGTTTTGCTGCTGACAGATCAGAGCACTTAATACCATATCTACGATGACTGGAATGAATGTTCCCCTTCTTTCTTCTATGTACTTGAAGTGAAACTACATCCAGACTTTGCCTGAAACATCTATCTGCTTTGTTGGCCATGTTGTCACTTTTGAGTGACAGGTAATCATGGTGACAAGCTCAGTGCCCCAGCACTCTGTCTCCATTCTTCTGATGTTATTTTTATGTCTTTTAAGTTCTCTCTTCAAAAAGTGTAGCTGAAAACAAGCACAAAGTCAGGACAGATACTAAATGTTTTCTGTAAACATAAAGCAAGTTTATAATTTGTGATAAATCACTTGTTCATTCAATGTGAAAGTCTTTCCTCAGCCACTTATTTCAGAGTCAGCACAACAATGAGGAGTCACTAAGTACTTTTTAACCCTTACACGACCTACCAATTCATAAACATGCACTGAAAATGAAGCAGGCTTCGTTTGAGGGCCCTATGAACATCCTCGAAGAGTTGGAGAGTTTAGCAAAAGGCTTCCGGAAGACAGGAGAACAGGTGCACGTTCCTTGATTCCTTGAGTCCCTCAAACTTATTGTGTGTTCAGAGTCTTCTGAAAAGCAACAGCTGAGGGAAACCCCCATGCAAGATAACTTCGTTGAGCATTTCTTGTGAGGGAAATGAGGAGAGGAGGCCAGTACCATCTAGCAACAATGCAGGTTGAACCCTTGTGAAGGGAGAAAGGATGGTTACATGGTTCTGAGAGAATTCCACAAGGTTCATGGAGAGTTCTACTAGCCATGCCAGTCAGCACAGCTGTGCAGGAAATGCATCCTCACCAAGAGCCAAACACACTGGCACATGGATCTTAACTTTTCAACCTCAAGATGAGAAGAGACAAATATCTCATGGTTGAACCACCCAGCTTAAGATATGAGCAGCCTAAGCGGGCTTAGGCAGAGTTAGGAAGACGTCAGAGTTCAGAACTGGCAAATATGAAGACAATCTTTATTGAAGTCCGGGTTATTTGGGGACATTTTTTAGGGGATGAAAATGTGGACAGCGCTGATCATAAGACTGACTGCTTATCTCCCTGCAAAGCAGGAAGTCGGTGCCTGCATACGGATGCACATATTGCTTCTTTCTGGAATGCAGCAAAGTCATGGAGTCTTTTGCTCAATAGCGCTCATGCGTCAATATAGGATCAGACTTTCGTTGAGATCACAGTGTGGAGAGTGGATTAAACAAAAGGAAACTAAAGGTGGAAAAAGGACTGAAGCTGGAAACAGTTAACATGTCAGTGCCTCACTAAGGGAAGCAAACTAGGATGGAAAGGGAAAACAAAATCCAAGACACATTTCAAAGGTAAAATTCATAGGATCTGGTAAGAAATTTGGCGGGAGATAGGGAAAAACAAGTATCATCCTCTGCTCACAAGCCACATTGTGATTAGGTCTACACATTTATTTCCCTTTATATCAACAAGGAAGCTTCTGTGCAGACAAATAGACTTCATTTTTGAGCCAAATATATAGTCTTTTAAATGTCTACATTGGTATTCTGTGTTCTTATAAGGGTTGAGTTAGTTTGGTGAAAGTCTTACAGCATCACGTGACTAGAACAATTCTGTTTAAACTAATGTTGATTCACTAGACTATGATCACTCTTCCAACTTCCTGCTCCCATTTTGAGATTCTGCTTGAAATGAACACCTGACCTCTCTTCTTTTCATCCCCCCCAAACATATTCCATACTTAGAGCTTTTAGAGTTATTTCTACCCCTGCATTAAGTAGGAGTGCTTTTTGTGACTTTAAAATAAAAATGCTTATGTTCCCCCTATAGATAATGGTATTTCATGTCACTTATTTGAAATGGAAGCTGGTCATGAGCATGTGAAATGTTCATGAGCTTTTGTTCTATCTGTGAGGCCAACTCTATGCACCAACAACTGACATCTACTCTTGAAAAGAGTTGGAGATGATTAGCTCTATGCCTCCTCTCCTCTCAGATGGTCCTTATGTCTGACTCAGGCCTTTGGAGAGGACTGGACAATTTGTTTTATTATGATAACATCTCAGAATAAGAAAGACAGCAAATCTAAACAGACAATTTATTGATTTGATGATTATATTTGGTGTCTGCCATCTGCCAGAAATCTTCATTCTTTACTACAGCAGTGAAGGTGACAACCATTATTACTAATAAGAAGAAGAGCTATTTAAATATAATGGGTAAATTACAGCTCATTCCATTAAAATTATCTCAGTGGTAGAACACATCCATTTCATGAAGTCACTCTGTACCTTCAAGGCTCATGAGACCTTTATTTTTGATTGATTGATTGATTGATTGAACCTAGGTCTCACTATTTTTGCCTGTGGAACCAAAGGCTCACGTTGCCCGGGGTACCACAGACTCAAGAAATCCCCAGTATCAACATTCCAGGTAGCTGGGATTACAGGCGTACCTCACCACGCCCAGCTGTATTTTTTTGGAACTAGGTCTCACTATGTGCCCCTGGCAGGACTTGAACCACAATCCCTGGCCCTGGCTGCGGCTTCCTAGGCTGCCGCTTCCAGGCATGAGCCACCATGCCCTGCCTAAGAGACCTTTAAATTAACTTCTGCCAGAGCCAAGATATATTAGCATCTCATAGAAATCGTTAATCACACAGATATTTAGGATTCATCACAGGTTCCAGTTCATTATAGAAAGTGACTTCCACATTATAGAAAGTAATCCTAGGCTCACATACTGAACAGATGCTAATATCCTTTCTGAAGATCTCTGTCATTACTCCAAAAGGTTTTTTTTTCCATTTTCTTACCTTGCTGGTTTTTGTCATTCACTTTATAAATTTACCTAATTTATATTAAATGTACTGTATCATTATATGCATTACATACATTTTTTTGTTACGTATAGTTACTATAGGCCAGTGCCAGAGGTATATCTCATTAAAAAACAGATATGGTATGTTTCTTCACAGAAGTTATAATTTAGTAGTGAAGACAGCCAATATACAAGTAAGTAGATAAATAATTAGCTGGAATCATAGACCTCACAGCTGTAGTAAAACAGCCCAAGTGGTGGTGAGGGTGACAAATACAGAAGTTAGACTCTCAGATGCACTCTTCATTAAAGCACCATGATATTTCCTCAAAACAAAATTAATTAATTGCTGACTGAAGCAGTCAACAATTTATTGAACAGCTACTCAACTGCACCATTCTAGACCATGAGGATTAGAAATCAGCCCCAAACAGCCCTCGTTATATGCACCAGTGTATTGGATGTAGCATTTTCTATAATAGAGTCCAATAGTACTTGTGTCTGAGATGTACAAAATTCATCTCAAATAATCTGGTGTCAATATCAGATTCATCAACTTATAGAGAGAAATGTGGAGGTACCACGCTCCAGAGCAGTACGTGTGCAATAAATGAATTTTAAATTCATCTAAATATCTAAGTTGTCAGAATGCTGAGTTTGAATAATTCTGCTTTGGGAAACTGTCTATTTGTACTCTGGTTGTGACTTTTTACTATTTACAACATAAAAGAAGGATCAGGTCAAAGTTTTTCCTCCAAAACACAGTTAGTATAATGTAGATTATCGTTTAGAAAATGTTCTAAATAGAGGGGAAAAGTTGAACTAAAGGTTAATAAAGTCATCCAACTGTTTCTTTTCTGAATATTGATTTTTTTTAAAATAATAAAGTTCTACCCAGAAAAAAATGACATCATAAACATAAAAATAGAGCAGTGTTCCAACACTTGCACAGACAGCTATTGAAGTTCATGGGGCTGACTTCAAGCAATCTCACAGATGCACCTCTGCAGAGAAATATGTTGCTGTTACTAAAAAAAAAAAAAAAAAGTTGATCATCTTTTTTTTTTTTTTTTCCTGGAAGCAATGGCAGTTTCAAACATTGTATCATTGTATCCTGGTCATCTTGGTGCTATCTACGCCACAGGATGCTGCTCACTGTGGAACACTGTGATGGAGCCTTTTTGGATCTCTGTCAAAATGTCCAACATGACCAAGAACATAGGCATCTCAGTCGTTATAATGAACATGTAAAACACACCCTTACGCAGAATAACTATATTAGTACTGAACTGGAGCAAGAGTGAGGAATTATTTGTAACTTACCACCAACAAATATCGGTCATTATTAGCATTTACAATTAATCTTAGCATCTTTAGGAGCAAATTTATTTTTAGAAATTCTCACAGAATTCAGTTTGATGGGCTTGGGTACCACATTCATTTTTATCTACAATACCTGCCTTTTTAATGTAATTTTATTTTGACTTAAAAAATTGTTACTGATCATTTTGTTTACATGTTTATGTATATCTAGGTGTGTGTACATATGTGTGTATATATGCATATATATATATACATACACACATATTACATCATTGCATTCCCCTGGGTTCTCCCTCCACCCTGTCCCCAAGAGGCTTCATCTTGATCTTCTTGTGCTCCTCCCTTCCCTGATTTCTCCCTCCCCCATCCCTCTCCCTAGCTGCCTGCCCCAGCTCCACTGTCAGTTTATTTTGGCTTTTTCCTGGCCTTTTGTTTGTTATTCCTCTATCCCATCTATTGGTGAAACCATATGGCCTTTTTCTTAAAGTTACTTTGTATCATACCACCCTGTTCTATTAAAATGGCATCAGGATGTGTGTTTGATGACATGGCCATTTTCAACGAATAACTGCACTAAAATTATGCACATCAAGTCGAGCCAGTGCTTGCACTAATGTGTGCCAAGCACTTCATTTGTGGAATGAAGAAGAGTTGACCACCTAATGATGCCCCAGGAGGCACATGATAAGGTTACATTTGCTTTTGTATCCCCTCACCTTTATTATTATTATTTTGCATTTGTGTATTTATTTTTAAGAGATTAGGTCTTGCTATGTTGTCCAGGGTTGTGTTGAACCCGCAGACTCAAGTGATTCCTGACCACAGCCTCCCAGGTAACTGGGATTACAGGCAGGTACCACCATGCCCAGCTTTTTGTTATTTTTTGACATTTGTATTGATTACGCATATATACACACACATACACACACATAGATATTCATTTTACATCATTGTATATCCTGAGGTTCTCCCACCACCCTGTCACCTGTGAACTGCCATCCCAATCTCCCAAGCCCATCCCTCCCCCAACCTCCCCCTCTTTTGCGTTATGCTTTAGTTCTGCTGTCAGTATTTCAATGTGAACTTTATCTTGCCCTGAACTTTATTATTCACTATGAAACAAGGACTTGACAACCAGTCGAGCACAAATAAGGCACCCAGTCACCTAAGATATCGCTAATCTTTCTACCGACTCTTCTCTATCGGCTGCCTACTTCATTGCCAGGCACAGAATTTTCATGGGCGATAACCTGTTGTTGCTGTAACATTGACTCGAGCTGTTGTTTTAATAATGGTGTCAAGAACTATGAGATATTTCAGATGTTATCATGCTGGGGAGCTAAATATTAGCCTGTAACAATTTCATGTATGCTGGAAGGAGGCTAGAGGAATTGTAGGTTTGAGACAACAGATTTTGGTGCAAATGGCAGTAGAGACAGCAGGAGCTTCGTATCACACTAGGTCATCTTGCCTCACCCCAAGTCCACAGGGGAGAGACGATGAGGGCCAGGTGGATGGTGTGCAAACAGCAGGTAATAGGTCATAATTGAGCAGTCCTGTGCTTAGGTATCATCTTACAAACAGGAGCCTACAAAAATCTGCCTAACATTTTCCCCAGAGAAAGACATAAAGATATTATTTTCATCCTTCTGCCAAGGAAACCTACCTGTTTTCTGCCCTGGAGGGAGGCAATATCTTGCAAGGCAGGTTCAAGACAACCCTGGACAACATAGCAAGACCTAATCTCTTAAAAATAAATACACCAATTATATAGGTGAGGGGATACAAAAGCAAATGTAACCTTATCATGTATAAACGTCATTGGAAACATAGTCTGGAACAAAGCTGTCGGTTTCAATTGATCAAGAGACTTGCAGTAATGTGAGAAATCCATGGAGACAGTTCACGCACCCTTTGGTTGTAGACTGTAAATTTCTCCACAGTCCACCAGAGGTCAACTACTCACCTGTGGACTGCTCGACAGGGGACACCAATTCTTTGCCATTCTTTTTGGCCTTCTTATGGAGAGGTGAATGGCCACAGGACTTGTATCTGTTTGCTATTCCTTTTCTGAATAAGGCTTTCGTGTGTATTTTGTCAGGGTCCTTATGTTTGGTAAAGACACATTCAGGTTAGATGAAAAAACAGATGGAGCTATGCTGAGTCCCTTCAACCAGAGATAATATACACTTCAAATGGTTGGGATTAATTTCTTTGATTTGCATTTCCTGTGTTAGTAGTAGGAAAGTGATACTAACACTCAAGGAATGCCATGCTTTATACCCTTGCCACATTTTTTATGAAAATTTCCCATTTAAGAAGTGAAAAGCTCAATGTAGAAGCACTGAAAAGCCTTTGCTGGCATCACTGTCCAAAGATCTGTTAACCAAGCTTACTTTGAAAGGGAAGAGCTGATTGACTAGCTTAATCTCAATCAGATGGTCACTAATGATCCTTACGCTGAGCACTTTGATATGTGTGTCAATAAATGAAATTGACCTCTTGGAGTTGTGGTCATTAAAATATGATTATAATTGGCAATGGGTGAACAAGTGCTAATGCTAATAACTAGCTTGAGTGCCTAATCAGCATGAGTCCCAAGAAATCCAGTTTCTTTATTGAAAGCAAATACATACCCAAAGTTACAACCTGGGAAAATCTTTCCAAAGCAGATGGACAAATTCACTCAGATTTCTTTGAATCACCAGAGGACAAAAATAATCCAGCGTCAAAGGAAATTTATAAGAGAGGAAATTTAGAATGGGGATGCTTCAGAGAGAACAGAACCCTATCTTTTGGAAAAACAAAAACAAAGCATGGATACAAACTGCTTGCACAAATATTGCCTCTGATCTAGGTACATGGGCATCCATAAGAAGATGGCCCTGCACCTGAAAAATGTGTAATATTTCATGATCAATATCAAGGGTTCCTCAACAGAAGTAATCATTGAGCTTGAAGTTTTGAGGTTAGTTATTTAGAAGCATATGGAGGTAGAGATTGTTTTTTCTTGAGGATTTAATGAATCCATGAGTGAGACAAATTTGAAGATACTACGGGAAGAGAATTTATCTATGAAATTGCAAACATTTCATACGGAGACACATAATTTGATTTTAGTATTTCTTTAAAATATGAAACCATGCTAATCAATTTAAATCCTAGAAAGAAGCAGGTGAAATATGAGCTGATAAATGTAAATAAAATACCTTTGACATCACAGATAGTACAACTTCTTACCCTGGCACACAACACTTCACAAGATAATTTCTAAATGAGTTTCAGTCTCCTACTTCTTCTTTGCATGCATAGCATTCATTCATTTACTGCAAGGGACAACAGTTTTCATAGCTCTCTGAATTTCATGTCCTTTGCACACTAAATACCCTGCCGTTTCATTTCACCAAAGGTTTATGGTTTTTCTTACCTTAGAATCTTAACAAGTCTTCCCACAATGTTGAGCTTTCTTGCAACCTTGAACAACTTCCATGTTCTTCTCTTGGTCAGGTTTAATTCATCCTTTAGTTCTCTATTATTTCTAGGCTTTCCAAGATTTCTCTGTGTAGATCAGGTCTTCCTATTATCTTTCCCTTACTTCCTTATACTTTCCATTACAATAAATTACATACTTGCTAATTGTTCACTGCCTGTATGAAGCACCAGAAAGACAGTACTCAGACTTATTGAACAATTTAAGTCCAGTAAACTTGCAAAATGTTTGCATGCAAATGCATATAACTATTCATGGAACAAAAGACATAATGATAGGATGCAGGGAGTTTACTGGAAAAGATACTGAAATAGGAGATGTGTATCTCTTCATTTTATTAATTAGTGAAGAAAGTGTTTAAGGTAAATAACAAATATAGGGAAAGCTTAAAATGAAGAGATTAAAAAATAGGTTAAGGTCTTTGAGGAGGGGGAAGATGGATTCAGAAAAATTAAACAGATATAGATCTCTGTGTCCAAATACCAGTTAGACATTTCTCTTTGAATTGCCCATAAGCCATGAAGTTGAATACACATAACAGCACAATCTATTATTTTTTTGTCAAGTGATAAGGACATCAAAATGACAAAAGTCTAGTGCTCGCCCCAGTATATCTGCTCTCTGCAAATGGCACTACCATCTACTCAGTTACCCAAGTCAAAATCCTAGGAGTCACTCCTAAGAGAGTGACTCCTCGTTCTCTATCTCTCCATCCAGAATATCAGCAAGTCCTTTCAGATTCACCTACAAATGTCTGCTCATCCACCAGACTTTGTGCTCAGGGAAGAAAGGACCCTGTTGCTGTTTCTACAACAATTCTCTGAAAGCCTGTGACATGGATCTCTGCTGAATAAACAAATACATAGAGTATGTAACCACATAAAGGGGGAAGGAGAGGAGGCAAAATATAGATTTTATTAAAATGAAAAAGACCTAACAGATTGTATCCTATGTTAAGTCACCAAATAGTATCAATTAAAATCAGGTGGGGGAGGGCACAAGAGATAAAAATCATTCATGGGTGATAAGGGTAATGGGAGAACCCTGAGGTAGACAATGATGTAATATCTATGTATATGGTGCGTTTGTATGCAATCAATACAAAAAATAAAATAATGCAAAAAGTCAAAGGGGGTCTTTACACAGTAAACTGGGTGTCATTTAGATGCCCAATATGTGCTGATTTTACAGAACTCCCCCCAAGTTTTTGTATAGACCATGTTATAAATTCAATCATGTCAGTTGGAAAGGACCCTATTTGATAGTGACCTAATCAATTTCTATTGAATTGAAATTGAAGTATGGAATCAAAGCATATGCATTGTACTACATCACGCCCTTTAGTCACTGAGCTTGAATACTGAACGAAAAAATATATTTCCTGTTTCTTTTCTAGGAATCAAGGTCTCATCTGACTAAACAGCCTATACCTCTGTGACTAGATAGGTTCACCTCTCTGCAGGCTCTATTTCTTCTTCTGAAAGCTACGAATGAAAGTGACAGAACCAACAACAACAGTAGCAACAACCACCACAATAATCTGCTTGAACACTAGCATGCATTTATATGAATCATTATGTAGGGGAGAAAACATACCTGTATTCAAAACCTATTTTTAAATCCCAACCCAAAAAAAGTGTTTTCCTCTGGCACTTTGGCAGCAAATACTAAAAATGTCATTCATGCCTATGCAGTCTTCATGCATTTTGGGGGGAGAATATAAATTCCTTCCCTTTTCCCTTATAAGAAAAAGTCAAATACACTGGTTTCTTTTCCTTCCTTCTGTCGAATAGGTGAATGTTAATAGTTTTATTAAGGTCGTTGAAAGAAAGTGACTAAGACCTGAAATTCTAGCAGCTGAATTTCTAGGATACATGTTGGGACACTTTCCAAGGATTTCAAATGATTCAATTTATCTTTCTGGGGAAGATGGCATGTGGAATCACTCAGTTCCTTTAAAACGACCTGTGTATATCACCTGACAGATCCACAAGTTTGCCCTCCCCCATACCTTACCCCATCCTCATCTTCATTCTCAGGGTTTTCAGAAGTGTGATTACAATATTCAAAAGCCATACCCATCAAACCTTTGTCAATTTTGGAGGTTTCATTTCCCATTGTGATCATTCTGACTCCGTTCACCATCATTTTATTTACACTTTCTAGGTGCCAAGGCCTTTCCGAGTCTTCACTCAGTATACGAGGCCCCTAGGAGGCTGAAACTGCAGTACTATTTATGAAACCTCTTAGTTATTCCCACAACCACGAGATGGGGGCAGTGACCACAACTGTGATGAACAGTTAAGGTGAGTGATGGAATTTGGCCCATCGGGTGGACGTGACCATCAAACGAGCAAATGCATGGGAAGCAGGACACGTGCACATTGTCACCCCTAAATACAACTTATCCATTACTTAATTACCTGATTTTGCACAGAGGAATCTGGGAATTTTAGGGCGGAAGAAACTTCCTCAGCATCACATAGTTTTTAAGTAGCTGATTTATCATACTACTCAGCCCGTGTTTTCTTCATTACCTCAGAGCTCTACAACCTGAACAATCAGGACAATCCTGTTCCTCTTCAAGGTCTTTTTAGCTAAGATGAATTGAAGGATATTGACCTGCATTGCTGCATTCATAAATCTGCACATGCCCTGTAGCCTGGACTTCTCACAACTGTCCAGCGATGAAAGAACTCTTAGTATTTTCTTTACATAAATGAGCTGACTGAGACACAGAGCAGAGAAGTAACTGGCCCCGGGTCTCACAACTAGTAAGGGATTTCAACTAGGTTGTAATTCCTGAAGCCACACTTACAATCACTTTTGACCAAAGGTTCTATTGTCTTTAGCTCTAATTCCTGGGGATAGTTATATTTTTCACTCAAGAAACCAAGAAGTACTGCCTTCTTCCCATAAAAGCACAGCCACCCTTCTGTGACTCTTGGAAAACACAATTTGCAGCACACGTGTTCTCTTTACAATCTCACAGCTATGTATATATGCACATATCCATGCGGATGTTTGTCTTGCATACATGTATGGATATATGTACTATATGCATCTGTACACATGTTTTTATGTGTGTATACATATATAAACATGTACACTTATTCATATCTCAGCATACTACTACTTTAAATATATATCTTTCCTTCTTCCTTTCCGATCTTCCTCTTCTTCCATCTCTTTTCTTCCTTCCATGTCATCTCCTTCCATCTCCTTCCTTCCTTTCATCTCATCTTCTTCCATCTCCTTTCCTCATTCCATCTCCTTCCTTCCTTCCTTCCTTCCTTCCTTCCTTCCTTCCTTCCTTCCTTCCTTCCTTCCTTCCCTCCATCCCTCCCTCCCTCTAACCCTTTATCCTCTTTCCTATCTTCCCTTATTCCATCCTTCCTCCCTCACTCTCTCCTTCCTTCCTTCCACAAACATTCATCAAGCCTTCCTGAAACACTTCCTAGGATTTTTAGATAGCCATTCTGCCAGTGTGCATTATGCCAGTAAGCAGCCACACTTCAGAGTGGAAACCAGCCACCACATGTCATCATGATGTCATTTTATATTTGAATGGACAGTGAAAGATAACTCAACTAAGGACAACTAAGTATGCCATAACACATTCATACATTAAGCAGTTCCTGTCACTGTAGTCTTGATTTGAGGGAGTCACATGTTGTGGAATTCTCAGATGAAAATTGCATGTTCCCTGTTATGTGACAATGCATGTCACTGCTGGAACTGATTACATTTAAAGAGCTCTGTGCAGCATCCATGTAGTGGCACCATGCTTCTCATGGAAACTAGAACAATATAATTGCTAACACATAAACGTCAGTCTTTGTATTTATTCTAATGAGCTCTTGCTTCTCAGTTTTGCTAGTGACATGGAAAACTAATAGCAGGGTCGATATAATGTCTCTATGGTAATTATCACACCACTTCGCCTCTCTTCCTATATTCTTCTCATGTTACGTTGTAATGTGTTTCTGCTCAAGTCAATTCAATTTATCAGTAGGCAAGAGGCATGAAACAGGGCTGATTTGCTCTGGATCTACTTACAAGTAAAGTGTAAAACTCAATTTTCAAGTTCGCTTTTCAATCAGACACACATGAGAAGAACAGTAACTGATATGGGGGAAATAACATTATTTCCAGAGGTTTAATCTGATGTAAATACTAAAGAAAACTAGGAGATGGTAGTGCCTAGTTTACATTTGTTAAATACATGCGTTTCCTTGTTGTTCCTCCCTTACAAAAGGCTTTTAGAGTTACAGTCAAAATACGGTAACGATGGCACAATCGCACAGACATAGTATCCAGTGACACAGCATAATAAAATGTGAAGAGGCTGAGACACTCTCCAGGACAGTAGTTTTTCAATAAGGCTTTATGACCTGTGTGTAGAGGTCCATGAACTTCTTTTCAAGGGTCCTTGGATGTGGCTACTTCTCAAAGTGTATTCTCAGCTTCTTCATTTCATTTTCATGCCACAGATGTCTCAGCCTCCCAAGATGGTAAAAAAGCCCTTCCTAAGATGCGCAGAAAAGTCCTTTTAGGATGCTTTCCTTTTTCATGGGGATTGTTTGGAATTAAAGTCAATCAACGCCTTATAGATTCATGAGGAACTTTTTTTCTAATTAAAATAAATTAGATTCTAATGACCAGTCTTTAAATATACAAGTTAATTTTCTGTAGTGATCTGTGGTAACCCCAATATCCACTCATTCCATGAGGGTAACAAAATAAGTTACATCAATTTTGATAATGATCTTAACGCCCATGTTATTGGTGATTACTTATTAGTATCAATGGGAGAGGTAACACTGGTTCACAACGGTGTACATGACTTAAGAGAGTAAGTTCACTGCTTCTCAGATGGATGTCGTCCCACTACACCCACCATTAAATCACGATAGTCCTTTACACAGACCATTGGCCACTCTTCCCTTTCCTACTCCTGCCCTCTTGGTACCTCTAGGAGCCTCGGTTCTATAGTCAGATTTCTAGGGTTGGTTTTGGTTTAGTTTTACTAGTTCTTTTGCTTGAATTCTCTCATTTCTACATAAGTTAAATTACCCAGCTCTTGTCTTTCTCCTTACCTAACTTCGCTAAGCCTAATTCCCTCTAGATCCATCCATGCTTTAGATGGCAAGAGTTCATCTCTTTTCATAACTCGGATGTATTCATTTGTGCGGACGGACCACATCTTATTCCACTCCTCTGTTTTGCCACCCCCTTAATTACCTAAATTAGTTTAGGGTTGTGTCCTCAAATAATATAAGAACCTTATTTCTAGGGCAGAGCAAATAACTAGCTACAGAATGTCGGCTACTGTCATCATGAATCAACACTTCCTCTTCATGGGAGCTCCCTTCCTGTTTCCTGGAAATCTGTCTCCTAGTCCATTCCTGAGCTTGGAATCTATATCTCCATTTTGTTCCATTTACTTTAGAAGTTACATACATGTAGAATCTCTAGATGCATGTAGTCAAATTGGTTCTTATCTCTTACTAATCTGTCTGATATTGATTGGATTGTGCAGCCACCGAGAGAGAGAAGAGACCAGAAGGGTGGAGTCAGTTTCCCCGATACACCTTTCTAAAGTTGATCTACCTGGAAGCACCCTGAGTGTCACCTACAGACAGGCGCTACTTTCTCATATCTCATTGCACAACCCTCCTCCACTTTATGAAAGCAGCACAGTGCTCTCAAGTTGCACCTCAGCACGGCACGGCATGGCATGGCACGTCATGGTACGGCATGCCATGGCATAGCATGGCACATAGCACAGCACAGCACAGCACACAGCACAGCACAGTACAGCACAGTACAGCACAGCACAGGGCATTTCCAGGGTGGAGGAAAATCTCCAGGGCCCCAGACACAGACTCAGTGTGAAGCGTTGGTGTAACTGATGAGAGTGTGGCTCATAGACACGTTCTCTACAGTTCATGCACTTTACCATTCTCTAAACCACACTGAGGGAAGACAAACCAGTTAAGGACCATGAAATTGTTGGGAGCCATGAGTGGAAAATGAAGAACAGATGGAAGAGATTGACAACGATCTGAGACTGAGGTGAATTCACATCCCAGACTGGGACTTGGTGAACGTGAGTCAAGCCATTTATTGTAAGTTTTAGGTGCCTTTATACACCTTGATAAGGAATGGTTACAATTGGAACAATAAGGAAAAATCCAGGATCCCGTGGTATGGAGCATGTGGGGTAGGAGGATGGGGGATTCATTATCCATCAGGAAAAAGACCTATGTGGGTAAACACCTCTATCTTTCAGGGACATTTCTCTTCATGGGACATTCCTAGGAAGTTAGAGAGCTGCCATCACCGATAAGAGGCTTGCTAGTAACCATCTCTAGTGTGCCAGAGCTGGACAAGAATAGATAATGGTGTTCTTTTATCTGAAGTATATCTCTTTAGCTATTATCAGCACCCCACAAGAAATCGCTGTCATTTATGTGCCAGAGTTCAAGTGAATAAGAAGCATTACAACAACAAAGCTCTCGCTCCATCTGTAATGTACACTAATAAGTTTTTAGACCTAGCGTGTATACACACACATGTATACACACACAGCACACATTTCAATACGCCATACACACACAGAACAGAGGAGCTCATTGGAGAAACTCAATTGTAGCACAGGATTTAGGCATTGAAATAATTGCTCCTATTTAATGTGCTTAAATATATTTCCACTCAATATTAATGTCATACTTTAAACTTTGCTTCAAATGTTTCTTGAGCTTAATTTGGTCAATTGAATGTTACCAAATAAAAGTAATAAGTCAATCCTGAATGATATCTATCTATCTATCTATCTATCTATCTATCTATCTATCTATCTATCTATCTATCTATCTATCTATCTATCTATCTATCTATTCATTTTTAAATTTTCTTACAACATCAGCAAATGGTTGTTGGAATGTCTTCCTCACCCCCTGACTCCCCCTCTATTCACTCAGACTCCTCTCCGTCATGTTTGTTGATCTATGTTAGTCCATTGGCTTCTTCCTTTGCTGGGGCAGTGTTCTCTTGCTGGGTGAGGGCCTGTGTTCCTGGGATGCAACAAGCCGTGTTGGTAGGTTTCCAGATTTAACTTTGCGTCGGGCAGCCAGTCTGTGCTCATGTGAGGTCAGTCAGTGTCTTTCTGTTGCTGGCTGTCTCCTTCCACCTATTCTGTGTGTCAGTGTTTTTATTCTTTGTTTCTGCTTATTTTTTCCTGAGGACAAAGTGGAATGACAGTAGCACAGAAGGGGTGTGATGCTCCCACCTCGCCGGTACCTTATCAGGGTCCAGGTGTGAACACCAGTTGACTTGATCTCACCCCACGCTGTCTCTAGCTCCCCCCCAAGCCTCCAGGTCAAAGGCACAAAAGTGTATGGTCATAGAAAATGTTTAAATGGACATTTTTATGAGAATACATATTTTTCTGATAATGAATATGAGCTGAATTTCCATAAAAGACTTAAGCACAAACTATACTACCCTTGTAAAATAACTATTATGAGAATGGCTGTAAGAGTTAGAAAGCAAAAATGAACAATGTTAAATCTCTGATAGTTACGAAACGGATTATCCATGTACTTTTAAATGGATCATGGAATGTATCTCATGCTTTAATATGGAAATACTATTGAATTACTTTAAAATAATACAAATACATCTCTATGTTGAAAACTTAATATTTACAATATGCTCTGAAATACACTCTTTGTGCCCCTTTAAACATATAGTGACAATTTCTCACTTATAATTTACAAGTTTGTGAAGGAGTAAATCTACTAGAAGTTTTTCATGGACTATGAAAGCAAAATCATTTTGGTAGAAAACTATTCCCATACAACTGTCCAGTGATTTTCATAGTGCAAAGCTTCTTCCAAATTAAATTCTAGAAGGAATCTCAATATATGAACCTGCCTTGCCCGGAAGAGCTGTGCTATCGTTTTTATACCTTCTCCCTCTCACCCAGTGGCAGCCTTTGAAGCGTCAGCATTGTATCTCCTAGAAAACGTTTTCAAATCGCTGCTCTAGACAAATCTCTCATTTTACAGTTGAGAATTAGTGGCTCACATGGTTGAGTGTAGCTTTTGACAAACCTCTGCAAATGTAGTAGTTTATAGATAATTTCCTTACCATGTGTTGCTTAAAGGCATACATTTAAATATTTCATTGTGAAAATTTACCTCACAGTCATCCCAGCTGGGTTTTATCTTTTTCTTAAAGGTTTTAGGCAATCCAAAGACTGCAACTGCAGTATCATAAATGCAAAGGAAAAGCAAATTCAGGGATGTGAAATGTATTAAGTTACTTCATTGTTGCAAGAAATAAAGTTTTGTTACAAGGAATAAAGTTTTATTGCTGTTTAATCTGATCGATGATGTGAACTAGAGCACAAACGAGTAAAATAATTGTAGAGAGTATTTGGGTTCATTTTTAGGGTTCTGTAGCATGCATCCAAATCCTCCTTATCAGGTCAGAATTCGTTACTGGACCCAGAAGTAATATGGAAGATGAGTGTGCCTCTAATTTCTTGAGACTGATGTTTGCAAGTTTGATTATCTATATAAATCTATACCGCTTCACAGAGTTCATTTTAGATAATTGAATTGAAAGACGGAAGACAGGATGCATGCTTGATCTCCATGAAGACGTGACTGATAGGGCTTCATTTTCCCAATTTTTCAACAAGTCACTTTGATGTCTTGCTAAAAAGACTTTTTTTTTAATGTAGTAGGGATTTTTAAGAAATAAATGTGCCTCTTCTGTTCACCTTTTAATAGTGTCATCGTGCATACTGCAAGGAAAGAAAAATACCACACCCTATGTTTTTGGTTTATTCCACAAATCCTAACTTGCAGTCTCCAGCTCTATCTACAGAAAAAACAAAGATAACAATTTCCTAGGACTAGGAGTGACAGTCAAGTCAGCTAATCCTGCTGCTGTGTGCACAAATTGCCCATGGCTCATAGCTCTAGTGGTAATGTCTCTTCCTTAGAGATGGAAGTCTACATTTTTGACTCCACATCTGCTTCCATGTTTCTCTTTGCACACTTCCAAAATCATTGGTCTCCTTGCATCTCAGTGCTGACACTCAACAGGCACACTCTTGGTTCACAGCCTAACCCTAACCCTAACCCTAACCCTAACCCTAACCCTAACCCTAACCCTAACCCTTTGCTTGGAATACATTTGGATACAGCAGTTGCTCACTTTTTCCAACACTTTACCAACATTTGCACCAGGGTCCTGGTGAAGGATGGCATCAGAATGCCATCTTTTTTTCTCTCTTTTGCACTTATTCACACAATATACTCGAGAAGGACTTGACTTTCATTTGTAACATGTTATGCTCTGTTTCCCAGACATAACGTCCACAATGGCTGGGATTCTTTTTGACTCAATCTTGATTTTAAATACAATGAAATGTAAAAACCTGAAAGCTCAAGATTGTAAATAGCATATGACCACAAAGCCTTCTAATTATAGAGGATATTAGTTAAGAAAATTATCATCTAGTACAAAGGTAAAAATAAGTGTAGAGAGAGAACATTTTTAATGTGAATTCTCACATTTTAATGTTAACTTAATATTAATAAAATTGTAAAATATAGTGTCTTAATGTTAATAATGATTACTTATTAATTAGAATGAGACAAGGAAAACTTGACTGAAAGCAGACAATTCAGCACAGTTTGATATGACTCATTTCATAAATAAGGCTCAAAAGAATTATTACCTGCACAAGCCTTACCATGATGAAATGAATTGTACCATCTATGGCACTAACTGGCTCTCAGAACCAGAAATAAGTCTAATGCTAATAGAAACACTCCATCTCCCTTATAAGTCAAACATGAACGTTATAGATAATAGTGAACTCATGTTTTAAAATGTATTGCATGTTATCGGTACAGTAGCAGCATTTAAATTCAATTCACAAAACCACTTTAGATTAAGGCAGCCTGAAAAAGAACCTACCATAGCTTCTTATGTGGTATTGATTACTTGTAAATATGCTAATCTTCCGCGTTAAAATGCCCACTCATCCTTTTTTGATTTCCCCGTTCTGATCTAAATCATGGGACACTGATGATATATAACAAGTCTGAAAAAAAATGACAAGTTACCTTTACCCTCATAGTGAGGCCGGTGCACACATTCAGCACAACCTCCCCTGGAAGCACATGGAACTAGATGCACAACTTTGCAAATATGACTCTGCCTTGAATATTATGCTGAAAACAATGCAAACGAGTTCCTCCAAATGTGACTAAGGTCACCACCCACAGAGAATGAAAACCCAAAGTCAAGTAGGAAAATTACAAAATTCAGATGAAGTTGTTTCTTTCAATGAAGACAAGCAGCTGCTCTAAGGAACAGATTGTACTTCTAATTGGCAGGAGGGCTGCTGTTCTAATAACGGCAGCGCATGGCACACAGATCCTCAGATAGATGCTGTTACCTCGGAGAAGGAACTGTCAAATCACACCCAGCAAACTACCTGTTGGAAAAGTCGCTGAAGGTGGGAGAATGGCTCCCAGCGGCCAAGTGCCAGCTGGATGCGAAGATAAGAAAAGCTGGCATGGAGCCAGGAGCCTGATTCAAGACAGCAATCTTCCAAGGCCGTCCCCACCATGTGCTGGATGGGCACCGCTTTGCAGTCAGCAAATACACCATGTGTATTTTCTGTATTTTATTAGATCGTAATTTCCCAGGATTGGATTTCAGTCAACTCTACCTCCATTTTCTCCTCTATTAATCTTTCTCTTCTTTTGTGAGGCTTCTGGAATCCGGAAGTGACCTCACATGCACATCCTTGTTCTGAATCAGTCGGTGACTCTTTTGTCTACAAATGTCAGCTTCCTTGGCCAGGTGTTTTCATTTATTTTGTTCTCCCCTGGATCTCGAGTAACTAGAAACAGTGCTTGTATTACTATCAAATTGCTGTTTATTGAATGAATAATCTGCTACCCTTTGTATGGGTAGGATGTCTTTTACAATCCAGTCCTAAATTTCCTCTCCAGGTTCTTTTCCTATCATATCTTTTATCAAATACTCACTCTGCTCTCACTTCTTCTTGCTGTGCATAGAGTCTGCCGTGTTTCTAGAAGCTACCCACAGTTCCTGGCCACATGGATTGTTCCAACATGGTCACTTATTTCATGGAACCAGCAAGGAAATCTCTAAAGTGAGTTGTTAGAGAGAAAGAGTCTTTAATGATGTGACCTAATCATGGGAGGGACATCCCATCACCTTTGTCATTTTCTATTGGTTAGAAGCAATTCATGAGTCCTGCACATTGTCAAGGAGAGGGAATTACAAAGTGATGTGACTCCCAGGTGAGAGAGTTTAAGGCTGCCATGTTAGAGTCACTTTGCAATACAGGCATTTCAGCCAGGTCGATGGCGATTCCACTTGGGAAGATGAGGAACAAATGAAGACCGAACTAACTTCTAGTGAGGTTAAAGACAGGTGGATTTGAATACCACCAGTTCGTTACCAGACATCTTGAATTCAGTGAGACCTTGAGACATGTATTTAGAGATGTGGGGAGAGGGATTTATAGATCTGATGTTTGAAACAGATTCAAGCTGGAGAAATAGAGGTTGTCAGCATATATTGGCAAATGAAGTTTAGGAGTAGAAGAGATCACAGAGGGCGAAGAACTCAGCATCCAAAGGAACTTCAATATTTAACACCCTTGGAAAGGAGTAGTCATGAAACAGTTATACAGTGTCTATTTTGTGCCAGGGATTGTTAGGCATTGACTAATATGTGTCTTCACCTCACAAGATGTCTGGACTAGGACAATAAAAAGACTTGAACTCTGGACTGTGATTATTGTACATGAATATTTACATGTGCATGTAAATGTGCTACAAACTAAGAAATGAATCTCATTTCACTACCCTAAATAGACACACATATTCATAGGAAAGACCAAGGGACATTTACACTGTTCTGAATTGCACTTCTTCCTCATCCACTTTAGGATATTTAAATAGACTTTCCCCACATTACAGAATTAATCTTTAAGATTTAACAAAATTGCAGAATTTATGCTATAAGCAATAAAACAAAGTGTTGTAGAATAAAAATAATTCACTGTAGCAAAAACAAGAAAAATATTATCACTTCCCCCCCCCATAATTATCACTTCCAATATAGACTTTTTTGCAAATAGAATTCTTTCTGGTTTTCTATAAAGACTGTGGTGAAAGAATTCAATTTGTATAGTCTGAAAGATTTTTTTGCTGGCTAACATAAAGAGGAGTTAGTTTACTGGGCAGTGACTGATTCATGCATAAGTCTTTCATTGTCAATACTTCTGAGGTCTATACCTATTCTTAAGAATTCTTAATTCACTTAAAAATCATGCTGAAGACCACCATCCCTTTTACCCATCTCACCACATAATAACCCTTCTCCCTCATGGTAACCACCAATCTCTTTTCTCTATCTGAGTTCATTTTGTTTTTTTTCTATTTAGTTATATTCTGCATGTGAATTAAATCATACAGTATTTTTTTCTGTCCAACATATTTCAAATAGCTTAAAACTCTCTAGGTCCATCCATATTGTCACAAATGGCAAGGGTTTAGCTTTTACATAGCTGCATAATATTTCCTTGTGTTTGAGACTGTGAGCAAGGGTTCAGCATTTACATAGCTGCATATTATTCCATTGTGTTTGAGAGTGTGAGCTGTTCTTAATTCATGAATAGTTGAAAATTTAAAATTTTCCATATCTTGTCTATTATAAATAACACTGAAGTGAACATAGGGCTACATATACCTATGTATATATGTACATATACCTGTGTGTTTGTTGTATTCTTGTATAAATATTCAAAAGTAGAACAGTTGCATCACAAGGTATTTCTTGCCTTAAGTTTTTGTGGAATTGTCATACTGTTTTCCATGGAGGTCTTAACTGATTTGCACTCCCACCATATGGTGGTCTTTTTTGTCCACATTGTCACCAACACTTACTGTTTCTGGACATTTTTATACAAGTCAGTCTCTCAGGTGTGGGATGGTAATTCATTGTGGCTTTGATTTGCATCCCCCTAACAATAAGTGATTTTGAAGACATTTTCATGAGGCTGTTGGCCGTCTGTTTGTCTTGTTTGATAAAATGGCTGCTTGGTTCGTCTGTCCTTATTTTCACTCAGGGTAGTGATCATGATGTAATAATAGCAGATGAAAAATTACAATTTTGTACATCTGAAGTTATATAGTAGTGGTTTGTAAAATATATAAACAGACATCTATATTGTGGCAGACACAGAAACACATAAATTAAAATGCTACCTCTAAGAAGGGCTGTACATTGTTGTTTATGTTATTCTTTCTTTTTTTTGTTTATACTTGTACTCCCCCAGAAATTACTATAAAAGATACTCAGTACATATTGAAGTGAATAGATGAATTAATTCATGAGTATTGAATGTAAGGGAAATCTATGTAGTATATCACTTCCATTTTCTATAAAAGATGGTCCTAGAAACTTGTATTTTAATCAATTTAATTATAGCTACTTTACATTGCATTTTAGAAATTAGTTTGGCTAGTCTAGATTGATACTTTCATGTAATAATGAACAGAAATAAATTATAATTCTAGAAAGTGGAAAATGATTTAGTATTTTTTGTGTGCCATTCATCCAAGGATTAAATCTAGGCAGGGGTTCATTGCCGAGGTAGAATGTTGATGAATAACCTCAATGACCTTGTATAAGTTGCAGTGTCACAGTTTGTCTTCAAAGATACAATAAGCTACCATACACACTGTAAAGCACTCTATGGATTACTGGAAATGTCAAGACCCATTTTCCCCTTTGTCCTTGGTTCATGTCTTTGATTTCATAATAGCTTTTTTTTTTTTTTTTTTTTTTTTTTTGGTAAAAAATGTTTAAAGTTGTCTACGAAACTAGATGAGAAATACCCTGATGATAGCCCAGTAAAATGCATGGTGAGAACAAAAATATATATCCTGTCTTTATTTCTGAGGATTTTGTCAGGACTAAGGAAGATTCCTTTTTTAAACTAAAAGTAAATGATGAACTAGGGGCCATACTGAAACCATTTTCAATAAGCAGGTGTGTGAATAAAGCAATTTGTTTAGTCATTTGTAGTGAAAGGGGTGTTTTCCAGGAGGAATAATTAAAGTTGGCCTTCGTCCAAAATGCAGATTCTTCTGCTGAAGAACAAACATGTCAATTTCACAAATAAGCAATGATCATGTCTTTCAAGTGTACTGGAGGAACTCAATTTCAAAAAGACATAAAAAGTGGATGAATATGTTTTTTGATTATTTCACTACAATTAGGTTCTTTTAGACTTATAATTCATCTAGATGAAGTGTCATGGAGTCAAACACTGTGTTCATAATTCATCTGGGCCTCTGATTTTATAGTAGGGTAATTTATCTGTTTTCCAGAAGAATGAAATCTTTAGTTTATAAAAATTTTATGTAACACTGAACATATTGGCTACCATGACTCACATTTCTGGTCCTTGGGCAAATTCTAATATCCAGGGACCATCACTTGGGCAGAGAGGTGACAGAACACTCATGGTCCCCATCCTAATTATTATTTTTTTTTCAGATAGGGAAATCATCTCGGAAAGAAGTAGCACATATGGTTACTCTATAGAAAAAATTAAACCCAAGCTTCCACATACCCACTGGACTTGTCACAAATCTGCCCATATTTTAACAATCTTTAGAAGAAAGTCAAAATGTTTCATTTTAACAGTGATCTCAGCTGCAATAACACTGATGGCAGGCATCACATATTTGTAATAGGAAAAGCCTGGCTGTCTTGGTCATTGTGTATAGCACTGAAACAAGTATAAGTATGCAAGTTAGATGACTGGATCAAGAAATATAGTCTATATTCACAATGGACTATTACTCAGTAATCCAAAAAGAAAATCATGTCACGGATGACAACATGGGTGGTGCTGGAAGTGATTGTGTTATATGAAATAAGTCAGGAGGAAAAAGATAAATATTGGGTTGTTATATTTATATGTGGAAATAGAGAAATTGAACAAATGATTAAGAGAAAGACAAAATCTGTAAGCTGACTGTAGGTCTGAGGCACCTAGCAGGGGAAGGGAGGGAGGGGAGTGAAAACAGGGGCTGGGTGGGAAGGAAGGTGACGGTTCATGGGTGACGTGGTGGTGGCGGGAGAGCAATGTGTACTAAACCTGAGAATAGATAAATAACTACAAAAACAAACAGCCATGTAAGGAAATAAATACGTTGAAAAACAAAAATGATCACTGAAAAAGATGGTGTCCCTGTGTTTATGAGATTTCGGCTGTTGGTTTCTGTTTCTTGTTTAGGTTTTGGATAAAATGGTGACCCAGGCTTGTAGTATTTTTCTGCTTATGCTGTATGATTACAAGCATGAATGTCAGTGACCTCAGTGGCACAAAGGAGAGGAGCAGCTGGCAAATAGGACAGATGACAAGAATTATTGAACTGCACCAAACCAGGGAGGATTCATCAAGAAGAGAATGATTATTTATGAGACTGCTTCCAAGCACTCTACCAGTTAGTTTCCAAGGGTCTTTCCATCTTTATCTGTAAGTTAGGATGCCTCTATCTGGGCATCAGATGACAAAGACATTTTCAATTTCAAATTGATTCTACTTGAATATTTACTCATCAAAATTGATTCTGTTTCACACCCAATTCTAAATGAAGATGTTTTCGGAAATCACCGTAAAAATCTTATCATAAAATTGTTGTGCGTTCTGACTGCAAATATGGAAAGACTTCTTATAAAATCTATCTATCCATCTATTTATCATCTCTCTCTATATATATTCAAAAAATTTTAGCTGTTAAACTAATATTTTTCAGGTATTTGTGTTTAGTATTTTATAATGTATACTTAGATGTGAGCACATATATTTATATATATGTATATATGTATATATGTATATATATATTTATATAAAAGAAAATCCTTCAATTGCATTGTGGTAGGAGAATCTCAGGGTAAATAGGTAGACAACAATGTAATATATATGTATATATATATACATACATACATATATATATATATATACACACACACACATACACCGATTACACACACACACAAACACCAGATTTGATGTTGCCAAATTTTGCTAAATGACATAATTATAGCTTATTTTAAATGTGATTTCATCAAGACATAAATAGGGGTCATCTTCATGAAATGCTTTGAATGTTCTTACAGTCATAAAAATTTCCAGAGACATCATTAAATCTTCAAATTTCTAGTGAATTACCCCCATCATTCATTTAAAAACAAATTAAAATTGTTTTTGCAAAATGACATTCCTTACTCTTTAGGTTATTTTACATATTGCCCAGTGATTCTGGGTTTTTTCTGTTCTTCAAATGATTTAATTATGGATGTGATTTTTAAAAGTTTGGAACAATTTTTTCAAAAGAAGACACTATATTCCCATCTCAAGTTTTGCAAGTAAGATGTGCTTACAGGTTTAATTCTGCCATTTGTATGTCCCAATGGTATTTCCATCTCAAGAAAGCAAAAAAGAAAAGTAACATTTTAAGTGAAATAAGGCAGTTTGAGAAAGAAAGACACCATGTGACTTCACTCCTATGTGGAACATCAAGAAGCAAAATAAACAGACAAGTCAATGCAAACCCAAGAGATTCAGAGAACTGATGGATGTATACCAGAGGTGGTAGGGGTTTGGGTGGCATAAAATGGGTAAAGTAGTCAACACTGTAGGAAACTAGGTTGTTGGTGGTACTAAAATGTAGTGTGTACAGATGGGAAATTATAAGGCTGTACCCCTGAAATTTATATGTTTCTGAGATACAAATTGAATAAAGAAATGTAACTATTATTGATTATACATAATCAATTCAGCAATCTCCCATACATCACCTTATCCTTCAAGCTCCCTTGTCAAGAAAGGGCTATCAGTGGTTTCTATCAGAGGAGGAAACTGAGCTGAGATTTTGAAGTTACTCTCCAAAAACACCCCGGTATTAAACAGCAGAACGCATCTGACAACCCCAATCGTTTCTATGATGCATGACTTCAAAATGCTCTTATGTTCTTTATTCTCAAGTCCTGTTCCTTTGGAGGGCCCTGAACCAGAAATAGAGGGATCACACCATGCATCTCTCCATCACCTACCAGTGAGTCTTTCCAAATGGGTATTGCCTTCAGCTGACCATCCTGTCATGCCTCTGGGGGACTCCCAAACTCACAAGAACTTAGAGCACAACATTGAAACAGAGAGTGTGGTGGAATTCAGATTATTTTGTTGCATAGTTTCCACTGAATAAACATGGCTAGGAAAGTGGGAAACAAAGAGAGACTTGTAGTTTATTTTTATCTTCCACTTATGAATTCAACTTGGAAGGTGAGTGCACGTGTCTGCATCTGTATGTCCTGGAGAAGACAAGGAACCCTAATTCCACTTACTGTGCACTTGATGAGTATTATACAAACTGTCCCTACTGTTTGATGGATGTGATCTTATGCTTACGACAGACGGAGAAGCTTCATCCTGTACTATGGAGAAAATGTCTTCTAAAACATGATATTATTGTAGACTATACTTTCTTATAAATAGCAGAATTTCCAATATAATAAGCAACCTGGAACAAATATATTATATAAGTTAATGTTTTCCTTCCTTCCACATTTGTTTTTATCCTTTCTACAATTTTCCTTGTTCTGCAAATTACAGAGTAAGCTCCTGCTATGTGGTCAGGCTGGTGTCAGGGGTCAAGAACAGCGAAGTGACTATGAGAGTACATTTACCATGGGAAGTGTCATCAAAAGAGTTAGAACTAGGATTTATTTAGTACTTGAAATATTACAATGAGCAAAGTCATTTGACCTTGATAACCACAGAAGGAAGGATTACTATGCTCATGTTACTGATGGATAAACAACTAGTTAAGAGTTTAGTGACTTACCTAGGTCGCAGCAAATAGGAGGGGGACCTGGATTAGAAGGCTGCTCTGTCTGCTCCCACCGTGGATGTTGAATAAAATAACCACCATGGCCCTGACTTCCCAATTCTGCATAGTGTGCTTTGCTTTCCCTTCTAGAAGTTATTTAGTAAGTCTAGGAGTTTAGACACAAAACATTAAATTTGGGAAAACAAGGACTCGTCAGAAAGATTAAATGACTGTGTTTAGTCTGTGGTGCAAGCATCCTGTTCGTGATGCCAATTACAATGCACAGGCTCATCCATCTGGGTAGGTTCTTTATCAGTTTTATCAGTTACACAGACACACCAGGCAGGGCAAGGACAGGGTCATGGGGTGTGGTGCTGGGAGGCAGGCAAAATCCTCAGATCCCAATAATCTCTCTCTCTCCCTCCCTCTCTCTTTTCTCCTTTGCATGCTGCCTCATCTTGGGGTGATACCGCCCTTTCTAGTCTTTCCTCCCAGGCTCAGGTGAGCCCATTCACACATGCACACACACAGGTGTACACGAACATGTGGTGATACAGTACCATAGGTGCTGGTCACAGAAGTAAATGGAAGAGAAACCTGACCACCTCATTTACCATAAAACTCATAAAATATTAACTTATTCATACTTATATAAAAAAAAAAAACAAAGAATAACAAGGAGAATCAAGTAACCTCACTCAATTGAAGAGTAATTTCAGCAGAGTAAGGTTTCATATGATGAGCAAACTTTGAGAACTGGATATTCCAGTTCCATAAACTATTCTGCTTTTTGAGCAAATTGCCTACTGTGGAGTACGGGTACATTTGAATTAAGAATCATTTTTAGAATGTTAATGGTAGCTAGCTTTTTTCAAGCATGTCAGCAGTCTTGATCCTTAAACTAGTTTTGTTGTAGCCACTGCGGACAGCTCAGAGACCTAGTGAAATGTTCCCTCCTAACGTGGGTACCCTGGACCAGCACTTAGCCAGGTTCTACCTTCTTGTCTTTCTCTTGAACTGTGTTCCATTGTATCTGTCCTTTGCGGGACCTTTACTGGGAGAGCCTTTCTGGGTACTCTGCTCATGGACTCCATGCCATAAACTGGCTTCCAGGTCTCCACCCTGGTTTCCCCCAGGCATTATAGCATTTCCCCCTTTGTCTCTTGCTCAGAAGCTGTGAGCAATTCCAAACCAACTAGTTGGCCTGGTTCTCACTCTCTGTCCACACAAAGCCTTAACTCTTTTCTTTCCTCCAGGATGTGTTCCTGGGAGAGATCAGGGATTTGGCACATAGACTGCAGCCCCAAGTGACTCAAACATTCTTAGTTAGCTCACACCAGGTACCACCAGCTCTGAAACATCTATTTAATCTTTTAAAAGGAGGTTAGGGGGTCTGTACATCCCATATACAAAAATAGGCAAATTGCATGATTCCAATCTGTATATTCCTGCCCTTTTGTTCAACAAAACTGACCCAAACTCATTCTTTCCTCTCTAAATTCCTGCCCCTTTTGTTAAGCAAAATGGTTAAAACCCTTCAGTCCTCCATCTTTGAGTCCTACCCCCTCAAACTAAGCATATTTATACCTGCGGCCTTATGACTCCAGGGGGGTGATTCCCTTCTCATGATTCATCTCACTGGTAACTGGCATGCCCTGTGCCCTATCATCTGTGATCAAGCTCCATTTCTCACTCACCTACTCTGACGCCATCACGAACTCTTCCCTGTGTAGAATCTTGAGGTCTGTGCGTAGGGGTTCAGTATTCATCTTCACAGCAGTCAGTGACAAACACTTTATTGTTTGTGTTTCCTAGTGGAGAAAAATTAAGGTTCAGAGAGTTCAGTTAAACGTTTGCTTAGTCACAAAGAAGCAAGATTCCAAGTGAACTGGCAATACTCAAAGCTGGACTCCATGCCATTCATTCCCCTGTCCTTGGGGTGTTATTCATGATGCAGATGCTTCCGTGTTTAAAATAATTGAAAGGACATGGAAACAACCCCAAATGTCCCAAAACAGACAAATGGATGAAAAAAATGTGGTATATATACACAATGGAATATTACTCATCAATTAATGACAAATCAGATGAATTTATGGTAATCATATTATGGTAAATCATATTAGCAGAAACAGGTCAAAAAGAAAAAGACAGACACCAAATGGTTTCACTATTTTATGGGACATGGGAAAAGATAAGCAAAAGTCATGAAGAAAAGTCAGAACAATCTAACAACCACATTGAAGTATCTAACTCTGGGGAGAGGGGCTGGGGCAGAGTGGGAATGATCATGGGAGGAGGGTGAACCCTGGGGATTACTAAGATGTGAAATTTGTATATAAATAATTTATTTATTATAATATATTAATATATTTTAATAAATATATTATTAAAATATTATATATTAAAATTTAATTTTATATTTAATTTTCTATTAAAATTAAAATAAATATATTTTATTTGAATAAGTCAGAAAAAAAAAATACTGGTCAGGCCATTTTGCCCTCGGGGTAAAGCATTGAGTATCTCCAAATTCCTGTGTTGGGATATGGTTTCCAGCAGCCTCTGTCTACCACCTGACCTCCATGATCCACAGAGCATACCTATCTATAAGCAGATATGGATATATTTGGCTTCACAGACAACAGGTTTTCTGTGAAACAGAATAGTGCTGCTGCTAAAATTCAGCATGCAAGCAGTTGTATTGGTAACACCAGCGTGGCTTATCGAAGGCGTAGAGTGGTAATTTGGGTCTATAAGTAAATAGAGAATATTCTAATGTAAGCATCATTCCCTTTAATATTACCTTGGTTGCTGTGCTTTGGAATCAACATGAAGGGAAGCAAACAAATAACATACATGGTGCTCCACAGCAATAAAGACAAAATGTGCTATAAACAAAGACTGCATATTTTAAAGCAGGGTGAAGGAGGCAATTTTCTTTAAAAGCTAATAATTTGCTACTAACTACTAAGGGAAGAAGCTGTTCCTTTGTTGGCCCGTCTTCATTGCCAATCTATTTATCTAAAATTGCAAGTACTTAAATAAAATTAAATACAAAGGAGTTCAGGAACATCTTTGGATTTCAAATGTGCAAGTTAGCTCCAAATATGGGCAATGATTTTTGTCCTGCAAGGTCACTCTGTAATTTTCATTTTTGATTTTAATTGAAAAGACTCAGACAATAAGGGAGTCTCCAGTGAGACCAAGTACAGCCTGTTTCAGAATGTCAAGTCAAGAGCCCACCTGAAAAAAAAGACAGATGGAGTGAATACTTCAGAACATTCCTGATATTCTGGGGGGATGAAGGGGTGTGGGCGGGTGGGGAGGATAACAAAAAAAAGGTCAGACTGTTGAACTCACAACAATCTGAAAGCAAGACCTTCTTTTTGCTTGTAAAACAAGAACAGGGGCTTTGAGCTTTATTTTGTTGATAATAATATTTTATGAGAGAAATATAAATCAAAACAATCTGATGATGTAGTTAAGAGGAAGAAAGTACCATTACAGTTCATCTTCTTTATTATAGACAACATGAAACAAGGTTCTTCTCCAAAGAAGGGATTTTACGAGGGCCATAGTCATATCAAAGTACACTCGCTAGTGAAGGAAACCTATATGGAGCATTGTTTGAAGAGCCCAGCTCCGGAGTGAAATCTAATTTAAAACCACCGGATTTGGTTTGATCTTATTAAAGATTACAAAATGTGATTTATAAATATTTCATATGATTCATGTCCTTGGGTTAATGGTAGATTTCTTTATTTTCACTACTATTTTTTTTACATTGTACCATACTGTTTCTGAATTTTATTTTTCCTTCATGCTATAAAGTAAATTTGCATAATAGTATAAGATATCTCATCAGGGGACATATATCTTTCCCCAATGTATTAAATATTGTCCCCCAGAAATGCAGTATATCAATTAATGACATGCTAAGTTTTGGTTTTGCGTGATTTTGCCCCCAAACATTTAAGATTAAGCAGAATATTCCTTTTCTTACTACAACACAAACTTTCTTTACCTAAAAACAGATTCACTTTGAGGATGTTATCAATTGCAGCTATGAAAACTGTCAATAAAAATATATTCTGAAGGGATCTTTAGGGTACTGAGTAGGAAGACTTATTTTTAATTGATAACTGTTGTTGCAGTAGATAACATTGGTATTAAAGTGCTCAAACAGTTCTCTCAGAGACTGGAATTCACACTTTCTGAAGACTGAAGAAGGCTGGATCAATTGTTCTCAGAAGCTCAAACCAACTCTTCTTGGATGGAAGCCTTTTGACCCTGGCTTATATCCACCCTCAGGTACCCCCCCTAGAGTCTGATTGGACGATTCTTCACTCCTATGGTTGACTGGAATATTTCATCAAGACCACCACAGCTGCTGCCAGCTCCTGCCTGCTATCACGTTGAGCGTAAAATGGCCAAGAGGGTCAGATCGTCCTCTGTTGAACTTTAGTTACCGGGTAAGGGAATCACTCCTTTTTAATTATAGTCATTGAGGGTTCTTCCGCCCTGTGCAAGCAGTTTCCCAGAGATCAAACTTCCCTAATAAGGATAAGCACAGGGGTTTATTCACAAATAAGAGAAAACAAGCTAAAAGAGTCTAGTAGTCCACACCCTCACAAGTGTCCCAAACAGAAAAGGAACCCCGCTTCTGCTCCTCGGGGAGCTATGTGGGTTTTACCTCTGTCTTAATGTAGTTCAGTCTGAAACTGCTAATTCACATCCCTGTCTTCAGTCCTCAGTCACTGTAGTCACTATGGAGTGGTTCCACAACCAACACAAGGTTCAGCTTGGGCTCTCCTTCTCTCCCTCTATCCCTCCCTCCCTCCCTTTCTCCCTCCCTCCCTCTCTCTTGTTCTCTCTCTCTCTTCCAGGTTCTCAGGGAAACTCAACACTCTGTGATGAGCTCCTCTTCTCTGCCTTCATTCAGCTCCAGACCTTCAAAAACTGTAAGGCTGGTAGCCCCAAAATAGTCAATAGCTCCTGGGTCCTTCTTTTTGAAGCAAAACTCTCAGCTACTGCTCTAGATGCTAGATGCCAGATCAGCTCTCCTGTCAGCTAATCTTCTGATCTGCCCTCCATATTCTCCTCTCAATCCTTGCACCTTTCTCTGTTATCCCCTTTTCCTTGCTCCCCCTCCCAGCATGAATTCTATTGATGGGATTATCAGCAACCTTCTGGCTTGGTTTAGTTATGAACACTCCCTGGGTCTTAGAATACTACCACTGGGAGTTAAATTGGCATAACTATGTTGACCAAGCCCTACTTAAGATTTACAGGCTCAAGATAAAAGAAGGGAGTAATCTTCTGTCTGGCTTCAGGTCATTCTTAACCTCTATGCTCTTTAGACAGAGGTAATGGAGATGCTTAAGTGTTACCAACAAATAACACTGCCCACATTGAGGTCCCAGCTCAGTTTGAGGTTAAAACTTGAGATAAAAGCAGAAGAGAGCATTTTAGTGTATATATCACCTGAAGAAACCATATATTGCAACCACACACATTAGCCATCACATGATAATTGTCACATTTTTTTAAGCAGTCTCAATAAAACACAAAATGTACTCACAACTCCAGATTGCATTGTTATTAGGAACAAAACAAACATAGCTTACAAAGTATTATCTTGGTTGGAAAAAAAAGGAAATAATTAAGCATTAGAGATTTTGGCCAATGAGTAAGGTGGGACCATAAAAATAACCCCAGGAAATTGATAGTGCTGTCAAAGAATATTAAAATGTTGAATCGACCTCAACACCTGGAAGAAAAATCCTCTTTATGTTATTTTTTTAATTGAAGACTTAAATGATATTTTTGTTTGTCCAAGAAGGTAAACAATTAGATGGAATTTTTCCAGTCCTCAGAGTCAATAAGACAATTTGTTTTCTGTAATTTTTCTCATTTTGGCAACAGAACAACTTAGTTTTTTTTTTCTGTAAAAATTAAAGTCATATTGAATTCCACACTGAGACATGAACTATATGAACACAAAATCATTACTTATTATTCAGATCAAGTTCAATTATAAACTTGTACAATCTTGCTGTCAATGTTACTCCTTTGTCTTCAAAATAACTGTTGATTTAAATATTATAGCAGAAAATTAAACAAAAAATGATCCATGCTAGTTGGCCATAACTTTTATGTTGATCTAAGTATAGCTGTAAAATCAGGGATGTTAATTTGTCCCAAGATTTTATAATTGTTTAAATTCTCTCTTTTGATTTAATGCTTATGTGTCTAAAAGTTTGTCTACAAAGAATAAAAGGTAGACTTTAGAGACTATGATTTTGATATCTGCAATTTCAAACTTATTCTGTTGATTTAATTGTTTCTACCAATTAATAATGTCAAGGTGCTATACGTTGAATAGTTGCATTCCTCTTCCTCTGCCATCTATAGATTGAAACCTAACCCCAGTGTATTGTACTTTGGAGGTAGGGTTTTTTGGAAGTGATTAGGTTATGAGGGTGAACTCTTCATGAATGGAATTGTTGTGTTTATAAAGAAAACTCAAAGAGCTCCCTTGCCCCTTTCACCATGTGTGGATAGAGAAAAAAGATTGTTGTCTGTGCAGCAGGAACCAGATATCAAATGTGCCTGCACCTTGATCTTGGACTTCACAGAAGCCTCTAGAACTATGAGAAAGAAATGTATGCTGTTTCAAAGACAGTTGACAGTATTTTTTGTTAGAGAAGTCTGAATGAATTAAGAGAGAAAAGGATGCTTTTTCTCTTAAAAATGAGCAAGGCTTAGTGATGTCATTGTGCTGTATGGTATACTTTTGGTTAAACTTAAACCTGTTTTTCTTAATATCTTTCTAGAAATTGCCTAGCAATGAATCTCTTTCCCTTAATATAAATGACCAATTTAACTTGATTGAGGATGTGGGTGAAGGATGGAGGAGTCCTATAAGCTTTCTTAGGCTCCAACAAAAGATGAATCTCCTTTGGTGTCCACTATCAGACTTACAGTCCCTTGGACAAGAGAGGTAACCCATTTTCTTGATCCCTGTTGAACAAATACAGAAAGCTGCTAGGATCCTCACTGTAGAGAGAAAGACAATGGGTATCCCTAAGGATGGATTGAATGCAGTGTTCTGATAAGCAGAGGTATACCTCTCAGCTATAGCTAGAAAACTGATTAGCTCCTTTCATCTTCATCTTAACATCTTTTTCCTCCTTGGGCCATCAGAGCACCTGATCTTTGTACCTTCAGGCTCTGAAACTTAAGCCAGCTGTG
>PVHY01000811.1:66384-178374 GCA_004024945.1 Uropsilus gracilis
GTCCGTCCGTCCGTCCGTCCGTCCGTCCGTCCGTCTGTCTAGAATCTATGTAGCTATCATCTATTTCCAGGCATCCATTCATCCTATCTAATCTCACCATTGTGGAAACCTTAATTCATTCCTTTTCAATACTTTCAGTCTATAGTATTTTTTCTACATCTCCATCTTGCTTATATTCCCTCTCCCTACTAAGCTCTCTGGAATTCACCAGTCATAGAACCCTTTAAGCTGATACTTATCATGTCATCTCTCTGTTCAAAGATCCTACCATAGTTTCCATTTGATGACCTTACTCTGACAGCTCTATCAGTCTTCTCAGACTCCTCTTTACTGCCTCCTCTTCCAATACCATACTGGTCATGTAAAGGGAAGTGTAGATCACAAAGCTTTCTTCTCTCTAGAGATCATCCAATCTTCCCTTAACTCATAACAATCTTTTCTGCTGTTCAAAGTTTAGTTCAAATGACACATCCTTTCCCTAATGTGTTAATATTTCCCCAATCTCTTGCCATTGCCTTCCACCTGGTATTAGCTCTCCTTCTCATTTGGGACTGTCCTTTATTTTACTTTATTTTATGCAACAATCATTTCCTACCTCTTATTGTGCTCCAGGCAATTTATCTAACTGCCTCATATTCTTTACTATGCTGAGATCTTGTTAAAGAGCCCAAAGAAGTGTATTCATTTTAGGGCCTCTCACAATGCCTGATGCACGGCCACCCACATTGTATAAAAGGTTGTCTTTCATACAAGGCATTGTACAATGTCTTTTACACCCGCATTGTATAAAAAAGGTTGTCTTCAAGAAGGGAGTCAAAAGTATTTATGGAGGAAGGAAAACGTCAACAGATGGTTTTGGGGGAAACTGCACAGCCACATATCATTATCTCACATGTACACAAAATTAAATCACCGGAGGGGAGAAATCATACACTGCCAGAATATTAATAATATGTAAAACAATGGTCATCCATATTTTTCTACTGTGCTGCAACTTAGGCATGTATTAGATATTTTCTCTTCCACATTGTTTAACCCGTTATATTTTCAATTCTAACTGTGCTATATTCCATGAAATTTCCCAGAACTAGCTTCAAATAAAAAAAAAATCCCACCTCTTTTGTGTCTAGTCTATTTGATGTCTTCATAAAATCACTTTTACTTCTGCAATTATATATTGTCTTTGTGCCTATAATTTTTATCACATTCCTTTTCAAACATTCATGGTTATTTTTAGTAGGTCTCCCATCCCTTTATTCCTTTAAATATTTCAGGCAGAGTTATTTTATACTCTATCAGATGATTTTAATATATTATTCCCTTGAAGTTTAAATATGGTATTAGTATTCCTATGCTGGTTCAGTATGCATTTTTTTTTCTTGTATGTTGGGCAATCTATATTGAAATGTGAGGGCCCCAGGGAATAAACGCTTTTCTAGCAATGAAGATTTGTGTTTGTTTCTACTCAGACGCCACTGATGCTGCAGATCTGGGGGAGCACAGCAGTCATTCGGAGGCTCCCGGTGCGTTGTGGGCACTTGAGCTCAACTCTTTTATCAGAACGATGACTTTCTTTCCTCCTTGTGTTGCTGATATAAGCATTTCAACTTCAAACAACCTTCCTTTATTCCAATTTACTTGCTGCAAAACTCTACATACTGTGCTCAGCTCATATTATTTTGGTGGGAAAGTCACCTAGGAGAACTCCTTCACTTAAGAATTGTACTGTATCATAAAGATAGTCTCCCATAGAATTGGTAGTTCTACACTGGGAGGGACCCTCTGAAAACATTTTCTGCCAGGCTTGAAGTGGAAGGCGACTGATGATATATAATTTTCATTGCTGCATCTGATAGTTGGGCTTGTATTGCTTTTCTGTTTTTCCAAATTCTTTGTAGGTGTGTGTTTTCCTCCTTTGATGGATTTTAAGCTCACTTTAAACCAGAAATATATCATCTACTTTGATCATATTCCTGAAGGACTGATAATACACTGAGTACTCAGTAAATATTCACTAAATAGAAAAAAAATCATACTACTTAATTCCTATGGAAATAATGTGTGGTAAAAAATAAGAATGTGAATTATCTGATAGATATTCTGAGAAGAAAAATATCAGAATCCCCAGGTGTGGACGTAATATATATTCATAAAAATAGAAAGCAAATCTTCCTTTTTTTTGAAAATTCTGAGTTTGTAACTTTTAATGCCTTCCCCCAACACTCACATTAACTTCTCTGCCTTTGCACCAGATTCACAGACACTAAGAAGATCAAAAGCATCACTGTGATTGTATCGCATACTTTGAACAATAAAACAGGTCAAGACAAAAACCATGAAATACTAAGTTCATTTAAATGTAGAATTTAAAGGGCTAGTATAGTATTACTCTTGTTAATAATGACATCATAATCATGAAATCTTAGTGGAAAAAAGAATAATTCTATTATAATGATTATTTGGTGATATATAAATTAAAATGACAAGAAAATAGGTTCTGCAATAAAAGTGTTAATTAACAGGTTAGAGAAAATATATAGTGCTTATTTAGTTGCACATTATTAATTCTGATGGTGTATCCCTTCTTTCTCTGTGCCTGCCAGTTGGCTACTTAGAGGAATCATTATAATCCTCACTAGAAGGTGGGAGGAGAACATTTTCTTACTAACTAGTTTATTTTTAAAATGTGATCAATTAGGATTCTCTCTACCAGGTATCGTCTCCTTAGTGTGCCTGCCGTTAACTCACCCAGAGTCCACCACCATTGTCCAACATGCCTCCCTCTCTTTTTCGTCCTCCTCCCCCACTCCCTTCCTGCTTTGGATGCTTCATTGTTATTTTAGTCAGCTTTCAAGGGCTAGTGTTGAAAGCTGTCTTTTCCTGGTTCTTGGTTTGGTTTCTCCGCATTCCACTTATTAGTGTCATCATCCAGTTTTAATCTTTCTCCTTCTTTCATTGGCATCATCTGCAAAGAGAAAATGAAGGCCAGAAAGTCGACTCTATCATTTCCGAGAAAATTTAACAATTTTGATAAAGGAGAGAACATTGAAATTGAAATTTCAGAGAAGACTTACAAATCATGTATATTTATTCTCCTTGCTCATTTGCATAGCCCCCATGAATAATCCAGATTCACGGTATAGACAGTACTTACATGGGTGCTGATCTACATGTGTTATACCTGAAAATCTAAAGTGGATCAAAGAGAGACTAGAGGTAGCTAGTTCCCAAATTACTCACCCATCCCCATTAAAGTAATAACAGAAAACTCCATCTTCAAAGTTTAAGAGAAATATTGCTTAAATGGTTCTCAAATGTCCAGAGGCCCTGTCCAAATACTTTTAAAGACGATTGGTAATGTTACAAAAAGATTTGTATCTGCCCTTGCTCAAATTTGCCTTGCACAGCAACTGAACATGGTACATGATGCTCAAAGGAGGACACTGGAATACAGGTATTGATCCAGACAAAGTAAGTCACCTGCTGGTTAGCTGCCATGTTGGGAAGAGGAAAGAAGAGGATAGCTGTTTTTTCTGGAAACAGATATGGTGAATGTAGTAACCAAGATGCCCACGTTGCCAAAGGACCTGCTGCAGGCAAGGTAGCTTTGTTAGGGCAGATGGAGACCAACCTCAGGCCAGCACCTGTAGATGTTCACTCTTCCCCTGCAGCCCAACAAGGTCAGATCTGGTCATGGAACCAACTGGCCCATGAGCCTGCACTGACCCGAGTACAAGCTGAGCTGTCTTTTCCCACGTTTACATCTAGCTCTTGGATTCTAACTGGACCCTGCTAAATGGACCAATCAGGTGCGAGCTAAATGGAAGTCTCGGGCGCAAGCCGGTTCATTGGTCGATTCTTCATATTGAACATGGAAAACAAGCTGATTGCTGCTAAATGTCCAGTTAGACGCTTAGGATTGAAAACGGTATATCCTCTTTAAAAAAAAGAAAGCGATGTTTTTATCTCTTGCAACAGGTGAAGAAAGCTGGTGCTACACTCTTTCTGCTGCTACACTCTTTCTGCTACCACTTGAGTTCTGTTGATGCTTTGATTTCAACACAGTAATGAGCATATCATGATCGAGGCAAAGAAGATAACACTATATTCGGATTCATGCAATATGGTGCAATATAGATTTGAATAGCATGGGTGTAGGAAGTTAAGGTAGATGAACTTAGAGTCTTTTCTGTTTATGTAATTTCTTACATCACAATTACTCTGAGTTTAATTTCCTTTAATTAGAGGTGTACTGAAAGTACTGCAAGATCAAATAAGATAAAACAGAGACAGAATTTTTGCAGTATCTGACTTATAATGTGTTCAATAAAGGTGTTCCATCAATATTGTTAATCTTGTTATCAACCAAAGACTAACAAAATGGATGTTTTCATTGTCTACATATTTTAAAACCCGAATGCTAGGATTTATATAACATTGTTTTTGATCTATGATTATTAGCTGTATTTCACATTTAAGAAAATTCAGATCCAGAACTTTTAGCTAACTTAAAATGAAGCCACATGACCAAAGGCCACAAGTGCTTTTTTTTACTGCCTCAAATGTAATATTAATTATAACTCTGGCTAAGATTCTAGTAGGGAGGGAGAGAGTACACTTGAGAATTTACTAACCTAAGAATGCAAAGTATTCAAGATGTCAAGATAGTCAAGATGCCACCAGATCCACCTATTACAATAGGTCAAAGTTCAGAAACCAAATGGTTTCACTAATACATGGGGAAAACAAACAAAAGACCAGGAGGAAAAGTCTAAACAATCTAACAACCAAACTAAAGTACACAACATGGAAGGGTGGGCATGCGTGGGGCGGTCAGAGAGGGGAGGAGGTGGGTGAATCCTGGGGAATACAAAGACGTGATATATATATATATATATATAATTTATGATATTATTTTACCACTGGAAAAAAAAAACTGCATGATTCTGTAGAGTTTGTTCCTTGGGACTCAAAAAATATTCAACAAAATAGAACATACTTGTTAAATATGAATTGAAATGCACTGGTAAGTATATGATCAAAATGTTTCCAAGCTTCTGGCACATTCATATGTCATATTGATTGCATACCCATTCTGAAAAAAGCTGAGCTGAAACTCTGCAAAGCATAATAGTGGAAAATGGAAATACTGTTACTAGAAACAACAGGTGGAGCAGCGAGCATTTTGAAAGTGACACAACTATAGTAGAAGCAAAGGTAGCTACTGAAGAATCATGGCAATCTGAGCCGGCAGAGTCCTTTTATTAGCTGCCATAGTATCCAAAAGGGTAATTAGGGATTTGAGCAGCATAACACAAGGTAATAGAGGGGGGCTCGAAGAAGCTGCCACATGGCACAATAGCATGTGCCAGTCAGAGGAAAGCTGTGTATTCAGTCTGAAAAATCAATGAAAGGAAGAAAATGCTATTAGTGCCCATGATTGTTGAAGGGCTGACTTCAAGGTGATGAGTGAGGCTGAATCGAGTTGCTGTGAACCAAGAAGAGGCTCACAAATCTTTATTTCCAAAAATACCGTTTCAGGTCAGCCCTGACTTGCAGATCTACACAATTTCAGAGGACTCTGAATTGCAGAGCCAGCTCACTTTTAGTCAGTGGTTTTACCTACAGGGCCCCTGGGTGCCACAGGGAGCCTACTTAACCACAGGCTGGTAGCCGCCTGTCTATACTACGCAAAGTCAAGTAATTCTGAATGTTAATAATCACAATAATTAATCTCTGAGAATACAATTTTGTTTTCAGCAAATATTTACAAATATACATCAGACTGGTAAGAGGCCCACTCAGTGATTTGTGAGACCTATTTATCTGCTACAGTCTTTCTCTAAAGAAACTGAGGAAATGTAAGTGACACCATAGCAATTAATATCCTCGAACACAAGAATTACAGGTGTCTTGGCAAAAGTATGTGTGTAAATGTCAGCGATTCAACTATTAAAAATGATTAAATGTGGAGTCTCAATTTTCTCATTTAAACACTTAACTTGAAATAGTTGCCATGATAACATTCTTAAAAGTATATGAAAATGACTTCTAGAAGATGGACTAGATATAATGCTGCCCCTTTTTTCTTACTAAATACAACTAAAAATGCTGGTTGTAATGTAGAAAGTGAATGTAAGAACACTTTGGAAGACAAAGAAAAAATCAGATGAGTTAGGGAGCTTGGAAGTTAAGGAACAATGCGGAGAGTTCCCTGAGTTTCTTGGTTTTTATTTACTCTATAGTCTAAACCTACAGCTGAAAAAGTCAGCAACTGAAGACATGACAAAAAAGAAACCAAAATTTGGGTCTTTCTAAGAAAAGGACAAAACATAACTAGCTTAGGAAGACAGAACAATTTTGTAACACAGCCAATATACTGTAGTAATCCCCTCTTCCCCCAAATTCTTCCTACTCCCATCCATATCACCAAAATGTGACTGACAATCCTGGGCATCTACCCTCACCACATTAACAAGGTGCTCCCATGTACAGGTAGGTTTGATATCAGAGGAGAGTCTATAGTAAGAATAGACATACAGACCCAGCTTGGTGGTAACAAATCATCTGGCAAGTTTTTTACAGATGTCAACTAGAGATGTTAGAACTTTTACCCTGGCCCAAAGTAACGCGACATTCAACATCGCTTAATGGTGTTAATCAAGGTCATATGGAAGGCAGTAGTGGGGGGACCCTGCTTCCGTAGCCAAAGAATTATCAGTAGAAGCCCAGCAGCAAATTGAAACTCCAACTTTCACCCACTAAGTAGACCTCGCCATCACAGGCATAAATAAGATTCATAGGTTTAAACAAGACCCAGAGTCTCACAACATAATATATAAGACATCAATGTTTCAGCCAAAAATCATTCATCATAGGAAGAACTAGGAGAAGCTCACCTTGAACGAAAAAATGGAATCAATGGATATCATAACCAGGATGACAGGGATGCTAGAGTTATTAGACAAGATTTTAAAGAGCTATCACAAGTGAAGGAGGGGGCCGTTTTTCTACAGGAAAACTCAGATTTGTAAATTGGGATCTTCTGGAAGATTCCAGGCCTCCAAACAAGTTCATCTTTCCCAATGATGGTCCATGTTACTACCCAGATGCGCAGTTTTTCTGTGAAATGTTATTTGCAGACAATAAGAGAGTAAGGGTAAATCTAGCAGAGGATAGCATCAGAGTATATTGTTCATATGATATCTAGAAAAGTGTTGATGAAAAAAATGTTATGATTAAAGATTTTAATCACTTCTCACATCGATGATTACCTAATTATCATCCCCAAAGTCTTTGCAACTTTTAATTTAGCCTTATGCATTTTTAAAATGACAGCTAAAAGAAATCATGGGGCCAGAATACTGATAATGTAGAAGATGAACTATCTTAAACAAAATGAAGATGAGAAAGAGTGTATCATCCATGAGTGACATAAAACTGACACAAAAGCAGGCCTTCCAGCCTTAGCTTCAAGCCTGTCATAGGAAACTATACTTTCGCTAAGTCAATAGAACAAAAATAGAGTTGACAACTAATAAATACCCCTAATTGAACTAGCAGTGATGTATATGTCAAATGGCAAAGGGGAAAATGATAATCAATTAAGGTAGAAATCATTTTTACCAGGGAAAAGGATAAACATGCATGTGCTTACCTATCAAGCAGTGATGTATGTGTGTATTAAAGAGGAAAGGATTTCAATGAGAAGCTCCAAATCTTGGGAAAAGAGTCTCCAGATGTAGTCAATTATCTCAGTGGTTGACAAAGGTGCCCCGTGATTGATAATAAGTACTACCTGTCTGTTACACACACCATACCCCCAGCTATTAAGTACCCAGTGCACAGTTGTTCCTCAGAGCAACTCCCGGTTCTTTATTTAATTCTTCTGCAGCCTGATCTACCAACATCTGATCAAAGTGAGTGCAAGAGCCCTGAGGGCTGGCTGTTCCTCCAGTACACAGGCAGAAAATTTACTTGTGCAAAGCTTCGTGCCCATAATGCATTTCAGGGGGGACACAGTTGCTGAATTAAAATATTTTAAACATTTATTGATGTTCCACTCTGGTTTGTTTCCTGATCTTTCCTGACAGAATGAGTCCAAGGGGAAACTGAGAAAGGAGATGCTCCACTCCTAGAATGGAGTGAGGCCAGAGAGAGAAGCAAGCTGGTGCCCTCAGCTGTCTGGAGAGTGGCATCCATTATTCCCACAGCCAGGACTTGCTCAGGGCTCCTCTGAGAACTTACCAGACACAGCTAGGAGCCATCCCATCCTTGCTGCCAGTTGTGAACTTCAGGCACAACAATCTGTGGAGTTCTTGATTGGTTCTAGCAGTTATACAGACACACAGGGCAGGGCAGGGCAGGAGAGGGCAGGCTAGGGCAGGGCAGGGCAAGGCTCAGGGAGGACCAAAGTCCCAGGGTGAGGCCAGGGGAGGGGGGGGATGGGCAGGAGGTCGGTGAGCCCCCCAGGCCCTCAGGACCCTTCATGCTCTTTCTCTGGGCTCTCTCTCTGGCGTTCGCTCATACCCTCTCATCCTGCATTCATGGATGTGTCTTCTCATGCTCTCTGTGACCCTTTATCCCCCTCTCCCAGGCCAGGTGTGCACTTACACATGCGCACTCCCACACTTAGTCGCACAACCATGGGGAGGGAGCAAAACCCTAGCTGCTCTCATACAGGCCAATGGTGGGAAAAGCCTGACTCCCTTACCCACCCACACCATTGCAGAGTCACTGAATAAGACAGTCTTGAGGTGGTAGAGTGCAATTTCTTAATCATCTCCTTGATGCTCTTGAAGTATTTTCAAGTCACTGAAGAACCCTGTTTTATTTCATATTCTAGGTCTATCCATTTCTCCTCTTTCCATTCTCATTCAAAGCCCAAGAAACCCCAGATATCTCACTGCCCCACCCCAGTCCCGGGTCTAGCTTCCTTCAGGATGAATACAGCTTCCCCTAAGCTCAGCTCAGATGGATTCACTCCCTGAGGGCAGTCGTGAGTGGGTCCGAGTTAGATCAAGAGAAAGCCGCACACGCAGCCTACAGACTCATAACTCTGCTTTGGAAGGCACGGCCCTTGCAAATCACTTTTAATGAAATAACTACACCATGAAACACAGACTATCTGTGGAAGAATATGCTAGAACCATTCAAGGTTTTAGTAGAGAGTAACAGGATCAAATCTGTATTTTGAAAAGATCACTCTAACTACAGGATAGGAGAACATTAGGCAGGGGAATTAGCAAATGTATGCAAGGGTATTAGATGCTGAATCTGGCTGTAGATGTCTTCGACTTCACAGAGAATGAAGGTGCTTTCATTACAGTAACAGAAGGTGACAGACTGTGGCTCTAAGTTTCAAGAAGCAGAGAACTCAATCAGCCCCATTAGCAAATGCATTACCTCTTCCCTTTACTTTGGCCACCTAAGTAACTATGGGCATTACTGTGATGTCATGGATTGTGCCTGTGCCTCGATGTCTGAGGAGGCAGGTAGAAATACCTGTGTTTGGAGTATTTGCATTATCTGTTCTATCTCATGACTGCTGGGAAATTCCTAAAAGACCCTGACGGACTGACCTGGCTTCTTGCCTTCACCCTCTTCCTCTCTGACCTCATCTGCTATTTTCCTCCTCCTCTACCTTTTCCTCACTAAGCCCCCATCACACTGGTCTTCTTAATGTTTCTAGAACAAACTTGCCATGTTCCTGCCTCACACTTTTAGCATTTGCCCTTTCCTCCAACAGGAGATTCTTGCTCCAGATAACTCACCTCTGTTGTGTCTCAAATTTCACTTCCTTATAAGCTTTCCTTGAGAACTCAATGAAATACTAGTTAAGGATACGGCCCCCTAGATTTTGGGGCCGAACACATGGATCACCTCACAGTTACCTTTTTGATGAAAGGCTTCATTATTTCCAACACAGCCTTTAGACTAGTTCCTTCCTTTACTGTGTGTGAACGCATACTCTCCATGGGATGTTGTTGTGTAAGTGTATAAAGCTGACTAGTTCCTGGGTTTGCCATAATTCAAGACCTAAAATCAGTCTGTGATAACATGGAGGCAAGTGTCATGGATAAATCATATGAGCTTGTTCTACACAAGAGATATTTCATTATAGATAAAAACAAAGACCCTGAAATTAGACAACTCAAGAGTGAGTCTAAATCTGTATCTTGAAAAACTGTGTTACCTCAGACTATGTAGGGCTCTTTCAAATCTTCAGTCCCTAGATGCATAGAGGCAACGATGAGATGACCTCAACAACATTCAGGGTACAGTAAGTGGAACATGGTGCTAAGGCCTGTCACTGACAACATAGGCAATTGTTCAGGTAATTTCTTCACTTTGGATAGATCTTAATTAGATAACCTGTAGCCCTACAAGCAATGAAAGAATACAAAGATGTGAAATATATATATATATAATCACTATAAAGAGTTTAAGAATACTCCTCCTTTTTGTCATTTTCTAAATTCTATTTGTCTTAAGAGAAAGTGCCGTATTCTGCCTCTCATCATCATTTGCCATGTGGATAACAATAAAGAGAGAGAAACCAAGGATAATCACCACATTTCTTTGAAAGTTTTCAAAAAAAAATACTCATACGTTGTAAAAAGACTTGCAGGAAATTTGCTCATGACTCCTTTACAAGCTAGTTTTCTTTCTTTGTTTCAAGGGCCCTTTTGTGTAAGACACAACTTATTCCAGTGTAAAGGGTAGTGGTAGTTTCTGCAATTTAAACTTAGCAAGGCACTCGAGAAATGTTGCTTATTTACTTTGATGGAGATCAAAGTCAGATGCCTAATCTACAATTCCCAGATTCAGTTCAGTTTATTTTTTAACAAGGATCAGTAGTTAGCAATCATCCAAACCAAGCCTGAGTAGCTGCTTATAATAACAAGCTGCGTCCTTCTGTGAGGAGTCCAGCTGTGTCCCCTCTACACTTCACAGAAAAGGCCACCTGATGCTCATACTTTACTTAAAATCTAATTTTTTGGTAAAGTTTGCATCAACAGCTCTCCATAGATTGCTGCTCTGTGAAGTATCAGTTCTCTACATCAGAACAATCACATCCGGCCAGTTAGTGTTCAACACTCATGTGTGGGACTTCTAAATACTAATAACTTTTTACCAATGTTAAATAAATAATACAGTTTAAAACAATAAATAAATGTCTGTCAGTGCCTGAAATGGCTACATATTCCAAAACTTGGGCCACGTGACACTTTATTGTAGGGTGGACATGGAAACTGATGACACAAATCAGTGCCCTGAAATGTATGTTCTGCAGGAAGAGAGCATTTGAATTGTATCTGAGGGAATGTTTATTTTTCTAAGTGTGCATTGATTCCTTCATTCATGAATCTAATTTTCTAACACATGTCTGATGGTGCCACCATCCAATTAAATGCTTCCATACTTCCATCACTGCCTCCAGCTCTTAAACTATAAGAACTATTTTCCTCACATTAAAATTAAAATTCTCATTAGTGTTGACTTGAAATGCTTTTCTCATCTATTACCTACCTTCTACCCTTGATCTTAGCCACAATCTCGAAGCTCCACCCACATGGAGATTGGCTCCTGTCCCAATGATTTTTGCACATGCAGTTCCCTTTGCTTGAAATTACCCCTCTATTCTGTTCTCCCAGCATGGCCCTAGGAAATCAGATGCACAACTTTTGTTCTCTAACACTTTATGCATGTGCGCACTTTATAGCAAGTCATAAAACAAGATGAAATTATAGTTTGTGTGTTTATCACTTTGGTGGCAGAGAATATGTCTTATTTATCTTGGGTTCCTCAGCACCACAGGTAACTACTAATGAAGTAATGAAAAGCTCCAACATAAATTACAGCTGTTCATAAATGTTATAGCAAGTGAACGTTCATGAAACTATTAATGGATAAGTACAGGGCAGAAATCAATCATGAAAATAAGTCAACTAGAATGGTAACTAGAGATGGAGAATAAGTTCTGTATGGAAACAGTAACACCAGAGATATGAACAAAGGGTTGAAGACTGCTCTTCAGTAAACCCATGTGTGTGTAGTTCTGTTCAGTACTAAGCACTGCAGAGGATAAAGATTGATATCTTTCACATCATGTGAATATGTGATCTTCACAGATGGGGACACGAAGCCAAGGAGGGAAAAGAGTGATTCAAAAAACTGAGGACAAGATGTTGATATGTCAATGGCAACAGGCGATATGCGAACCGCAGGTGAATTATAATGCTGTAGCAGACACAGCCACATCACCAGTCGTCAGGGGGAAATTTGACATCAAGGAAAAAATCAAATGATTGATATGAGTAATAGTTTTCCAAATGCAGAATATGTAAGAAAATATACAACTGAGAACATGATAAACACATAAAACAGAAAATGCCTATTTAACAAAACAGTAAAAAGTGTTCTCGAGGAGAAAATATAGCATTTGGAATAAGATTAATAGAAATAAATTTGTATAAAGTAATTAAAGCGAATAAGAAAAACAAATATACATACTTTAAAAATGCCTTATAATTTTGTTTTATTTTTTTATTTTTATTTGATTGCAGATGTGTACATTTTTTACAGTGTTGTATACCCTGAGATTTTCCCACCACCTTGTCACCAGTGAATCATCACCTTAACCTCCTGTGCCCGCCCCTCCCCCTATTTACTCCCTGCCCCTCTCTTGCTCTATGCTTAATTCTGCTAACAGTTTGTTGGTTTTAAGTTGTACTTTTCCTTTTTTGTTTGTTTGCTTTTCCATATCCTGCACATAGGTGGGATCAGCCAGTATTTGTCTTATAATTGAAGAAACATTAGCTAACAACATGGGATAGGTTTCAGTGCACTTTCTCACCTCAGCAACTGCATGTATCTCACCACACCCACATCCCCAATGTCTAAGCTCCATCTCTCAACCATTTACCTGAGCGGAGCACCATGTGAGACAGATAAAATAATAACAATTGTCACATTTCAGAGTATATTTAATGGTGGAAGTTATGCTCTCATTGTAAACATCAGCACAACAAGCATTACTCTTTTTCCTTTTATATCAATGTGAATGCTAATGGAGGCTAGATAGACTACCTTTTAGTACAGTGTTTTCTCATATATTATACAGATCTGTAATCTCTCATCTATCAAAATATCTATCAAATCAAAAATACTAAAGTAAAATAAAGGTTTATCTTTAAGTTAAAAAGTTAGGTTTTTTATAATATTTGTTGTTTTTACTTTTGAGTAACTTCTGTGCCTATCACGTATAAATTTTACAAAGAAAAAACAAGTATTTCAAATGTTACATCCAATCGTTTGCTTTTCTTTCTGATTCTGACCTGTTATCACCAAAATGGTTCCATGAAATACCATTCCAAGTTTATTGAGTACTCCCGGAATTCCTTTCTAAAACTAAATTAATAGAATGCTCTTTTTTCTCTTCAACTCCTAGATTTTTAAAATTTTGCCCATCTAAATAGTCTCCTTAAGAAATACTGAGATGTAATGATCTTTGCATTTTATATATATGATATTTCAAAATGTTCTCTAATAATATCCCTTTAATAGTCTTCAAAATATAATTTATAGTACTGGACTTTGAGATAGTGCAATAATTAGCACTATGAGGACTACTGAAGGAATAGAGAAATAAATTATATATATATATATTCTCATCCCATACTCCAGTGAAGAAAATAACCATCTTCACAAATACCTTCAGTGCAGCACAACACTAAAATAAGCATTACCATAGGAGTTCAGAATTTCAGGTCTTTAGCTATCTTTTGTCACACAAACAATAGTCACCATAGCAAATTTAAACAACTGTGAATGAGCTTAAGTGCAAAATTTACCCTATCTTTATTAGTTCCTTTGTGAATGGCTGAAAGGAATTCTTGATTCTTTATGCTTGACATTATGTGTTTATTTTATGTAATATGCTTATAAAATGAAGTCTTTCTCAGCTGCTTATGACATTATCAAAACTACTCCCCTGAAGAGAACTGCGGCCCTGATCAGAGACAGAGTCACCAGGCCTCACTTTAGTTGTTCCCTTCTCTTAGAAGATTTGGATCATAGATTGAGGGATAATTTAATAGCCTACCAACATAGCTTCATACTAAACCTTTAAAACTCCTTAAAGATGAGCACATCATCCTTGTCAATAACTGCAGTGTCTTGGAATTTGCTGTCCAGCTATGGGTATTTTTCTTCCCCGGGAAAGGTGGCCTTCTCAGAAACCAGAGACCCTTCTGATGTTCTGTTTTCCACTGAGGCCTCATGTTTCTTGTCTTAGAGCTTGGCAAAGAGCATATTCCTGTTTAGAGGATGCCTATTCCTTTCCTTGGTGGAGGACATAGTTGATACTGTTTCTGGCTGTGGTGAGAGACTATAGTCTGCTGTGTGCCATTTAGTATGGTTGAAATCAAGACTTGAACTTGAACATCAGGCCTGACCCAGCACCCTATCTGCTTTGAAGTGTCTCCTTGGAGTTCTCTAATAGTCACAGGAACAACCGACACCACAGTTTTGCCATACAACTTCTCCTTGCTATTCCTTTCCCAAGATGGAATGGAATAAACATTCTCTGGAACTTTTGGATGCTCCAACATGAACATATAAATGCACTTCTCATGGACAGCTCTGTGTCAGAATGGGTGTTGATGTGGTGCAAAGTTAGAAAACAGAAGCAAAGAAGTTGAAACATGCAGCAAGTTATCTGCCCTAGTTCTTGTAACAGTAAAGTGATAGAAACAGGAACTAAGTTTCTCTGATTCTGAAGCCTATTCCTTTTCAAGTATATAACACTAAACCATAGCTTAGGTAGCTGGGACTTAAATGAGAGTAAACAATTAACCTTTGGGGAGAGGAAGAAAGTCAAGATGGCAGGCATAAATAGCTTTCTGTCTCCTTTGGAACCTTATGAATTTGTGACTGACTTGAGTATGCTATTCTACATTGGAACCATTTCTTTTCATTTTTAGTTTACTCCAAAAAAAACATAGGTGAATAATGCAAGTGATTAGCCTTTGCAGCATCCTTCCTGAGCTTCAAAAGGCTCCACAACTATTAATTACTTACCTACATTGGGAAGGCAAGGCAGGAATTATTGCCTTCATTGAACCAGAGGAAACCAAGAGGTCAAGCAGTTCCCTGGGGTCTCCACAAGAAGCATATGATGGCATGAGTCAAGAATTGGAAAGCATACGTCCTAATTTCAATTCTAAATTTAGACATTGACTTTTTATTTTCTGTTATAAGAAAGGCAGTGCTGTTAATGATGTTGAGTTATTATTCTGCCTTTCACCCAGTGGATGATATATTCATTAAAGATAAAAAGACAAAGAGAGAAAGAGACACACAGAGAGAGAGTTAACAGAGACAGAGCAAAGAGACAGTTTTTCAGTAAAAGGAATGAACTACCATCTTTTTTGTAGGATGCAGCAGGGAGTTCTGTGAGGAAGAAAGGGAAACTAGAGCTCAACAAGGAAATGTGCTGATCAGGAGGCAGGCAAGCCGGCTTGCATTCCAGAATTTTCTTCACACTACAGGCATACTATGCCTCTGCTGACTTAAACATAAAAAGGATGATAGCACAAAAAAGGCCCAGATGGAAGATGGAAGGCTAGCAAACATGCACTCAGTGCATTATGGATTATTACTGCCATGTTCACACATCTGCTCATCACCTTCCCATGCCTTGAACATTTCCAGGAACTACAAAGAAAAATAAAATGAAAAAGATATTTTTGGCAGGGAAAAAAATCAGGAGACTCAGTTCAGTGAGGAATACACCTAGCCACAGTTAGGTGATGCTAAATGAACCACGTAGAAACTTGTAATCCTTGCCACCTTAAAAGTGTGCTTTAATATGGTCTCCTGTGCTTCTGGTTCTTTTCAATGATTCCTTGTTTTACATTCAAGAGCTAACCTGTGGCCAAGTGGTACATTGTAGGCACTTATCACTTTTCTGAAGTGAAAGACTTTGAAATAAGGAATATATGAATCATTTCTGTTGTTCCCAAATGAAATATATCCCCAGAGTACTTCAGGTTCCAATCTTTTCTATCTCACCTGGCTCCAGAAAGTTAGTTTATAAAGTTAAGCTTCAATTTTGTAAATATTTGATTGACTAAAATATTTACGATGCATGCATTCTACAGAATGCAATGCAGTTATAAAAACCTGTGCTAAATCTGTATGTATTGTCTTAAGGAAAGGAATGTCCAAAATACATTTAGGTGAGAGTGTTTATTGTGAAGAGCATGGTCAATACACGAGGAAGTGCACAATTCCTCCAGGAACCCAATATTGCCTTATACTCCTACTACCTATGACTTGATTGTATTTATCTCCTGTCCAGCTTTCTGGCACTGGCTCTCTTCACATATCTTATAACATCCCACTGAACTTATGGTTGCACATCATATTTCACCGAGAAAGTGTAGGTCCACAGATGAGATCTTATTGCTCCCTAATCAAACTTCTCAAGCTATTGCTCTGCTTCCTGTGCCCATGTTATCTGCCTTACCTATCTCTGTAATGATCAAGGGAGCATTTCTATTGCTTCAAGTCCCATCCACTGTGCACTGGAACCCAGTCCTCTTGTGTTCTCAAAAATCATATTTCTGTTTCATTCATTCAGTCTCTCTCTCTCATTCGATGAACAGCATGTCTATTCCCACTACATCATTCACTGTCTGTGTATCACGCTGAAGGGGGAATGGAACCCAGAGAACAGCTTTCTCCAGTTTGACTTCTTGCTTCTACTCTCACATCAAACAGTAAGCTAGACTGTTACTTTAGATCCAGTTGTTGTTTTAATCAATGATAGTTGATCATTCATCTCTCCTTAGCTCAGCTGAATTAGAAGAACCTAAGTACTTTAAAAAGGAAGAATACAGTTGGAGGATGCACATTTGTCCATTGTAAGACCTACTATAAAGCTACTGTTAGTAATACGCTGTGAAATTTGTGAAGGAAAATATATACAGATCAAAGGAACAGAAGAATTACTGACAAAGGTTGGCCAAACTGTAGCCTGTATCATTTGAGTCTCTCTCTCTCTCTCTCTTTTTGAGACTAGGTCTAGCTATTTTTGCCCATGGAACTGCAGGCTCCTGTTGCCTAGGGTACCACAGACTCAAGCAATCCCCAGTCTCAGCTTCCTAGGTAGCTGGGATTACAGGCATGCACCACCATGCCCAGCTAATTTTTGGGACTAGGTCTCACTATGTTGCCCCAAGCGGGACTCAAACCGTGATCCCTAGACCCAGTCTTAATAGACTGAAGCTTACAGGCATGAGCCACTGTGCCTGGCCAGAGAGTCTTCTTTTAATTAACTGTTAATCTTGATCTATAAAGATGAGGACAGAATCTAAATAGCTTCTATAAGTTCAAGGCCATGTACCATTAGCCTCCCCTCCTTTAACATGCCTGCCTGAGAAAATTCAAAGCAGCCTCAAAACTTTACTATTTGTTCCAGTCAAAATTTGAAAATAGAACTCCTACCCCTTAACCTTTGTGGGATGGCAGTAGCATAACTTCAGTACATACCAGTTGGTTGGCACATGGACGAGTCCCCTTTGCCACGATGGCAAAAATATACTACCAACTAAATTCTGTTCCTGAACCTTAATGTCTGGTTCTGGTTTCGTTTTATCTTTGACAACACAGGCACACAGAAGAATGAAAATTGATTTTTGTACAACACAAATATTTTTGAAAATGATTGGAGAAAGTGTATTTTCAAAAACAGTCTTGGGAATATTGGGAATTCAAATGGAAATAACTCAAAAATGTTAATAAAAATTTCACGCAATTTTGTAATAAAGTATACATGTTAGTAAAAACAAAACAAAACGCCAAAATAAAAATGCCAAAAATGTTTTAATTTACAGTATGATAGAGCTAATTCTAAAGTAAAATTAGTTAATGAAAAAACATTTCTAGTCAAAGACTGATAGTCTGTCCTAACATCATTCACTCTAGTTTTTAAATAAGATTAAGTTTATCCTAACACTGCCCCTCTGGAAAAAAAAAAAATAAAAGGGAAAATGTAACAAGGATACATTCTAAGTAAAAAGACATAAAACAAAAGCCACATAAAAGGTTAATCATTAAAAAATGGCTTTTAAAGGCCTGTGGCCATTAGGATCTTTGTTAAAAATGTTTTGGTAACAATTAACATAAAATTTTTTTCTATAGGTATCAGCCTACCCAGGATAGATGGTGCTGATTCAGGATAGATGGTGATCAGACTCTCTGTAGGATGCTTTTGTTATCTAAACTGGTAGTTTACTGGCTCCCTAATATCTATGTTTGACTTTAATGGGCAAAAGTTTAGTTCCTCATATTTGTAAAAATTTGTTCAGCAGGTAACCTTTTTCCGCCCCCCACAAACCAAAATATAAAAAACTATAACATATCTAAAAGAAAACAGAAGAGAAAATCTTCATGACTTGAGGTCAAAGATTTTTGGAATGATGACATAGGCATAATCCTTGTAAGACAAAATGATTTCACTCATAGGTGGAGAACAGAGAAAGGAAACAAAGAAACAGATAAAAAAGAGCCCAAATAGACCCTAGAAATTTGACTAAAATGTTGCAGCGATCAGAGAGGGAGTTGCAGCGAACAGAGAGGGAGCATAGGGGCTGGGGAGCAGAGGCTGAAAAGATGTGAACTTGTACTTTAAATCAAAGTGTTGAAGCCAATGTTATCTCAATAAACAATAATGTAATTTAAAAAATGACAAGCTCCAGAAAATGTACTGCACTTTTGATAAAGGACTTGCATCTAGAATATAAAAAAGAACTCATCACACTCATGAGTAAAATACAGAGAGCGAGCACAACATTTGAAGGCAATAGACACCAGAGTGGAAATATGACACAGTAGTACTCGAAAGTTTGTTCAACAATTTAACCCTTAGACAATCCAAATTAAAAAGTACAATGAGCATCCTACACATGTAGTACAATATTTGTAATTGAATCGTATGACAATAGCAAGTGCTGCTGAAGGTGTGGAAGAACTGTACTTTTCATTTACCACTTGTTGGCAATGCAAAATGGTATAGCCATTCAAGAAAGGTTTGGCAGTTTGTAACAAGTTGAACATAAATGAAGATGAGAGACAGAGGAATTTCTACTTCACATCACCCAGAATTTCCTTGGCAAAATACCTTAAAAGTACAAAATATTGAGGTTCACATCAATTCATTTGCATAATAGTTATACAAAAGTCTTTATAATTGCCAAACACTGGAAATATTCTAAATGATCTTCTATGGGTAAAAGGATAAAGAAATTGCAGAATAGCACCACTAATAATAATGATAATAATAATAATAATAATAATAATAATTCATCTTGATACAGGTATACAAAACATCCAGAACAATTTAGATAAGTATTAACAGAATGAAATCCTGTTAAGAGAGCAAAGTCAATGTCAAGAAAAATGCACATCTGATTCCAACTATACAGAATTCTTCTCTTGACTAAGCTACAGCAATGGCAGCTAGGGCAAGGGTTGCCAGGGCTCCTGGGAGGGACGAGGATACCAAGAAGTAGAAGAGGAAGTTTTGGAGGTGAGGAAACAAGTCTGCATTCTGACTATGCTTGTGGTTACACAAATCGATTCTTGTGTAAAAACCTGTAGATCTATAAATCAAAATATATTTTACTGTATACTAATTTAGGAAGGAAATGTTAAAAGTGAGTTATTGATCTTCTTGCAATGGGTGTCATTTAGATTTAAACACTGATCACTGTCAGTTGAGGTTTTATTTTCATACTATTCAATGAAAATGAGTCAAACTCATACAGGATTCATTCAGATCATTATTAATCTGAAGGATTTTTAAAAATAAAACCCACTAATCATATAAGCTTCCTTTCCAAAATTGGAGTTATTTCAATAAACCCTCCTCAATGCCATGCTATGCAAGCTGAAGTTTTTGCTCAGGGAGGATTAGTTATCAGATCTCCTGGAAGAGGGTTGCAAAGCTGTTTCACTGTAAGTGCTTTTCTGTTTTAACACATTCTTTACTGGAGTCCTTTTGTTACTTCCATTTTGCTTAACAGAGCAAATATTTCATGAAATCTTTTATTTTATTGTGGTTTTATTTCCCACAAACATTTTTGAATGACTACTTTGAGTTTACTCTCTACTATATGACCAAGGGTTTACTCTAAACTGAAGCTGCCATTTAAATTTCACTATACCTTACCTTGGCACTCAGTTCACATATGTCGTGTTTTAAAGCTAATGATTAATTAAATGAACACTTACTACTAACTGTCAGTTACTGTGTTAGGTGACAGGGATGAACAAGATGTGGAACCCAGTCATGGGGATGTCATAATCTCATCGAGAACATGAAAAAATAGAGATATTGACAGAAACCACCAGTAAATAGCTCCTCTTGGGGTATAATTTTATCACTAAGGGAAGAATATTATCTTTCATTCTGAAAGGTCACTGGTAAGTGCACCTATTAAATGCTTTTTGATGGAACATCTGTCAAGGTCAGATAAGTTGTTCACATGCTAAGTTTCACTAGGTCCCCGCAATTTTTGAATAGAACCCTTTCAAAGCATGATTACATCAGGAACCTGGGTTTCTGCTGCCTGCATACCTCCTACATCAGTCCCGGATTTTGCTTTTTGTTTAGGGTTCTCTTTTTTGCTTATTGGGCTCTTTCCCTTTTCCTCCCTGGTCCCCGTCCCCCCTTTTCTCCTCCAGCAACACTCAAGCAATACACCGTATCTTCCTTCCTCCAACTACATCTGGTTCACTTAGGGTCATATTTTCAAAAGTCAGTTGCAGTGTTATTATCTCTGCCAGATTTCTCTGAGCACGTGAGAGCCCAGTGCCTTCTATCTGGAACCCCACAGCACCCATAAATTCCTCTGAACTTATCCACTATGTCTTGTGATAGTCTGTGGGTTCTCTGTGGGCCTGAGATTAGAAGTTCCTGAAGAGACATATAAATTTCTACCTTCAGTGTCCCTACCTCATACTACTTATCACACTCTAATTTTGCATTCATCTGTACAGTTATCTAACTGAAGTTCATCTACCTACTGGAATGTAAAGTCTATCCATGAGGGCAAGAATCAGGACCATTTTTGCACCCACGTTATTCCCAGCACCTACTACAATGTCTGGCATAGATTAGAGGAGGATATGCTGAAAGCTTCACTTGAACTCCAGTCTTTGACTGAGTAGAGGCTTAAGCACTGCTAAGTCAGAAGAAACAGAAGTGATGATCGCAACTCTGTGGAAATTTAATCTCTTGGTGACACAAAACCAGTAGTGCAAGGCATGGAAAGCAAATGTCTAAGTGCTAAATATTCATATGCCCAATAATGTGGTCCAGTTCACCCACTCATTATAGATGGAAGTCAAGGTAACAGAGTAAAAATGATACCTATGCGATGTTAGAGAAGAGATACTGAAGAAGTGGACTCCTTGACTAACATACTCATTAACATATCCCTGAACACTTGGGCCCAGAAGGTAGTGAGAGATTTTCAAGGTTAAGTGAGGTAACACGGCCACTGCGAGCTCCAGCCACTTATCAAGCAGAGGTGGAAGAAAAGTCAAGGTTATCTTCTTGCCTTCTCTCCCCACAGCCTCTCCACAGCTATTATCAGCAAGAGAAGCCAGATCTCCAAGACCGGCTCTAGATCACGTGATGTTCCTGAAGAGACCTGTGTTTTGTACAGCACTTCAACGGGTTTTCCATCTTCAATGGATTTCTCTGTAAAATTTTTCTTCTATAGATAATATGACTTCTAAGCCCCCAAAAGCAACTTCTCAAAAGGAAATGTCTTTTTTTTTCCTTTCAGTCTCTTTACTCAGACTTCTGAGTTAAGAGCTTCCTCCATGAGCAAAGGGGCTGATGCTAGAGGAGCCCCTTCAGACACAGCAGTCACGAAAGATGGAGTTCATAGCACAGAGTCAAAAAGGTAGGCAGTAGTGGAGTGGAGGACTGAACATATTGTGTGGAAATGCCTGGCACACAGTAGGAACTAGATACTTGCCAGCTATTACTCTAATTAATCCTGCCTGGAGATAAAAGACTGAACAATGTATCCCCTGGAGGTCCCCTTCTGTGCTTTGAAATGTGATCTTTTCACGAATAACAAAGGGTATTATAAGCATGGAGGTTTATCTCTCTAAATAGTGCCTATTATAAAGCATGAGCCATCCCTGTGTTGGAACTCTTTTCTCAATTTTAGTGGAATCCATTCACCATGGCTTAATGAGTCTCTGCATAATTTTTGCTTTTCTTTATGATTTAATTAGCCTCCTCTTTTTTCTTCTTTGTTTTGACTGGTGCCCTCTCCATCTCTGCAGCTTTTTATTATGAGCACTTAGTACTAGACAATACATATTCATGTGGCTGCCAAGCTTTGACCCAGGATATTAGAGCTTATTTCCTTTCCCCCTGCATTGTAAATAATGGATTATAATATTTTAAACATTGTACCTAGTTGAGTACTAGGATTCCATATATGAGTACAGATTGTGCAGATCTGTAAAAGTGCTTCTTTTCACTCGTGATGCTTGGCTGCCGTGGTTCATGATTTTACAGCTGTCATTGTATCGCATTCTACCTTCTCCTGAGTCTAGATGCTCTGGGTGTGGATAGTTTCTACTCTTATGGTTTAGTGCAGGGGGTGGCACATTACGGAACATAGGCCAACTTTGACCTGTCACTGGCTTTATAAATATGGTTTTATTGAGCCACATTCATCACTTACACATGGTCTATTGCTGTTTTTGTGCTACACTGAGTTAAGAAGTTGTGACAGAAATTTTATGGCTCACAAAGTTGAACGTATTTATGATCCAGACTCTATTTTAGGATCCAAAAAAGTTTCTTGGCCCTTGATTTAATCTACTATTTTTTTCATATCACTCCATATACAGTTGTGTGAAATTGGAGCATTGAACCATTGTCCATTTTTTCTGACCAAATGATATTCTTACCACTGCAGGTGATGACTGAAAGAAATAGCACAAATTCTATCTTGAGAATTTCCAGGAGCACCATTTTCCAAAAATTTCACTCAGGAAACTGCCCAATGTCTAGCTAGAAAATCCCATTGTTGGGCATTCCTGAAATAACTGATTATCTTGCCTCATGTTCCCACATTTACAAAGTCACAGCTTTCTTGAAAGAAACCAAGGTTTCTTGACCTTCAATGAATTATATAAAACTGGACCTTGCTACTGCTTTATACTTAGCTATTTCTGCTAGTTTTACTTTACTTTGAAATGTTGTACATATTTCAACAAAAAGATTCAGAAAGCAGTTGCAGATGAATTTAATGAGCCCATGAGGGAACATTTCAAACTTGTATTGCATGTGATAAATAAAGTCTAATGCTGACTTTGAAAAGATTTCAAAAATTTCTAAATTAATCACAAAACTTCTGAATAAAAATAAAGAATGTCTAGAGAATGGTTGTTTTAATAGACATTATAAGCTATGCATATTTTTGATATGTCATATCTATAATCAGCCTAAATTTTCATAGGTTTATATTTCCTATTACCTCAAGAACCACATCTTGCTCATAGATTATAAAAATATGTCATTTATGCTGAGTCATACAAAGTTATAAATCTGTACTAGCTTTCCCTCCTAAAAAGAGCCATGGATAATAAGAGTCATACTTTGCTCAAAATGCATACATATAATTCATGGCAGTGTTACATATAAAGAATGATATACTTAAAGTTGCTTATTCTTACTGGAAAAATTTAAACCAAACTTATCAAAATTTCCATACACTATTTTTTTTTAATTTTCTAAATAATATATATATATATTTATATGTATATATATTTCACATCATTTTAATCTCCGGGGATCACCCACCACCTCCCCTCCCTGACCACTCCAGCTGGTCCCTATGCTATTTTAAAAGGACAGGTTACTGTACCCAGTAGTGTGGAAATTCCTTAAGGATTAACATTTTGAATAGCAAACAGAAAATTCTGCCTGTTTTCTTTGTCTGGTCGAGAGAAACAGAATCTCAGTAGCCAGTATGTGTAGCTCTCTTTCATTTGTTACCTCTATTTGAGTGCTAAAGATGGACCACAAGAAAAGAATGCTTTCCAATTTTAAATACACTATATACCTGAATCAGATACATGCAGCTGATCTGTCTTAGGTATGCTAATACCTTTCCTCTTCTTGAAGTATGGCTTTCTCTCTCTACAAAATAACAATTCTGGTCCATTGGTCTGTGTCTGTTTTTAGTCCAGTACCATGCTCTTCTAATTATTATGACTTTGTAGTGTAATTCGAAGGTTGGGAGCATAATACTTCCATTTTCTCTCTTTTTGGTTCAGGAGGGCTTTGGCTATTCAAGATTTTATTATTCCATATGAATTTAAGCAGTATTTGTTATATTTCTTTAAAGAATGTCATTTAAATTTTTATTGGCATTGCATTGATGCAGGATTAACTGGACTGCTACATGCAAAGGAATGAATCTAGAGTACTCCTTCACACCATACAAAAACCAACACAACTAGATAAGAAACTTGGATGCAAGACCTGAAGCCATAAAACATATAGATGAAAACAGGCAAAATACTCAATGACCTATGCTTATAGCACAGAAACATTTTTCAGGACACAACTACACACACACACATACACACACAAAGGAAACAATAAACAACTGGGTTAGATCAAACTAAAAACCTTCTGTACAACATAAGAGACAATAACAAAAACAAAGAGACACCCAACTGAATGGGAAGGAATTCTTGCACTACATTGAACTAATCATCTAATATCAAAGATCCACAAAGAACTCACAGGACTCAACAAAAGCAAAAATCCAGAGCAAGCTTGAGAAAAAGAGAGAACATATAAGCAGGAAGGAGGTCAGTGGCCTTGGAGCTGCCACTGCCATGTGCTATGGCAAGGCAGGGAAGAAAGCCACACTGTGGGATTCCATCCAAAGTCTGGGTTTATGAGGAGCCCAGGGAAGCATACTGGAGAAACTTGTGTCCTGTGTGAGCTGACTTGGAAATTTGGTGCTTGAGAACTTGGTTTAACTTTGAAACTGTGAACATGAAAGAACTCTACAAAGAAAACTTTAGAACACTACTAAAAGAGATAGAAGAAGACATAAGAAAATGGAAAAAACATTCCCTGCTCATGGATTGGAAGGATAAATATCATCAAAATGGCCATCTTACCAAAGGCAATCTACAGATTCAATGCAATCCCAATAAAAATCCCAATGACATTTTTTAAAGAGCTAGAACAAAAATTAATGAAATTCATATGGAATAATAAAAGGCCTTGAATATCAAAAAACGTCCTGACCAGAAAAAAAGAGAATGGAGGTATTACAATTCCAAACTTCAAACTATACTACAAAGCCATAATAATTAAAACAGCTTGGTACTGGTACAAAAACAGACAATCAGACCAATGGAACAGAATTGAGTGCCCTGAAATAAAACCACACATATACAGGCAACTAATCTTTGACAAAGGAGCGAAAAACTTACACTGGAACAAAGATAGCCTATTCAATAAATGGTGCTGGGAAAATTGGACTAAGATATGCAAGAAAATGGACCAAGACAGTTCCCTCACACCATGTACAAAAATCAACTCAAAATGGATAAAAGACTTAGAGGTCAGACCTGAAACCATAATATACATAGAGGGAAACTTGGATAAAACCCTTCAGGAATTACAATTCAGAAATACCTTTCTGGAAGCATCTACAGATGGCAAAAAAAATGAAGGAAAACATAAACAGATGGAGCTACATCAAACTAAAAAGCTTTTGTACAGCAAAAGAAACAACAACAAAAAATAAATAAAAGAAGCCCAACCGAATGGGAAAAAAAAATTGCCCTCCACAATAGTGATAAGGGTTTAATAACAAAGATCCACAAAGAACTCACAAAACTAAACAAAAGTAAAATAAAAAGCCCAATCAAAAAATGGGGAGAAGAACTAAAAAGACACTTCTCCAAAGAGGAAATACAAATGGCCAACAGACACATGAAAAATTGCACATTATCACTAGCAATAAGGGAAATGCAAATCAAAACCACAATGAGATACCACCTTACACCAGTAAGAATGGCCCACATCCAAAGAACAGGCAACAACAAGTGCTTGGCAAGGATGTGGAGAGAAAGGAACATTCTTACACTGCTGTGGTGGGAGTGTAAACTGGTCCAACCTCTATGGAAAGCTGTGTGGAGGACCCTCAAATTAATGAAAATGGATCTACCACTTGACCCAGCAATTGCTCTCTTGGGAATCTACCCAAAAGAAACCTCAATGTGGGTACAAAGGGACACCTGTGCCCGGATGTTTACCGCAGCACTATTTATAATTGCAAGGACATGGAAGCAACCAAGTGTCCCAAAACAGATCACTAGTTGAAAAAAAATGTGGTATTTATACACAATGGAATACTACTCACCAATTAAGAATGACAAATTAGACGACTTCTTGACAACATGGATGTAATTAGAAGGAATCATACTAGCAGAAACAAGTCAAAAAGAGAAAGACAGAAGTCAAATGGTCTCACTAAGATATGGGACATATTGAAGAAAAAAAAAGTAAATAAAAGTCATGAGGAAAAGAAAACAGGCTGAGCACCAAACTGAAGCACACAACAATGGACAGAAGGGAAAGGGGGGAGGGAAGGGAGGGAGGGGGCAAATCCCAGGGATTGTACAGATGTGAAATTTACATATAAATAAAAAATAAATAAATGATAATAAAAAAACTTTGAAACTATGAAGCTTGGGAATTGTCTGGAAGCCTGCAGAACACTTGCTATGTTGCTGTTTTCATCTTGAGATGTTTGAGATGATTGCTGTTGTTGTATCAAGTGAGTCTTGCTGGTTCTGGGTCACTTTAGAATTGAAGCTGAAAGAATGCCAGAGCTCTGCCTTTTGGAGAAGAATTGATGATGCCATCCTGGCATTCATTGGATTTGTAGCTCCTGCTTTTAAGGGGGATTGATTACACCATCTTGGTTTCTTCATCTGGTTTGAAGTTGGAAAAGCCACCATTTTGTGGACCCATGTGTAATTTTTTGGCCTAGAGACTGAACTGGTTGGTAAGATAATCAAAGGGGTCCATTGTATGCTCAGTGGTTCTTGACTATTTTGTCTGTTTTAGCCTCCTCTTAAGGTTAGTGTGGTCTTGCTACTGCCCATGTGGCCTGGGATGAACCTGATGAGTTGCTGGGTTTAAAGGGCCAGCTGCTCCCCTATCTTAGTTTAGCTAAGCACTCTGCTTTGCCTGTTTTGTTACCCAGTTTTAGAACTACCATTCAATCCAGCAATTCCACTTCTGGGAATCTACCCAAAGAATACAAAAAATACAAATTCAAAAGGAAACCTGTACTCTTATGCATTTTGTAACACTATTTACAATAACCAGCACATGGAAACAACCCAAATGTCTCCAAACAGACAAATGGATCAAAAAGTCATGGTATATTTACACAACGCAATATTATTCAGCAATCACAAAAAAGTCATGTCTTTTTCAGCAACATGGAGCTAGGAGGAATGATGCTAGTGGAAACAAACCAGAAAGAAAATGATAAATACCAGATTGTCTCGCTTATATGTGAGATATAGGGAAAGCAAACCACAGGACAAGGAAAAGTTAAAACTAACAAATAACAAAACTAAAGCATAGAGCAAGGGATGGGGAGGAAGGGAGGGTGTAATCAGGGGAGAGATGAACGCAAACTATTAGGATGATGGTCCATGGGTGACATGGTGTTAGAATTTTGGGGTACACAGTGATGCATGTATATATATATATATATATATATATATATACATATATATGTAACAGCATACAATGACATATGTGTAATAAATATGTAAACAATACAAAATGTAAAAAACAATAACAGACCAGGCTACTCTTTGGCACATCCATCTTGTTCCCTTTTAGAATGGCAAGCTTGTCTATCTTGGCCTTAAGTGCATCAATATCTATTGATTCCCTCATGTACCATTTGAACCATAGGAACAGCAACAGTCTAAATACAGTAACTTCAAAGTTAGAGTCATATGACTTGATTTTTCACCCATCTAGAACTTAGCTTGGTATTTTTATATGTGGTAAAGCTGTACACTGATTTTATTTTCACGTCAGTGTAATGTCTCAACATCATGTTTTTCACTTTTTTTTGTGATATGCTCTTTATTATACATTGAAGTGTTCTCTTTTTTTTGTTTTGTGAATTAAAGTATAAATGCACAAATAGCATATATACAGTTTTAAAATAACCTGAAGGTATGAGCATTTATGTTCTAATGATTCAGCTTCAGGAGTAGAATATTTGCAACAATTTTGAAAATCGAGTAGGAATCTTTTCAGTTGCATTTGTCTCCTTTCAATCCAGAAGTAACTATTGTTCTGAGTTGACTTTAGGCATCCCTACCAGGCATTATCTCAACACATAAGCGTTATTTCCTCCAAAGAGTTACATGATGACTAGTTTTGCCTGTTTTTTTTTTTTAAGTTTAAATAAAATAGAATATTTCATTCCCATTTGGACTTTTTTTTTCAGTAAATATTATCTTAGAGATTCTTATAGATGTATATGGCTGCTTTTCACTGCAGGTAATGTTCCATTATATGAATATGCTCTTTATTTATCTAGTCCTTTATCTATGAATTAGTTATTAGAATTACTTAACTGTTTTTCCCTCATACAAACATAAGCAACCCATGAAAAGTATATTTCTGTTATTATTTTACTGATGAGCCAATATTGAAATTCAATGAATATTAAATATCAAATATGAATTACATTATTGATGTAATTTATTTTTATGCATATTCTTAAAGTTTTATGTATTTGTTTGATCACCTGAGTTAGGCTGTGAGCCTTCAAGTGAGATAGAGAGTTAGAGTTCATCTGTTTTAGAATTTCACTTATTTTAAAGCTTCTGGTTTTTATTTATCTGTTTCCCCCTGCAAACCATCTCTTGTGTCTCCTGGTCCATGTGTCTCCCTGCCCCTCCTAACCGCAGAGCCCTCAGGGTGTTTGTTGATGTCTGTTGAGTTTTGAAGGTATTTTACTTGGTCGAATAAATCTGCCCTACGAATGTCCCATATTTGTTTTGATCATTTTGACATGCTTTGCTGCACACTATTCTACCACATTTCCTCCATTTTGTGAAAATGACTGCATGTTACCTTTTCTTGTGGCTCTTGGTGTGCATGAATCACATCTTTTCCACCCATTCATGTATTGGAGGAGATTTCAGTTGCTTCCTGGTATAAATATTTTAATTTGGTGGAAGACATAAATAGGTATTTCATATAAGATATCAGTAAACATTTTCATTTTAATGATGCATTCAATGTCATTAGCCATCAAAAACAAAAATTAAAACCCATAAAAACACTTTTCTAAAACTAAAAAATTAAAATAAAAATTATGACCTCCAAAGCAATAAGCCAAGATGTGATATAAATAATCATAGAGTTCTAATTGGAGTGTAGATTGGTAAAATGTTGCAAAAAATTTTGGTATTATCTGGTAAATAAATATAACAGGTGTTTCCACAATTCTGTATGTCCAAGATACACACTTGCACTAGATAACAAGTATAAAAATGTTTACATTAGATAGTTTTTAACAGAAACAAATGAAACACAAATGGAAATAATAGATTTATTCATTTTTGTATTCAATAAATATTTATTGGCTATCTACTTACTACATATTTGCTAAGAATTTCAAATGTGTTAACTCATTCAGTTTTTGTGACAGAATTCCAGAGATATTCAAGGATGCTCTTTCTTTCCATTCAAGTACTAATCAGGCCTGACCCTACTTAGCTTCCAAAATCAGATGAACTTGGACACGTTCAGTGTGGTTTGGCCATAGACAAGATGCTTGAACACAGTGTGAAACATGTCTCTTTTTCAATGGCAAAGACTATATACTCGCCCTTTGATTAGGTACCACCTAAACTGAAATTTTTTCTGCCAATTGGAGTAATGAGCTGAATATTCTCCAGCGGGCTATTTCAGTTGAAGGTTTTGTGATTGAAGTTTTAGAACAAGTAGATCCTTTATTCTACCAAAAGTGAAGAGAGTGCATCTATTAATACCCAGCGACATCCCTCAGGTGATCTCAGTTTTTAAAATGTCATGAAATAAACTGTGGCTTCTTGGAAAGGCCTCATCAGCTTAAGTTTAGCAGCTGAGGCAGAGTGGTATATCCGGATGCATCAAAAGGACAATTTCACTAAAAGGGGGGACAAGCTTCCTGTAATTTTTTCGACAGTCACTTCTCACTTGTTTGATTATCCACAAATATTTACTGATTATACACAGATTTCACTATCATTGTTATTATTAATGCACTCTATAATTACATGGCTTATGAAATTTTCAACATAATGCCAGCTACATTAACTCCTTTGAACCTCATCAAACTGACTAACTTCTCAGGTCTGGTATTTTATACTTTTCTATGCTTTGCAGAACAGTATGTTGAGTTCCTTCATTGAAGGCTATTTACACAGGAAGAATCTTGTTATAATTTAATTTTTACTAAATTGCACATTGCATTCTAGAAACTTTTCTGTGATAAAGGAGTTGGAAAATATCTCCCCACTGGACTGACAATCTCAGATAAGGTAATTAAAATATAAATCACCAGATGATGATAGGTGACTGGCACTGGGGAGATATATTTGGCAACCAGTGCTATTTTAATTACCCACATTCTGCAAAGCATAGACTCTGTATTCAGAGGACAGATAAATTGATGGTCAGGGAGAACTCTATTAAAAATTGTGCTTAAAAGAATGACTTGATTCTTGAATATAAGAAAATAAGTAGGCAGGTAGAGATAGTGACTATGGTGCAAAGAGGCAAGTTGAAAGAGGATGAGGGGGAGAAGGTTTAGTAATGTTGGAGGGAGAATAATCATGGATACATATTTATAGGTTGCTGTTCAAATTTACAAAACACTGTAGTGTCTGTTGTTTAGTTTACTCCTCAAAAAACACAATGTAGTCAAAGTTTTCATGATCATATGACCAATTGGCTTATAGATTCTAAGTAGTTCATTTTGTTCAGCAACACCCCATAGGTGGTGATTGATGGAGCACACACTAGCACTCATGCCATTGGAGGTGACTATCAAGTCCTTTATTCAGTGTTCTTTTTCTCCCCATGAGTTCTCACATCTGTAAAATGGCAATCATGCCATCTACTTCATAGGGCTGCTATTATACTTTGATGAGAAAAGAATCACCTGTTTCACACAGCAATGCATAAGTGTATTTCCTTTTGTTTATTTAGCAAATATTTCTTGAGCACCTACTAACATGGAGGGCACTATGCAAACTCTAGTTTATAGTAACAAATGATACAAAATAGATATTCTGGTGAGAAGAAGCAATGAAAATAATGAATGAGTGAAGTTATTACATGATTAAGTGCTCCACATAGAACTAAAGTGAAGTGAGATGAACCTAGAATCGTGGGGAAAGGATAAGCCATCATTATCTTCTATATGATGGCCACGGATACAATACATGAACAGAAACTTGAAGTAAATGAAGTGATTCCAGGTAGAAGAAAGAGCATATTTGAAGCACATACAAAGGGCCTTGAGGGAATATTCCTAGACTATTCAATAAAGTGTGTGTATGTGTGTGCAAAAATTAACTCTAAATGGGTAAAAGAGTTGGACCTAAGACTAGAAACCATAAAATATGTAGAAGGAAATATGGGCAAAACAGTCCAAGGTTTACACTTCAGAAACCTTTTTCAGGACACACCTACAAATGCTATAAAAAAATAAAGAAAGAAAAAAAGAAAAGAAAAATTAAAAGTTGGGACTACATCAAACTCAAAAGCTTCTGTACAGCAAAAGAGACAATAAACAAAGCAAAAATAAACCAACTGAATGGAAAAAAATTGCCCTCTATATAATAAGGGTCTGATAACAAAGATTCACAAGGAATTTACATAACAAAAACAAGACAAAAAGCCCAGTCAAAAAATGGGGTGAAGTGTTAAAAAGACACTTCTTGTAAGAAGAAATACAAATGACCAATAGGCATATGAAAAATGCTCAACATCACTAATAATCAGGGGCATGCAAATCAAAACCACACCAAGATATCATCTTACACCACTAAGAATGGCCCAGGCAACAAGTGCTAGCATGGATGTGGAGAGAAAGGAACACTTTTACATTGCTGGTAGGAATGCAAACTGGTTCAGTTCCTATGAAAAGCTGTGTGGAGGACCCTTGAAGTACTGAAAATGGAACTACCATTTGATCCATCAATCCCACCCCCGGGAATCTACCCAAAGAATACAAAAACTCTAATTCATAAAGATACCTGTACCCAGGTGTTTATTGCAGCACTATTGACAATAGCCAGGATATGGAAACAACCCAAATGCCCCAAAACAGATGAATGGTACAGAAAGTGTGCTATATGTACACAGTAAAATATTATTCATCAATCAAAAAAGACAAACTTATGTCATACACAGCAACATGGATGGAGCTAGAAGGAATCATGCTAGCAGAAATAAACCAGAAAGAAAAAAAAAGAAATACTGGATGGCCTCACTTATATGAGACTTAAAGGGAAAACTAACAAAGAGACAAGAAAAATTTAAAACTAACTTTCAGCAGAACTGAAGCATAGAGCATGAGAGAGGGAAGATAGAATCAGGGGTGGAAGGGGCGCAAAAGATTAAGCCAATGGTTCACAGATGATAAGGTGGTGGGAGAACCCTGAGGGTAGATAACGATGTAAAAAAAAGAGAAATGTTATCCACAAAATATAGAAAAAATAAGTTAAAAACATGAATATTTGAGGAACTTTCCAGTGGGGGGAGCAAGTGTGTGTGTGTGTGTGTGTGTGTGTGTGTGTGTGTGTTGAGGTCAAGTGATGAAGAAGAAACATGGAGAATGTGGTGAGGAATGTACACCAGAGTGAGGGGAGCATAGCTCACACAAAGCCATGTTCAGTACAAGAAGGAGTGTATCAGTGAAGTGTGGAACTGTTTGCGAGTTTTGAACAGAGCATTGACAAGATCTGATTTAATTTTCTAAATGATCACTCTGCTGTGTTGAGAAGAGAGTGCAGAGAGACAAAAGGTGAAAGCAATTGCAAAAGTAAGACAGGATGATAGATGATGGTGGTTTCTACAAGTTGGTATCAGTGGATGTAATAAGAAGAGATTGAATGGATATTTCCAAAAGTTGGTGCTGATAGGTATCACTACAGTGTATATGGTATGTGAGCAAAACTGAAATCAAGTGTGACGCAACTGGTTTTGTCCTGAGCACCACGATGGTTGGAATTACCATTAAAATGGGGAAAATTATGGAAAGCCAGGTGCATAGAATGGAAGACAGATTAGCAATGCAGTTTGATACAAGTTAAGTTTGTAATATTTAGTTCCATTCATTTCCTTTTGGTTAACAGAAAGTAAAGTGTCACAGTGGCGTAAAACAATATTTATTTTGCTCAAAAAATGACTTGATAAGGACATGCTATTTCTGTCCCATTGTTTTAATTGGGGTCACTCAAAGATGGAGAGCAGTGATCTAATACAGCATTAACATACCTGTACTTTAAATTCAGTATAACAGAAAATTTGTCTAAGATTACTGGCTATAGCACTTGGGGTGGTGACTCCATGTGGCCTAGACTTACTCACAACTTAGAGGCTAAGTCCCATGGGCAAGTATAACAAGAGACAGAGAACAGCAAATCAGAGTTTATCTTTCATAATCTGGCCCCGGAGGCTACATTGTATCAACTAAGGCACATTTTAATGTGGAGACAATTACAATAGTGGACTCAGTTTCAAGTGGACAAGAAACAGTCACCATCTCTGAATAGAGAAGCTGTCAAGTTTTAGGAATATGACATGCATATCAGTCAATATTATAAGTATCCGATACATTTTAGCAAACTCACTTCTCACAAAATATATGACAGGTATAAGAATCTAGAAGGGTATGAAATTATGGTATAGACCAGTGAATCAATTTAAGTTCCCCAGCAAGTATCAAGTAATGGTAGAGAGGAAATCAAGATGTTCTGAATTCAGAACTCTGCTTATACTTTTTGTTCTTTCTTTCCTTGGTAAATTTGTTCCCATAGTAACGAACAGATCCTTTGTTCCATGGTAAATGGACTTGCTTTCAGGTATTTTGTAGGTTGTACTTTGCAAATGTCGAAGAGTAATATGAAGCCTCCACCAGCTACAGAATTAAAACCTTGATCACGGTGCTAAATATATTTACATTATATCACACAAGGGTAACTGCTAGCCAATAAGCTAAAATGTTTTGCTTTTAATTGGAATCAATCATTTTCTATGCCCATGTACATCATTTCATGTATCCCATCTGCAAATGGAAACACAGCTCTTATTTTTAAAATGAGTAACTGAAGCTCAGAACATGTACAGATTTGTTTACGTTCACACAATAGATGGAACTAGACTCTGCAAACTGTAGACGTTTGTTATGAATCTTACTATCGCAATGGAAGGTCTTCTGACATTTCTTAAGAACAGTTTTATTTTTCTTCTTGGCCTTAAAATGACAGCTATAAGCCCAATTTGGTTCTCTCTCTCTCTCTCTCTCTCTCTCTCTCTCTCTCTCTCTCTCTCTCTGTGTGTGTGTGTGTGTGTGTGTCTTGAGGGGAATAAAAGGTTTTTTGATGATAAATGCCCATGCCTGGTATATTCTGATTTTCTGCTTTCCAAGGCTATGACCTAATTGAACACATGACTAGATAATATGAACTACATTTTTTTTCCAGAAGCTCAATTAACCTTTGAGTTTACTATGGGAAAACTATTATTAATAATGTATCAATCCAGATTATTTTCAAAGACAGAACGAAAAAATACAGCAGAGTTTATGAAATCTGAGGACATATGTTAATCAGTAATGAATGAAGCAAGCATAACAAATTAAATCTAGGGGTCATAATATTTATCTTTCCCTCGGTACAAAACATAGACTCTTCCGAGGGTCCACCAAGAAACTTGTCTATTTACATCTCTGCCATGTGAGAACCCTCAGTCTCTGGTCACAAAGAGAGAGAGAGGTGCTGGAGAGAACAAGCTTGAAGTACTGCACAGAAGATTTTAGAAGCCAGAAGCTTATGACTGAACATTTCGTCACAGGGTCCCACCCAAGGGAATAACCCTGTTATGCAACGCAGAGCTAGGTAAAAGGGGTGGGGACACACTGTGGTCTTCCTCTGTTGTAAGGTAGAAAAGAAACATCTGCTGAAACACACACCAAGGACATGAGTCATTCCACCCACATCCCTGGCCAGTCCTGTGGAAAACATGACAGTTCCCAGTTTCAGACAAGGGCAGAGGCTTGCTGATGTATGGTGCGCCTGGCTGTAATGGTGCTGGGGGCTTCTGCTATCACTTTGGTTTGCAGAGAAAACTTAGTGGTAGGACATGTATCCCATATATTGAAAGCACCATAAAATCAACAGGATAGCCATGATTCTCTTGAATCATCTTCCTCAGAAGCAGCTGGCGGTTGATCCGAAGCTACAGTACCTTACAATCCACAAAAATACCTCACAGACTTATTGTTTCATTTTCACAACAATCTTAAAGCCCAGCCAGGTAAGCAGCATCGTCCTCATTTGCTAGAACATAAAATCAGAGTCCTGAGAGCTTAAGAAAATTTCTCTAATTTGACCCAGCTAGAAGCAGCCACGCTAGCTGAAACTGAAGCCTAAGTCGAGTATGGTGCCAATCCCATTATGCTGATTTATCTCTCACATTTACAGCATCTGCAGAGAAAGTCTGACCTGAAATCTAGCCAAAAAAGAACTCAGGAATATAGGTATTGAAATAATTTCTTTTTAGCATGGGCTTCAATTACGCAGTCAAAAATGCTGTCCGTCAATAGGTATTTATTGAGTACCCACCCAAGGGAATAACCCTGTTATGCAATGCCTTTGAAAGGAAATTATACTTGGTTAAGTGTTTGAAAATTGACTTTCACAGGGTGAAAAACTTTTGCCTTCTGTTTGACTAGAATATTGATCTGAGTTCAACAGCTTTTTGGATGTGTTCAAGACAGCAAGATTTTACATTGTTGATAATTTAGGCCAGGTTTTTCCCCTGGTTTTCCCTAGACAGAGTGACACTAGGAAAAATAAATCAATTAGTATGTAGGCAGAAATTGTTGTGCACTGTGCGCATACATGATCGGTGCCCTGATACTGAATGGACATAAAAATTCAAGTGTTCACCTATTGTGAAAAAAACAGGTGAAAATGCTATGGGCTGTCAGTTGTGCTTAACTAGGATGCTTTTGGGCTGCTAGTTGTTGGAAATGCCATTGGAAGGATAGATTGCAAGGCAAAAATGAGCTGCCTATTCTGATGCTATAGCCAGGATTTGGCTATAAGTTTATTTTTGTGAGTTAAACTCTAGTACTCTAAAACAAGTTTTGATAGTGAAGAGTAGTGATCTACAATCAAGTAATAATCAAATAATAAAGATGCCTTCGTTGCATATTTACAATGCGCCAGGCACATGCTAATCACGTCCTCAAGATTCATTTATTTTTGTGTGGTTACTAGTGATTAATGTTCTCTCTGTTCTTTTTCTGTTGTTTGTTTGTTTGTTTTTAAGTCTCCCCCTCTCCCTCATTTCACAGGTAAGGAAATCAGTGATGAGCATGACCAAGTGTCTTTTCCAAATTCACACAGTGACTGATTATGGCATCAAACCAGGAATCAGAGTCACATGGAACAGACTTCAGACTTGAACAGGAACTCAAGTGGTTTGCCACCTGGCTGCTCATCAGAATCATTTGTTGGGCTTGGACAAAGAATTGCCTGTGCTATTCTTCCTACAACCTGGTTTCTAGAGATGGAGTCTAAGGATCAAGTTCATGGGTCATTACTTGACAAAAATGTATAATGTGCTACCTCTATAGCCATAAGAAAAGCCACCACACTAAGCTCTCTGCAAAAAGGAGACTTATTGTGGCGTTGAAGAATACTGACCTAGTCTCCAAGCTGGTCTCCAGATTCTAGTGCCCTGACAGACACACATTATGTAATCTTCTCCCCTTGAGTATGCATGGAGCCTCTTAGTATGATGGATTAGTCACATAGCTTGATTAACTTGCACATCAAAGTTGATGGGACAGTCACTCCTGTCATTGTTACTTTATATAAGACTGGTTTAGCAGAGGATAGGAGAGCTTCTTCTGGGAGAGCTTCTTCTGGGAGTCTTCAAGAAACTGACTTTTACCATCACATGAGTTTGGAAGAGGACTATAACTCTGATTCAGCAAACCTATTTCAATTCTACCTGGCTCCTAAACTTGGCCATTGGTTTGAGCAGTACAGTTGATTATCCAACATAAATAACTGATGCAGTTTTTGAGGGAAAAGTAAATCTCTGTTTCTTCTGTATATGGGAGACAGACTGTCTTGGCCCAAGAAGGGTTAACTGGATTTTTCCACTAACAGTGATAAGCTCCTACCTGTTCTTCCAATTCTATGCCAGTCATGCAAGCTTCTACATTTGATCCACTGGAGCTAAAATAGGTGCTAACTATCTGTTTTGGGGCATTTAGGTTGCTTCCATGACCTTGCAATTATAAATTGTGCTGCAGTAAACATCCGAGCACAGGTGTCCCTTTGTACCCACATATACAGAAAAAAAATGTGGTACATATACACAATGGAATATTACTCATCAATTAAAAATGACAAATTTGACGATTTTATAACAACATGGATGTACTTAGAAGGAATCATATTAGCAGAAATAAGTCAAGAAGAAAAAGAGAGAAACCAAATGACTTCACTAACATAATGGATACAATGAAAAAATAAACAAAAGACTTGGGGAAAAGTCAAAAAAAGCTAAGCACCAAACTGAAGAGCACAACTTTGAGCAGGAGGGAAAGGGGGGATGTAGGGGAGGGGGGGGGTAAATCCTGGGGATTACAATGTTGTGAAATTTATATATAAATGAAAAAAATAAAATAGGTGCTAACTAAAGGACTAAAGCTTTGATCATGTCATATTCTGTGACACAGGGATCATTTGTCATTCTGGTTTAGATTTTACTGGCCGTGACCTTGGTTTTGGCCTACTGATGGAAGAACAATTATTTGGGGTACAGTAGCTCCCCTCGAATGTTTGCTGTGCATCATTGTTCCTTAATTGAATAAAGATCTCTCAAGTGTCTTCTACGAGTCAGACTATCAATTCACAATTAAAGATGCTGTTATTGAAATGTGTTCATTGGCAAGCTACTCATTTGACAAAAATCAGCTAAGCAAATAAACTAAGGACAAATACCGAGTAGGGTAGTATGCAGAAGCAGAGATGAAAAAAAAGTGCAAAAAAATTGATATAGTGTAATAGCTAGAATGTAAAGTATCTATTTTCTTCCTTTTATGACCAATCTGTAGCCTAGCAGTCATAAGCCTGACAGTTATTATGTTTTATCTGGGGTTTCCTTACTAGCACAATCATCTCAGTGAGCTTGGTGCATTGGAATTCTGTCCTTATTGTTGTAATAGTCTGTGTCATGGCGGAATTCTTCTGCCAATGTCCTCCATTTGTCCTCTGCTACAATCTTACCTGGCAAGCTGCAGGAAGCAGCACAATAGCTAATTTCTAGATAAGTATATCTTAGGATACCATACAAAATCAGCTGCAGGTTAGAACTGCCAGATTGAATTTTCCAAACATAATAGCTTAGTTGTAGGAAGAATAGAGCAGATATTTCTTTGCGATGCATTTCCATCCACTGAGACTAGAGATGGGCAGTTAAAGAAATGGACCCTATTATTACCATCCTGCAAGCACAGATTTATCGCAGATTCTCTATTTCCCTCCATGTCTAGGACTCAGTTCCCAAGATGTTTATGAAATGTCCCTAAAGGGAGATGCTTGAGTAAGAATGAGTCAGGGCTGTATTTTCTCCAGGATTACTTGTTACCAAATTCTACACCTATGAAATACTAGAATGTACTATTTGCTATGAAAAATAAAGTTATCATCTTTGCAGGTATAGCTTAATTGCAAATATTTAGGGAACATCTGATTTGGATCAAATCCATTTTATATAATGGACAGACAGTGGTGAACTAAAGTTAATACTATTTCTGTTGAAGCCTTGTTGAAGAGACAGCAAAATAAACAATAAGTCAACTACCCACCCCCCTCCCAAATAATATACACCAAATGTGAACAATTCCTGGACAACAGGATTTGTAGTGAGATTTGAAAAATAATCATTGCTCATACTTGCATGAGTCAATCAGATTTATCTTAACTCTCAAGGAAGGTGCTATGAACCTCTAAGCTACCTATAAGGAAACTGATGCAAAGTTCAGAGAGATTCATTTATAGGCAAAGATCACTTGCGATGCAGTCCATAACTCTAATCAGGCTTATTAAATTTCCGATCCAGAGCAGGTTCATCAATTCTTAGAGCAGGGATTTTCTATTCAGATGGTGGTTTACCAGATGGCTATGCTTTCATGGGAATTAATATAATAGAGGGACAGTTAACAATGACAAGGGGGACAATGTGAAAAATATCAGAGGTGCAGGCATCCTGGGGGAAAAGTGAAAGTCTAAGACTGACTAACAAGTAGGGAGCAGGATGTGGAGTTGAACTAGGAACACAACTATCAACGAAGACTAACACTCTTCTGCTTGCGTTGTCTATCCCAGGGTACAACTAAAAGACCTTCTTTCTTTGTTCATTTGAACAGGAGAAATGCATATAGTGAAGTGGGAATGAAGGTTCCTGGAATTTGGAGGTAAGAGGTGTTTGTCATCCTGGTGCTTTTGGCAAAGATGGAAAGTGCTTTTTGTAAAGATGGAGTTTACAAAAGATGTTAATTGCTCACTTTTCTCCAGTCAGTGCTGTTACTATCTCCATAGCATGAGGAGTTGAGTCTGTGCCTTGTGAATTAGCATAGTTGGTGACCTTACTGCTAGAAGGGACAAAGGGTCCAGGAACAAGGAAAGAGTAAAGACTCTCCTTGCTATGCCTTCATAGGCTGTGGTTCGGGAAGAGAAGGCATCATAGAAACTGACCCCAGAACACACATTTCAGCTACTCCCATGGGGCTTGTGAGTGATGCCAATCTTCTATTTGCTCAGATACTGAGTGAATGGGCAAAGGTTGTTGATGAGCCTCCATAAAACTCATCTTCTGGATCATGGTAATGCAAGAAAAAAGTAGAAGCATTCCTATGTCCTTCCTACCTAAGGAGAGGAATGCAGGGTCCCAGGACTATTCATGATATGGCAGTGCTGTAAGGAATAGCTACAGATTGACACTGGTGGAGCTAGTTTGAGGCAGGTGTGGCTTCTCACGGTGAGCATTGTTTCATAACCTCCAGAGAGTCCACAAAGTCACATGGAATACACTGGCTACATGGTTAGGCAAGTGCCTTGAAGAAAAACATCAAAAGTAACTCAAAATTAAGTATAAGAAGAAAAGTAGAATATTACAGTTTCCTCAGTAGCAAATGTGTAGCCTTCATCACAGCAAAGAAGGGTGAAGCATAGAGAGGATGGTGAGTAATAAGGGGAGGAAGCAGTCACCAGAGCTCAATATCTGCAAATCTTATAGAATCCCCTTGGAAGGCATTGTGACCTTTGGTTTTGCTAATTCAAGATGGGTGCCAGTAGGTGTCTAGGGAAATGGATTCCCCTACTTATGTTTTCTCCTTTCCTCAGATCTCCTATTGCAGTTCTGATCCAATAGGAATCCAAGAGCTAGGGTACCGAATGGATGTCAATATAGATCATACCTCATGAGCTCAGTCTACTGGAGAAGCGCTAGGATTAGAGTTGCAGAAACCTAAGTAGAATAGGAGCCAGAAATATAGACACAAGAGTGGAATTGAGCTAAATCCCAATAGTTTACCTCATGTTTGGCTGCCTTCCATATCACCCCGCGACAGCAAATCTAAACCTTAATTTTCATGCAAGATCAGGTTCAAATCCTTGCTTACAAAAAACCTCTCATCATAAACAGTCCCCCTCCCCCTCTCTGTCTTTGTTTCCTCATATAGCCCATTTGTGTTTTCTAAATTAATTCCTTTCATTATGGCCTTGCTTGACCACATCCTTTCTCCCTCACCAGATGTTGGGCCTCTAACAGACTATTCATCTGCCAAGTCTCTATGAATCCTTTATCATTCAATACAAGGCCTTAAAGGTAGTAGGTGTACACATTTATTCAGCATCAAAGGGTTTGTCCCTTCCTTATGTACTAATGGACAGAATAGCTACTGATAATTAAGCTAAACTGTAAGTGCCACCACAATGAGGAAACAAAAAGTACTATCAACTGCAATAACTTTTATTTCAATTAGCAGTGTCTATCTCCCAAGGAGCATGAGTGTTTGCACAAGTGTATTTGTTGGTTGACCAATGACTGGAGTACCTGAGTGATTACCTTGAGACAGCTCTGGCTGTCTGAGGGTCATGCTTTAGACAGGAGAGTTCCATGTTTGCAAAGTGGACAATGAAAATATCAATTAGCACAGATGCTCATTCTACATGAAATCAACTGGGGGGGGGCTGGTGAGCAACTGCAGTGGAGACAGAGAATCCATTAATAACTGCCAGAATACAGAGACAAATGAAAGAATTCAAAACCATAGAAAAGGCGAGCAGCAAATATGTCCAAATATTGAAGAGGAAAAATGCAAAGAAAAATCCTCCTGTAAGACGTCAAGTGGCCACGGGAAGGGCCCACCCCAGCATGCCTGTCAGCCGATGAAGGTCTGCTTACACTTAGGCCCGGCACAGCTCTGCTCAGAAAGCCTGTGCCAATGGGCAAGTGGGAAGTCAGCTGTCTTAAGTACTCTGTAGTATGTCAGGGTACATGATAGAAGCAATAACAAAACACAAAAGCAATGGTTATTCCAACTCCTATAGCATGAACAGTGTTTGTCCATACATTTATTGTGGAGGAGATAAAGCTATTCACTCTCAATGGCTCCTTTCAGCGATTATGTTCCTTCCCCCTAGGGAGTTTTCAGGTAAAGTGCTTTTGCCTAGTTATTAACCCCCCCATGCCCACACCTCCCACCCCTATATCCCCCACCCCTCTCCACTCCCAGCCTCACCCCTACCCCAATACATGTTTCCTTTTGTGAAATCTCAAAGTCACCAATTTTACAATTTCTTTTGCTATACAAATCTGACCCTACCCTGCAATGTGGATGGGGGAGGGTGGGCAGATGGGGGAAGGTGGTCGGTTGAGCTTTAGCTCCCAGAGGGAACAGGCCTGGATAAAGCTTAGTCTCAAAAGAACAGAGGCCTTTGTCAAAGGGCTATGACAGACTAAGGAGCCTCGGAGAGCAACAGTCAAGAAACAAATAACTTGCCCTAACCACCTCCTTTGCTCAGAACTGCCATGAGGCCAGATGGGAGCTGAAAGGCCAGGTAGCCCAGGGGTGTGCACCCAGGTCAGCCCAGCACCCCCGGAAAGGAGCAGATATGGAAGACCAGGCAGAGGACGCTGAAGGGCAGGGCGTGGTAGAAGAAGGGGGCAGATGAAACTTTTTCTCCACAGCTGTCTTTCTCCAACACTGGTTTCTGCTCCTAGCTACATCTTAATATGTAGACTCTGTCTCTCCTGAGGTGTGGTACTACTACAGCGTCCCTCCAAGACCATTTGTGTCCACAGGAAGCTGTCCTGGGTCCTGGTGTGAAGGACGATTGGACTAAACTGAAGGCTCATAAATGAAGATATTTGCACAGGGCTCTCGAAAATCCTTTCTAGAGATGTGAGGTGAGGGTCAGACATAGCTTGTTTTTGTTTCTGCTTGAAATTTAAGAGGCTGCAGATAACCTTGTCCTCATACTGTAAAGTTGAGTGTCCTTGGCTGAAAGAGGCCTCCTATTTTCTTTTCTTTGCAATGTAAGTGCTGGCACAGACGCAAAGTCTCCTAGTTCGCAATACATACTCGTCACAAAGAGTAAGCTGGGATGGCGACACTATGAATGATCCAAACTGGGTGATGGTTTCTGTGGAGGCTCAAGTTGAGGATTCATGTGGTGAAAAGCCTTAAAAATGCAACACACATCCAGACTAGTGCTTTCCAAAGGAAGTAGATGGAAAACCATGAAAACACCTGCTTATTAGTCAAACTGTAGTTAGAGTTATCTCCCATAGGATGAGAGCAGAATCTTCTAAATGAACTTGAGGGCTCCTTTGGGAAGATTCCCAGAAGAGTGATTGCTGGGTAAAATGGTAGTTCCATTTTCATTAGCTTGAGGGTCCTCCATACAGCTTTCCATAGTGACTGGACCAGTTTACATTCTTACCAGCAGTGTAAGAGTGTTCCTTTCTCTCCATATCCTTGCCAGCACTTGTTGCCTGTTTTTTGGATGGTGGGCCATTCTTACTGGTGTAAGGTGGTATCGCATTGTGGATTTGATTTGTATTTCCTGATTACTAGTGAGGTTCAGCATATTTTCATTGATTTGTATTTCCTGATTGCTAGTGAGGCTCAGCATTTTTTTCATATGCCTGTTGGTCATTTGTATTTCCTTTTTGGAGAAGTGTCTTTTTAGTTTTTTTTCTCCATTTTTAAAATGGATTTTTGCTTTGTTTCTGTTATGTTGTATGATTTCTTTGTGTATATTTGTTATAAGACCTTTATCTGGGGAATACAAAGATCTGAAATATATCTATACCTATATCTATCTATATAAATTTTAAAAAAATGAACTTGAGAAAATTCCAAGAACAATAAAAGTTGCTAACCAGAATTCTGAGCAGGTGTGTGAGGAGTCAGGGACATACATAACCCGGATGCATGGCCATGGATAAGGTCAGTGCACAGCCAGAAATACTAGAGGTGATTTACTAAAGGTCCTGGGAAAAGGCATTGCTTTAATGCTAAACCCCTGTGGTTCTTTACAATAGACTCTGACACTTGCAAAATTGACTCATAAGACCAAAACAGACTGTTTGCTCTTGCACAGAGTAGTGCTTTTCAGATTTTAGTCTTCATGACCATTACCTGAATGGCAGGTTCTAAAAATTCAGAATCTTTGATCTTCCTTCCAGAAATTCTGGCACAGTACATAGAGGGTCAAGCCCAGGAGTGCCTGTTAAACAGGTGCAAAGTGATTTGAAGATATGATCCAGGCATTTCAAAAATGGGCAGGCTTTTAGCTGTATCACCCAGTTAGATAAAGATGTAAAATAAAACAAATAATAATAAAAAAATTAAAAGAAGAGGGGAAAAATACTCAATTTACTGAGGTTGTGATTTGAAATAAATAAACTTTTAAAAAAAGAAAAGAAAAAAAAAAGCCATTCATCGTCTTCTTGAACACCAGTCATGGGAAGCCCATTACCTGCCAAAGTACTTCTTTGGAGAACATATCTTCATTTATTCAATCTTGATTGTACTGTACTTGCTTGCAGATCTTTTTCTCATTGCTATAGAGGATAGAGTGCTGGTCTGAAAAGGGAACACCTATTTGATCAAGAGTATTGTGTTCCAGGAAGAACTGAATCTGTACAGAGTAGACACAAGTTCATGTTGGTGTCTAACGCCATTCATTTGTATGTTGATACCTGGGGCTCTAGCTTTTTTGATGTTTCAAATATTCGCTGAAACTATGATTCTCTCCCCAATTTCATGGTCTTGACATCATTGTCTAAGTGTAACTTAGTCATAGGCATATCTTTATTTCTTGATGCAAAATTCTATTTCATATATTAATGTGCCTAATCTCAGGCCAGGACCATATTATCTTAAAAAAAACTAGGACTTTGTGCTGAACTTTGGAATATAAAAGTACGAGTAAGATTTCTTCTTTCTCAGGATCGTTTTGGCTATTGCAGGTCTCATGTATTTACATGTGCCTTTATTTTTTGCTATGAGAGTGGTTTCTTTTTTAGTTATTTATTTTTTATGATGATTTTGGTTTACAAAATTGAATATGACATAGAGGTATAAGATGACACCCTTTAGTTGTAGATAAGTTCACCAATAGTTGCAAAAACATCAACGGGCATGTTGATTGCCATTTTCCTGAATCTGCTGATCAGTTTGGGGAGTTATTTCTATATTATCAGTACTCTCTTCTGATTCATGAACATAGGGTTCTTTTCATGTATTTAGGAAATCTTTTTTTAAATTTTTATTTAAATTTTTATTATTTTATATTTATTGATTGCCCACAGACACTCAAACACATATGCATCATTTTATAGCCCAAGAATCTCCCACCATCATGTCACCCATGAACCACATCTTAATTTCTTGTAATTCTTACATTTCTTTCAACAATATTTTATAATTCTCAGAGTCCAAATTTGGATCTTCTTTTGTTTATTTTTTCCCAAACAGATTTATACTTTTAATAATAAATGAATACATCCATTTTTCACACTTTCATAAACTGCACTAATTAATGACATTTATTAATTTTATTTTTGGATTGTTCATTCCTATTGTATAGAAATAGCATAGACATTTTTATTTTTGTTTCTTACAAACTTACTGATCTTCTTAATTCTAGTAATTTTCTATGCAAAATCACACCATGATCAAATATCAAATAAACATAGTTTCACTTTATCTTTCATTTGTTGTAATACAAATAAACATTTGACCTTCAACCTCACTTCATAGAACATAGCTCCAAAAACCTTTGAAATCTCTGCAGTGATAAGAGTATCTTCTTTATAAAAAGACAACATGTAATATAGATGGGTAAACTGAGGGTGCTTACATAGCTGCTGGATGAAGCCTGGTTACCAAAAAAAAAAAATCAAGACAAGATTAAAGGATTGGGACTTTTCAGTCCTAATCCCTGATCATCAAGGAGAGGAAAGAGACTCCTGGAGATTGAGTTATTTATCAAAGGCCAATGCTTTAATCAATCAATTATATCTATGCCATGAGCTTTCAAACAGCTCCAGAATAATGGGGTTCAATAACTTCTGAGTTTGTGAACACATCAAGGTGGTAGGAGGGGGGCACCTCCAGAGAATACACAGGAGCTCTGCACCCCCTTTCCATAAATTCTCCTACGTGTATTTCCTTTGGCCATTCCCGTGCTCTAACCTTATAATAAATTGGCACTAGTAATTCAAGTGGTTTCCTGAGTTCTACGAATTTTTCTAGCTGTGTATGAGGGTTTCATGGAAAACCCAAATGTACAGTTGTTTGGCTTAAAATACAGGTATAAAGCTGGGGTTAGAGACTGCAGTTTGTAGTGAAGGCGGTCTCAGAAGATGGAGTCTGTTGTAACCAATCTTTATCACCAATTGTAAGTATCAGGCTATGCAGGCCACATAGCTTCTTGTTGGTTTTAGCAGTTACACAGACACATCAGGCAGGGCAAGGTAGGAGTGGGGTAGGGGGGTTGGTGGAAGTCAGGCAAGCCCCTCATCCCCCTAGGAAGTCTCTCTGTTCTCTGCCCCCCTTTATCTCCTCTCTTATGCCCAGGTATGCACACTTACACATGTGCACATCCACTGGACCGCACAATCATGGGGAAGATGCAGTACCCCGGGTGCTGAGTACACAGGCTAATGAAGGAAAAACTCTAACTCTCTAGGGAATTCTTGATGTGAGGACTGCATTTCCCCTAAGTAATCCCAGAACTGGATTTAATTTTAGGATCCCCATTTGAAGTCTAAAGAGTTGGAGAATTCATTGATGTGCAAAAAAGACAACATAAATTTGCTATTAGAAGTCTGATGAGCAAAAGGCACTTTGACTTTCTAATCTAGGTGCCCTTTATGACTTTCCATGCCAACATGGCCTGATAGAATGACCAGTACAATGCAGAACAGATGTTACAAGAATGGACACCTGTCTTATTCTTAATCCGAAAGGGTCCCAAGTGTTCATTGCCTGCTGTTATGTCTCCCTCAGCCATCATTGTCCCATGGTGTTTGTAGCAATAGTAACTTCCACCTTTCGGATAGCCACTCAGATTTTCCTACTTAGAGAGAACCTCCCGGTGCATTTTTGAACTAGTTTCCTGCCACTTTCCAAATTCCAGTTACTGTCTATTATTCCATTATCTTTTACAACCACCTTCCCACAATACGTTGCTAGAATCAGAAATCAATATCGCATCCCTAGTGTTTACAGCAATGCCTGACACATAGTAGGTATTCAATATGTATTTGCCAATTAAGGCAGTGGAATAACACATACTTAAAGCTGAGCTTCTCCACCACAGTGATACAGACCTTCTAGTTGTAAAAGGGCTACAGATGTACCCAATAGAGTGATTCAGCAATGCCCCTCCCAGTCCTAGAGGGCAGATTCATTCATTTTTGTGGGCACTTGTGCAAGTAATATCTATGACAGCCATGATGTGAAAAAAGATTGTGAAGTGAGGTAGAAATACACGTTTTCGCTCTTCCTCTTTTAAGGAATAGGGGCATTCATGCACTCAGGTGGAAACCAGAGGGACTCTGAGTAGTGACTGTGGGGACAGATTTCAGACAGTCATTTCAAGAATCACCTTCACCACAACAAATGCTCCATGCCTGTGAAGAGAATGACGTGTGGGTAGGTGTGGGAATGACTGTGCATTCACTGAGACAGTGTTGGAAAATTCTCTGCATAAAAGTCTTGAATCCCAGAGACCTTATATTCTGGAGTGGGTAACCCAACAACAATCTGTAACTGAAACTTCCCATTTGTCGTTTTTTAAATTTTATTTATTAATTTTTATTGTTTACATATTTATGCATATATATACAGATATATATGTATATCTGTATATATCTGTATACACACATTTTATATATATATATATATAAAACATAACATCATTGTGTTCCCCAGGTTTTTCTCCCACCACCATATCACCCGTGGACTGTCATCTTAATCTTTTGTGCTCATCTCGTTCCTGATTTTCCTCTCCATCCCTCCTCCTCCCTAGCTGTTTGCTTTACTACTGTTGTCATCTCGTTAGGTTTGATGTTTTTCTGACCCTTTGTTTCCCCCCATCCCACCTATAAATCGAGGGCTGAATGCTCTGCCCGTCCCCACCAGAGCATATTCTTTCCAGCAAGTCATTGTTTCTACAAATCCTAAGTGTCAATGACAAAGGAATCGCCTTTCTTCATGGTGCTGTGTAGCCACCCAAAGATGTAACCACCAGTCAGACAGATGCCACTGCTTTTGCCAAGCTGTCCCAGATGGGAAGCTAATATCCAGGGTCAGAGGTCACACTAGGAAGGGTGTTTCAGAGGACCACGAACAATGATTTTACAAAGGTGAAAATGACAGACAAGATCTGTGTCCTCATCAAGATTTGGAGAGATGACAGCAAGAAGGTAAACAAGCAAAGACTGTGAAGAGGAGCATGAGTATGATACGGGGCACAAAATTTAGAAACAGTCATCAGAGAAGCCCTTCTAGAAGTACAGTACATGAAGGATGAAAAGAGACAGTTTACTCAGAGACTGTACAGGAATATTTTATAACAGAACATAAAGCACCAAAGCCCTATAATGGAAACCCACTTATTTAAAACTCAGCTAAAGGATCACTTCAAGAAAGTACATATTTATTGAGATAATACTGGTTTTCACATTGTATCTGACTTAGAGGTTCACACTACCTCAGCGATGTGTCATCACACCCAATCACCAGCAAAGAACCCATAGTCTCTCAGGCCAGGTCAGTGGCTCCCTCCTCCTTCTACCACCATGCTTTCTTCCCTTCCAGTAGCCCCAATTCTGTAATCAAACTTCTAAGGTTTATTTTGGTTCAGTTTTGTGAGTTCCTTTGTTTCATTTCCCTATATTCCACAGGGGTGAAGCCATTAAGTATTTATCTTTCTTCTGATTCACTATACTTAGCATAATTCCATTCAGTTCCATTCATGTTCTGACAAATGGCAATAGTTCATCTTTTTAGTTCCTGAGCAGCATTTCATCATGCATATATACCACAAATTTTTATTCCACTCCTCTGTCCCTAAACACACAAATTATTTTTCTAGGTTCTTCCAAATACTGAGAAAGAAAAGAAGGAACATTTCCACACACATTTTATCAAGTAACATTGCTCTATATCAAAAGTAGCTGGAGATATCACACAAAAAGAAAATAACAGGCTGATATCCCTAGTGAACAGAGATGCAAAATGACTCAATAAAACATCAAACTCAACAAAACAATAGCATTATACATTATGATCTAGTGGGATTTATTCCAGGGATACAAGGATGGTTCAACATACATAAATCAATCATTGGAACTCACCATGCAAAAAAAAAAGGGAAAGATAAAAATCATATGATCATACTCATTGATGAAGAGAAAACATTTGATAAGATTCAGCCACCAGTTAAGATAAACAGTAAAAACACAGGAAACACAGGGATAGAAGGAACATACTTCAACATAATAAAGTGCATGGATGACAAACACAACATTATTTTCTTCAGAAAATCTTTTCTGACCTTTGATCTAGGTTAGGTCAAACAAAAACAAAATTCTCTATGACTTTATATCTTTTCTCCCCAAATACTCAATGGTTTTTCTCTATCATTCCGATGATTACATCCCATCAATAGGATCTGTTCCACTCCTAGATATTTACCTAAAGTATTAACCACTAATTTGAAGAGTTTTAGGCTTCCCTGGTTCATTCTAGCAGTCTTTAACCAAGTAATGGAAACAACCTAAATACCCAAATTCAAATAAATGTTGTAGATATATGCAATGAAATATTACTCAAGCATTAAAAAAAGATGACATTTTGTCATTTGTGACAACATGGATGGAACTGGAAGGGATTGTGATAAGCAAAATAAGTCAGAAGGAAAAAAATGATATTTATGATTTCTATATTATATGAAATATAGAGAAACAAAGCAAGGGCATAGACCAAAGCAAACCAGACCCTAGAAATCTGAGTGTACAACTTAGGATACCAGATGGAGAAGGAGAAGGTGGGAAGCAAGGTGTGGAGGGGTTCAGTGGAGGATGGTGCACTGGTGATGAGTTTGATGAATAAAGATACAATGAAGAGTGTGATCCTATAGGTGCTATGATGCATACCAACATTACTCCAATACAATGCAAAATTTCTTTCCCCAATTCTGAAACAAAAAAGTATGAGAACTTTGTATCCAAATGTCAGAATGCAAAGTATAGAGAAGAAAATTTTATAGAGCATCCACTAGATACATCCATAATTCAGTAACCCATACAAATGAATAATGAGACTTAAATTTATAAATTATGGAATTAGATGGGGCAGGAGGGATGCAAAAGTCACCAAGGAATTTAAAGTGATGTTTGTGTAGCAGATTCAAAGTAACCACTAACATTGCTTTGCACAAATGCATATGAAAGGACTTTAAAAATGTATAAAGCCTGAAATCAACACTAAAACACAAGATTAATGGGGAAAAAATGACCACATTTTACAGGAATTCTTACCAAGTATAAAACAGATGGACTCATACTGAAAACAAAACAACAATAAAACCTAACCACATTTTACTTTATGGAATAAAGTGTCTACTTACTGTGCACAATACAAGATAGACAGACAATTCTGCCTTCACTGAACCCATCAGAACCAAAGGGTCTGTACAATTAACATACTAAGCTATAATCTCTTTACTACATAAAATATTTTTGAGATAGTAAAAAATAAAATGAATCAGTCATGTCAACACAACAACCATGCAAAACACAGAATCCAAAAGAAAAGTGTAGAGACAAAAATACTAGAAAGAATAATAAATATTCAGGGGAGGGAACAAATCCATCCTACAGGCATCCATATACTCTTTGACTCTATTTTTCAACATTTCCAGATGAAAAGGGAGGTGATTAATAAGGAAACAATGAATAGATAGGCACAGTTCAATTAGAAATTTTTCTGAAGCCATGCAAATGAGAAACAATAACAAGAAAAGCAGAGTCAGAACTTGAAATGTTTCATCCAGTTTCAGGCAAAAACAATGTAAAAAGCTTTCTACCTAAGCAAATCTTGACGAAGTTTGAAATTGAAATATTTGAGGAAAAAAATAATAGGCTGCCCACAGCTGGACATAAATTAGATGAGCCTCACACTTCATCTCAACATTATAAAATAATAGAAGAAACTAGGGATATTTTATACAGTTTGATGATAAAATTCGGTGATCCAAGCAGCACATAATCAATTAAGTTGTATTCCATGACTGAAGAAAAACCAATGTTATGTTGAGTTATATATAGTTACATATAGTCACATATATATGTGTATACACATATATATCTATATACACATACACACATGTGTATGCATGTGTTTATCTGTGTCAGGCTCCCGATTCACACCCTGGATACAAGGAAAACAAAAACAAAACCTTGAATATGTGCTCATCTGACCCCAAAGAGAGCAAAATTAAGAGCTTTCATACTGGCAAATCAGGTCTGAGAAACTTTGATAAAGAGCTCTAAAAGCACAAATAAGGCAAAAATCCTAAATTGGTATATCTTTTTAAAAGTTAGGTAAGAATGCCAATTACTCTTGATAATATATGATATACACTAATGATAAATTAAAAGTAGAACTGAAAAAGCAAATAATATTAACGAAGGTCAATATTCGACAATTTTTTAAAAGATCACATTTTAGGGTCAAATGTAAAGTCTCTATTATAAAATGCATAAATAAAAAAATCACACTATCTGATTACAAGAGATCAAAATGTAATAAAACCATAAATCCATACAAATTTCAATTCAGTAATGCAAGCACCCCAAAACGGTGAATTCACATATCTGTATACTACCTCATTTGACATGAAATTTAAACAAATACACCCCTTTAAAACATAATCCACAAGGATGGATATTATCCATGATCTTGATGATGATGATGGTGACAATTTCAAGGCTGTAAACTTATCCCCAAATTGATCAAATTGTATACATTAATTACAACTCCTTTTTATGTGTCAAATGTACCTCAAAAAATGGTTTTCAAAATAGCTACCAAGAGAACACTAAATATGAAAACTTATATAATCCAATCAAAGTTTAGTTAAAAAAATCATAGCACTAAATTAGAAAATAAGTACTTATAGGAAAATAACACTAGTCAATATGTAGTATTAATGCAGTATGCCCAGTGCTATTAAGTGCCTTCTGTTTGCTGTTTTGACATTTACATTAAACACTTAAATTGGGCATTATTATTGTCCCAATTTGAGTGAGGAAACTGAGGCATGATGAAGTTAAGTGACTTGCAGTGCACATAGCTAGTACATATAAGATGTAGACATAACCTAAGGGTACTTGTTTATTGATTTCTATTTTATACTAATCGGGGCCTTTGCACTATCTAATCAAGAAATAAAAATCATAAGGAAGTGGGCAACATGTTCTTATTCATAGACAATAGAGCTGTTTATATAGAAAATGTCAATGAATTTATAAAATAAGCACTAAAAAGAAGTGGAATCAGAAAGGACATTAGAAAAAAAAGGTAAATTAAGATAATGTATTTCTCTATATTGGAAACAAACAATTGGAAATTTTTAAAAATTGAATTAAATTCCAATAGTAGTTCTTTGAATATTATATAGAACAATATGGCAGTAAGAGGAAAGCAATAATATACAAAATTAGGAGTAATAATGGTCAAGTAGTAGTAAGAATACATGAAGAAAAACATTTACTGCATAAAGTTTGCCAGTATTATATACATGGATACAATTGGCTTGATCTTATAGCAACTTTCTCTGGTATATTTTGAATTTTTACCAAGTGAATATTGAAGTGCAGTGTAATAACTGTCTCCAAGTCCAAAAACAAATAAATGCAATGGTGTCATAAGAACTTAGACATGATGATTGCAGCATATTTTTGTATCATATGCATTAATATATTAACTGTCTAAATTAACTATATGAAAATATCAATGAAATTAGCACTAACCTAGGAATAATACATCTGTGAAACAATGTAATAAATATAAAACCTAAATGGCGTAGTAATTATGGAAAAATATTTTTGTATGTAAAAATATACTTTCTGTAATATTGCTAATCTTCCCTACTAGGTTTGTTGGTATTTTCACTTCAACATTTAATTGAACTTGAATTTACTCTTTTATTGTACTACTCTGAATTACCATGGTAGCAAAGATATTATATATTCTCTTCAAAGATAAATCCAGTATAGTGCCCGGCATTTAAGCAACACTAAGTAATCATTTATGGAATAACTGCATGTGTGGCTGATAAATTAATTGGCTGATCATTTAATTGGTAGGAAGACTAAAATTACACTGTGACACTATACTGGGGACTATTTAGAATAAAGAAGCATATGATGAGCAGAGATGGAAAAACCCTCAACAATGCATTTGCAAACTGATTTCAGAAGAACGATAAAAGTATTGTACACCATAATCAAATGGAATTTTTCCCTAGAAGGTATGCATGGTTCAACATACACACATCAATAAAAACACTAGACTTTTAAACTGTCTTGTTGGGAGAGTTAGCATGGAGATGTGAGTGTAATAGTCTATCAAAAGAAAGTGCTACTCATGAATTCTTGTCCTTGTCCTACTTGCCTTTCTTTCTGCAGCACCCATAATCATTTAAAAAGAAGAAAAAATTAGTAGTGGTTGATCTTAAGATAGCATTTCAGCATATAGTGATTCCCAGATGATTCTGGTGTGGACTGCTAGCTTTCCGATATTATTTGATATCTTGAACTATTATCCTGTAATTCCTGTTCTTTATGGAAAGCATTGGAACAAGAAACATTGACTCCTTTTTCTATTACTCATTCTTTTAAAGAATCACAACACCCTATAACTGCATCTCTCTCGGTGCCTTCAATTCTGGTTATGTACCAAGATCTCACCCACCTGGAAGTCATCTCCCAATTTCATCACTTTTGAAGCTCTCTTCTCCCTCATACACACAGGCTAACTGCTAAATGATTACTGGTTATATTAATCACCAGCTTCAGGACTTTATGGTATGTCAGTCTTCTCAACTGGGATCATCTCAGCTACCCTAGCTAAAGTTTTAATGGAACTTTTCCCCACTCCCCCAACCACAACATTTCATACGTTGTTTTGTGGCTTTAAGTTTTTTTCCCTTTGGTAAATATCATACTTAAACATGTATTTTTTTCCTATTCTTTTTATCTTGTCTGTGGTGCTTCCCTTTCAATGTAAATTCCATTAGAGCCATATTTTTATTTCCAGTTTCTACTGTGTCCTCGCAGCTTTGAAAAACACTGGTATGTAAGAATTACTCATATTTGCTAATTGAATCTTGGATACAATTCTGATTCATTCTTTTATTCATTCAACAACACTGATGGCACCCCATTATGTTCCAGACATAATGCTGGATGCCTGAGATAGAGTAGAGAAGACTGAAATCTCCCTGTACTTAAGTCACTTATATGTGAAAAGTAGTCAAGTGAACAGGCACAATGCAATCAAAGAACAGGATCGATAGGAGTCAAGACAAGAAATCATGGAGGCGTATCAGAAGAGCATCAGATTGAGCCTGTAAGGTTGGGATGCACTGTGAAACGTGAAGAAGACCTGAAGTTAGTGAAGAAGCTAACCACATGGAATTTTAAAATAGATCCTCTGACTAGGGGTCAGCAAACTCTTTTCTGTGAAGAGCCAGATAGTAAATATTTTAAGCTTGTGGGTCACATATGGTCCCTGTCACACTGACTCAGATTTGCTCTCCTAGCTATAGCCATGGTAGACACTGCATGAACAAATGTGTTTGGCTCTTTGCCAATGAAACTGTAATTACAAAAACAGGTGGCAAGACAGGCTGCATTTTCCTGGCTCCCAATCTGAACCTATGAATTGCAAGCCAAATTTTTAGGGACTAGAAACCTTTGCTTATATACACAGTATGTAAAATATCAATAGCTAATGAAACAAAATTAAAATGACCTTGGATGAAACTGGGTTGGGAGTATAGAGGTCCTTATCTCCTTTTCCAGATGAATAAAAAAGTTATAGCAGGCTTCCATCTGCAGAATAGGAATAACCCACTTTTCCCTTTTTGGCCTGACTTCATGCCTATATTTTACATTAGAAGTTGAGGTCAATGAGGCTGTTAATACAGAGATAATCAAACATCATTAATTTGATATTTAAGAAGAGTAATCTAGCCTAGTTTACCCAAGACATTCTTAAAGACACTACTATGGATGAATTGTGTCCCCTTAAATTGTATGCATGGAAATCCTTGTCCCCCAATGAGACTATATTTGGAATAGGATAGTAAGGAGGTGATCAAGGTTAAATGAAGTAATGAGTATAATTTCCCGATCCAATAGGATTGGTATCCTTCTAAGACAAAACGTAAGAGAAACACAAGAGAATTGCTCTCATCATGCAGACACACTGAGGAAAGACCACAGGAGGACAAGGCAAGATGGCAGACAGAATGAAAGGTCCAGACCATAGCGGCACCCTGATTTCAGCCTTCCATCCACCAGAACTGTGAGAAAATAAATTTTAGTTCTTTGAATCGAAATTTATAATTTGTAACTAATCTATGGCATTTAGTTACAGGAACTGAGGGACTCTAAGAGACTCTTCAAAGGAGAGTTGGACTGGAGCTCTTTATCCTATTTTCACATCAAAGTCAGTGTTTGAACTTTCACAAGTATTTTTTGCCCAGCTGCTCCCTGGATAACACAAATTCCCTTCAAGGCTACTGTTCCTGTTTTTTATTTTCTCAATGAGTCACTCAATTAATCCTAATTGTTTCTGACTACCTACTGCTGCCCTAGCTTTTGAGGGGAGCTTGTATCCAGTGTGTAGAAACTAGCAGCTATTATTTCAGACATCATCACTACTTATTCTGATGTGGTGAATGTATTCTTAGTCAAGGAAGTCAATTTTAACTGCAACCTGTTCTTTTCCAGGACAATAGCTTTTTGCTAGGCACATGATATCCTTTAGGTGAGGTGATATAATTAACAGGCAAGACGGGCGTGACTACTGACTGAACACCAAGGAGATGAATGTAACACAAGAACTTGTTAACAGCCCAGAAGTCACACAGAGGGTGCTGTGAACACTGGCTGGGAGCTGTCAAGGACAGACTGGGAAGCGTGGGTAGCATCTTGTTTGACTTGACATTAGAGCTGTGTGAATGATCCACTTAATAACACGATGGTAAGCCGGGGCCCTCCCCTCAAAAGGTTGCCGCCATTAAAACGAAAGAAACATTCTGCTCGATCTGGGTGAGCAGCAGTTTTTCCTCTGTGATGGGAAAAGTACTTAGGGAATCACTGCATTTGAAGTCTTCATGGCACAACCCTTCCCTCTAGGGAGAGGGCAGCCTTTACCATCTTAACGACTCTACAGAAACCCAGCTTTTCTACCTCTGTGTGGTATTGGTGGGGAATTGGAGACCCACTGTCCTTGCTCACGCCAAGGGATGGCTGCAGGAAGTTTGGAAAGCGTAACTGTGACCCCAACCCTGTATGATTTTCTTCCCCAAGTCCAAAGAAAGTCAGATGTTGAAAGTGACATAGGTTGGGTGCTGAGGTCCATAATACAGCGCTGCTTGTCAAGTAGGTGAGAAGTTATGTACGTACCTGAGATATTTCCTTTTCAAAAAAGTCATCCTTTCTGGACATTCATACGTCTTCCAAAAATATTGCCGGCACGCAGATCTTGTCTAGAATCCATTTTGGAGATGAATTTCCATTCTATTTAGTATTTTCCATATCAGTTGTATGTCATTCTTAATTTACAGATTATCTGCAGGAGTCAAAATAGACTTAAAGCCTGTTTTTAATGAATTAGTCAGTGAAGCTAATAAAGAATATTACAGAATGGAGAAGGTTGTGAGACTCTAAAGAAATGGAAATTATTTCTTAGATGGTAAGATAATTAGTTCTGGTAGGACTTTCTAAAGGGAGTTCAAGAAAGGTTTTGGGCAAAAGCAGTATAGAATTGGTAGGTTTGCAGCTATCCAAGGGAGTTTACACACAATGGGAAAACTTCAAATTATATAGTTTCATTCTGATAGGCCTGTTGACAAATTGTGTCCCTTTATAATCAAAATTCATTTGACCTTGGTGCTTTTTTTCCAATTTAATACATCATGTAGTGGAGACCAGAAGAGGTCAGATTCAACAGTATCTCTGAATTCATGGCAGGGAGTTTAGATATAGTATAAATATATAAGGGACATGATGGATGAGTTTTAAGCAGAAGAATAATCACACACTGGATTTCTTTTATGCTCTGATCTGAATGGATTTGAGGGGCTCCATAATATGGATATTGCAGCTGTTTCTGTTATCAGGTAAAAGATGATGGCAATTGGCAATAGAGACTGAAGAACAAGTGGCCCAAATTAAGAGATATGTAGGAAATAGAACCACATGAGAACAACATAGCTTAACATTTTGCACCACTGTCTCTATAATGCCCCTTAATATTTGTTGATATTATCATGTCAAAATGCAGGTTCCATTTGCTTATTAGGTGGTTTCAAGGAGGGAAAGCCAAAGAGAATGCTTGAGCTGCATAAACTATAGGTTTACGTGATGAATGTATTTATTTATACCTGGAGTTGAGCAACTTGTGACTTTAAAATACTGGTTCATAAAATATATCTCTATAGGCCTTATGGTATTTCAGTTGAGCTCAGTTTCTTATGAGCTCAGTTTCATCTGAACAGAGAGATTTTTCGAGTGATTGCTAATTTGGCAGGATTCACTTTTTGGTGGGATTTCTTGATAAATTGTTTCTTTGAATGGAAATAGTCCTAATTAATTTCTCTGTGAATTATTCTTCCCTGGTATCAGCTGCTGCAGTGGCACTGATTCCTTCTCATTAAGACAAACTAACCTGTTATTAATTATTTCTCATTAGAAATGCTAATGAGAGCTCTTGGAACTTTGTCCTGGAAGAGGGAACCCCACTTGGAACACAAACAAGCCCAGATGAACCTGTCATCTGCATTGGAAGATGCTTTGAAAATGTCTCTGCAACACTGGGTTAATTGTCCAATAGACAGAATCACACACCCCTGTACTCTGTTGACACTGGGTAGCTAGCTGGAGCACCAAAATGAATACTTCCAGTTTGTGAAGCCTCATTCATCCAGGTTGAGTTGCTGATTGGAAAGATATTCTTACAGATGCTCTATGTGGCAGTTATTTCATGTTCAGACAAAATCAGTTAAAGGAGTGTAAGGAACACTCACAGGGAAACACAGTTGTGAGATTTCAACTGCCTTCTGTCTCCAGGATGAGAAAAGTATTGGCTGATCCAGTGGGAGAAGGGAAATGAGATAAGAGTATCACTTGGGGTCATATCACAAAGCAACTGTTTGCTGTTGTTGTGAAGATATTCACTTAATAATCAATGCAAATAAGAGATCTGTGGCAAAATACCATTTTAATCCTCCATTGCCTCTTCCCAGGCATACTGGACAAAGGAACTTCCTGCTCTCCAGAGAGCTGAGCAGAGACCATAGTATTCAGCTCTGCTTAGGGGAAAGAGCAGCAGAGCATGTGGTGTGTGAGGGCTCCGCTGTGATGCAGACTTTACAGACTTTCTCTCTCACAACTCAGGGCAAACGTGCAAACGAAGCACTCAGCAACAGCAGAAGTGCCAAATCCTCACACCAAGATCCCTGAGTCACTTTCTGGAAGTGAATCATTGGACTGTAAGGTGAAAAATGCACTGATATTTGGAAATTATATTTTATTTCAACATATGCTGGATAAAACAATGCCTTTAGATGATGATGATGATGATGATGATGATGATGATGATGATGATGATGATGATGATGATGATGATGATGATGATGATGATCAGGATCATGATGATGACAACATCTACCATCCTTGGACCAACTATTTTTGTAAAGGCATTGTATGAGCACTTTACAAAAGATTTCTCAGGTTATCTTAATAAACTTAATCTACCAGGTGTTAAAATACAAAATTCACAAAGCAGCAATCTAATTGATTTCATTAAGCAGTTTATGAATTCAGTAACATTTAGATGCTGCCAGAGTTTCCACAAAATAGAGGGCATTTATAGAAAGTAAGAATAAAAGAGCTGCTTCGCAAAACCAAAGAAATTGTATGTAAAGCCACCAGTCCTCAGGGGAAGGTAGAGGGGTCCTTACGCAGGTGACCCCACTGGGGTTGATTAAGAAACTCCAGATCAGTTGATTGAAGATTACATTTTTTTGGAGAGATTATTACTGTTTTGAGAGGTAGCATTAAATCTGGTTGGGGGAGGGCTAGCATGAATGTTTCCATTTTAAGTCTGTTTTTCTAAGAACAGGTCAATATGGTACTTTTCATTTCATAAATCAATAGGGTTGGCTTGAAGCAAGGCTGCTGATGTCTGAAAGCTTGCCCCAAACCTAAGGTACCTCTGGTAGGGAACCACAGGAAGATGTAGGGACGCCGTTCAGAGCTGAGACAGAAGGGATGATTCAAAACTCAAAATATATGACATCAAGATCAGGGTCACGATGGTCTCCCCAAGGCCAAGGACCAGGACACCAGGGCATGTCTCTTTCAACTATCTCAACATGTTTCTTCTCCATGGACCTCCTCCCATGAGCCTCTTTTCCCCCTTGGTATATCTACTTTGCTGCCCCCAAACTACCCCATATTCACATGCAGATTTTTGGACAGTCTTAGTGTTAACAATTCTTGAAATCTTAACACAATGCTGGGAAACAATCTGGAAGAAAAATAAATGGGTTTGAATAACACTGAATCAGATCATATGAAGGACTATAGCTCCAGGTGTCTTTTCAATATAAGCACCACTAAACTACATTTCAGAAAGTATGATCACATAGGTATTTGCTTGATGCTTCTCATAGCTATTTGCATCTCTGGAAACACATCAGCTTAAAGCAGTTGTTCTCAACAGAATGGAGCAGTACAGCAGACCCACTTCATTTCTAGAAAGTCATTGTCAAGGCCGGTGGTTCCTGAACTAGGGTTCTGGCATTCTTGTCACATAGCTGAGAAATTTAGAGGAATGACAAGTTGAAAGTGTAAAGGTATAATCTGAAAACGGCGGTTCGGTTCCATCTTCCCTGCCCCACCCAATGAAGGGTAGAGGTGAGTGTCAGGGAATGGGGGAGAGTGAAAAAAGGACTTGAGGGAGAAGACATGGAGGAGGCACAAAGAGCAAACAGACATGTGAGGAAACAGACCAACTTGCTTCTCAGTCTTGAACTTGCACCAGAGATTTTACGACACGGCAGGAGACACTTGAATGCGATTTTATGAGAGACCCAAGGGGAGTGACTATGACTGCATTTATCTTTACTTGGATTTGGATTTTGCTCTTTAGGCTCCACACTTGCATGTGGGAAAGGAATAGGGACTGAGTTCTCAAATTTAGTAATCAAACCACCACAGGGATGGGTAACAGTTGAGTGTGTTACTGGAAATGATTCTTTTCTCTTCTAATTTCATTAAAATTCTCTATTCTTATGCACTAAGAGAGGCATTATCTTCATGTGGTAGATGATAGAAACTCTTTAGACTATTGGGGGTCTCGGGGTTGCCCTCATTCTGTCACTAACAAAGGGGTAAAAAGACTTCACTGTGTCTGAGGTGGAATCCAGATAACCTTTTGAGGTTCTGACAATGAATACTATGTATGGAAGATATCAGCATGTATTTAGTTATTAAGACAAATTTATGGTGAGCAAAGAGAAATGAAATGTGTCCAATTAAGATTCTACCTGATATTCTGGAGGGTGATATCTAAAGGGATTTGTTTTTATATAAACTAAGAACATAAACTATAAAAGGGAATTTCTTGTATGGTTATTCCAGTCTAAGAAAGTCATTTCCCATACAAGAGTTGCAAAAACATTTTCAGTAGCGGCACCATCACTGTATATATGTTTTTACTCCTAGGGGGCTACTAGATAGGTAACACTCATCTTGATTTATAAATTGTGGTTTGCTTGCTTTTAAAATGTCCAATTATTTTTATTCATGCCTTCTTTATACTCTTATATATCTTGCAATGCATATCTGCAGATTTTCTTAATATAAATGCACTTTTGGAAAAATGCCTTCAAAATAGTAGGTTGGAGATAGCCCTTTCCAATTAATGGACCTAGGTCATATTGCAAGTTTTTACTTGTTAGAGGTGTATAAGTGGGCTTCATGCTGAGTGTTGACAGGTTGATATAATGAGGATAAGGTCTAGAGTAAGAATGAGACACCTTGATTCTAGAATTGGTTTGTTCATGGAAGATAAAGAAAATGCAGATAAACCAAATGATTGATTCCATTCATTTATTCTTCAGTCACTCTCATCCATTCACTTACTTGCCTTCCATTTCATAAAAAGTACAAAACCTTTTCTAGCTTAGTCACTCTGGGAATCATAGAACTTGCAGAGAAAAAAGTCTCTTCCCAAAAAGTACTTTCAGAAAAGTGGATAACGTGCCAAACCTTTCATACATAGCTACCTGTCCTGCTGCACTGTATAATTCTAATATATACAGTTGCAAATGTACAGTATATTATTCTGATAATTTGTATATATTGTCAAATGGTCCCGAGTTACTGCATTTCTTTTTCTCTAGCGATGAGGATTTTTAAGATTTATTCTCTTACAGTTTTCAAATAGGCACTATAGTATGATTAACTAGAGTCTTCTTGGCTTACTTCATAAATAGAAGCCTGTACCTTTGACACCCTTCACCCACATCACCTACCCCCAAGCCCCTGTTTCTGCAAACCTTCAACCTGTGTCTACTATGCATCTAATAGCTTGTTCTCCCTTCCTTTGTCCTTTGTTTTCAGAGTGCACATACATATCAATGAGAACATAGGGTTGTTGTCTTTTCTCTGACTTATTACATCTATAATAATGCACTCAAGATTCAGTCATGTTGTTAGAAATGGCAGGATTTAATTCATTTGTATACTTGGTTGAATACTGTGCTATCTCTGTGTGTGCTCTTTATCCAGTTACCAGTGATGAACACTTAAGGTTGTTTCCATCTATTGGCTATAGTTAAATGATGCTGCGTTGAACATGAAGGTATAGTCCTTTCTTTTCTTTGGCTAAATATCCACAAGTAGATTTTCTAAATCAGAAAGTTCTACTTTGATTTTTTTTAAGGAATCTGCAAAGGATTTTCCATAGAGGCTGGATCAATTTTTTCATTCCCACCCACAGTGTTTCCCTTTTCTCCACATCCTCTCCTGCACTTGTTATTTCTTGTCTTTTTGGTAACCGTCATTCTAACAAGTGTGAGGTGATATTTCATTATGGTTTTACTTTTTTCTCCCAGGTCATTAGGAAGTGATCTTTTCCCCTCAAGGTCATTAGGAAGTGATCTGTTTTCCTCCAAGATCATGACTAGCATCTTTCCATGTACTTTTGACCATCTGTAAATTTTCTTTGGAAAAATGTCTGTTCAGTTCCTCTGTCCATTTTTCAAATTGGATTGTTTCTTTTTGTTATCTGGAGTTGTATGAATTCTTTATATAATTTTGATATCAACTTCTTATCAAGTACATGGATTGCGAAAGTTTTCTCCCATTTGTTAAGTTGCCTTTTTACTTTGTTTATGACTTCCTTTGTAAAGCAGAAGTTTTATAGTTTGAGGTTATTTGACTTCTTTATCTTTGCTTTTGTTGTCTTTTGTTTCAGTGTCATATACAAAAATCAGCATCAAGACAGATGTCAAGGAATTTACCATTTAATGTTTCTTTCTACAATTTTATGGGTTTCAGTCTTACATTCACATCTTTAATCCATTTTGATTTGGATTTGTGTGTGATGAAAGTAATCCAATTTTACTCTTTTTAAAGTAGCTGTTGAGTTTTCTCAAAGCCATTTATTAAGAAAGGTTATTCTTTCTTTATTCATGTAAAATACGCGCAGGTCTGACTTCTTCTATGTATGTCACAAATATTTTATAGCATCATTTTTGCAGTTAGGTTCGCACAGATCATCCACTCAATTCTAATGTTTCTAAGAAGAGAATATTTGTTCAATTTTGACATTAATTTGCCATAGGAACTTGACCAACACTCTCCTTTATTTCAATTTCTTTAAAAAAAATCTAACAGGAGGGTTAGGTTTGATGCATTCCACAGAACTCTTGCTAGTGCTGACATTCTGTGAATCTATGAAATGGCTTCCCTTTTATAGAACAAACTTAGGCATGCATTAAACATTGACTATGAGCTGCCTTTATAAATAATATGCATCAAGCAGCTCAGTTCCAAGAGGAAAGGTGAATCTGAATCAAAACACACATGAATATATTCTCAAGTTTTCCACTCCCTATACCCTAGGAAGAGAGGATAATTTTGGTTACATTTCTATAAGGCTCTAAAACATAAAATATTGATTTGACAAACACACACACGGTAATCACGTATTTGCTTCTAATCTGAAGCAGTTTAGATAGGGAAAGGCTGGAAGAATAAAAATGGAAAGGAAGATTAGCAAAAAGAAGTAAGAGGAGAAATAAATAATTAACAATTTGCTAAGCAGCTCTTTGTCTCCTTTAGGAGAGGCAGAATCTGGCCACGTGGTGATATTATTCCACTGGCTGATTAGGTTGGTAAGATGGGGTGAGTGTAAATAAACATGACTGTTTCTCACACTTTGCAGCGCTGTTGTATTTGTTTTCAAAAAGGAAACATCCCTCCTGACTACAACTTTCACTTGTTAGAGACACCCAAGACCAGAAGACATTAACAACCTTGGAAAATCAGGAAGCAGGACATGAAATCACACACTGATTATTGCCAGATTTCCGAGCCTCCAGATCAAAAACTTAGCTTCACTAGTTAAAACCAATACAGGCGCTTTTTCCAACCAAAGCTTCAAGCTTTACAGGGAAAAGAAAGCTGCCCAGGTTGGGATACGGGAGTGTGTGTGTGTAGGAGTAGTTTTATGTTTTGAAAGTTTTTAAAAAGCATTTCAAAATGGAAAGTCCAACAAATTTTTGAATTTTTCATATTGTTTTCATCATAGGAAACTAAATGCTTTAATGTCCAATTCTTTTTCATTTAGTGACTGACTGATTATTTTGTTTAATAAAACTGAACTATACAAGTATAAAAGAATTCATCATAAATTCATAATTAATTGCAACAGTAAAAGAGATTTTCTTTGCAACCATTTGGAAATTCTCAATCTAGTTTTGTCTCCTCCTAAATGCATATCTAAGCACCAATCACACATAGAAATGGACTATGTTACAATATATGCAGAGGGAGTACCTGCTTAGTGGGATCCAATCTTTCTTTTGGAAAGAAACACACTTTACAATTAGATAAAGGTGGTGGTTGGAAGACATCAAGAATGCACTAATAATTACAAAATTGTTAACTTTAAAATGGTTAGTTTGCATCAGTCTTCCCTCACAAAAATAACAAAATTATGCAGATGGATGTTTTTAATAAGTTCCTAGTTGGAATTTCCTATTCAGTAAGATGAAGTTTTGCAGTTCTTCATAGATTGTAAAACCAGCATTCCTTTGGTCTCTGCGGAGCTACATCTGGGCCCTGTTGCACAGCTGTTGACAGAGGTACCATTTAAAATAAGTCTCTATAATAGTTTCTAAACTGATAGAATGTTTCCTTTGCAAATTGTATTTACATCACATGCAAGATTTCTCATTTTGATATCCTTTCTCTTTGAATGATCACATCGGTCACCGATGCTAGCCTAACGTGGTGGTGTTTATATATCTCCCAGGTAGAATGCTAAGGAGGGTGGGAGGACTTGTGTGCCAACTAGCAAAACCCTGTGCGAGCTCCATTCCCTCCCAGATATTAGGTTGCCTCATCTCTGTAGTAAGGAGGTGACCTAGATGATCCGTTAAGAGTCTTTTCTTAAATTAGGAGGTTCTGTGCTCTCAGTAAAGCTTTCCAAGAACCAACATGAGCGTGTCTTGACTAAGTATCATCTGGATGCTTTCTGCAGGGTTTAGAGCCTAAATAATGACTAATGTGACTCCTATACTTGATAATATTAGAATCTTTACTTTTTGAGAATAAAAGTATAATTAATATTTTGACTGTTTCCTGTGATTGACAGTGCTGCCAGCGGTCATAAAAGATAAAGATGAATCATGACCATAAGCATGTGATTTGGATATAGGGTGGAACTTGGTCCAGATATGGGTTGAAATATAAGATCGGGCAGCCTGTTAAGAAGAGGTTTACTTTCCCCACTATGGTCATGAGGAAATAAAGGGCTCAGATTTTAAAGAACTTGCACATTGCTCTATAGCTAGTACCTAATGGAATCAAGAGTTCGATCTCAGTCTACATGATCCCAAAGGCTAGCCTTAGGCCTTTCCTCTGGAATTCTTTCTAATTTTCAATTCACAAAGGTATTGAATATCCACTACATGTAAGACATGGAGATAAGCTCTGAGATAGAAGAGCAGTTAGGGTATAAGTAGGCCCATCCCTGGTGGAACACACAGTCTGGTGGAAGAGTTGCAAACTCACAAAAATATAGAAATCAAAAGCCAAAACCAACTGTCAGTGTCAGAAGGAAGCACTAAAGATATTAGCAGACCAAAGGACTAAACATGGATCAACTCACAACAGCAGAGGAGTTGGAGTGACTGGAGGGGGTGGGGGGGGGAAAGGGGCCACTTTCAAGGGGATCAAACACCACACAAATACGAGTGATATGTAAAAGCTAAAAAAAATGAAAAAAATAAAGAATTTAAAAAAATGGTGTTTACTGAAGTCAGACTGAAAGTTCTTGAGGACTTTCTTAAAGAAAAGCTACTTTTGCTGAGGTAGGAAGAATAGGGAGAAGGCAAGTGATGGAAGAGTGGAAAGACCATCATATGTAAAGGACTTGCACCAGATAACAGCTTCTCTCCTGTGAGGAAAATCAAAAGCAGTTTAAGCCCCAGGGCAGACAGCCTGTGAGAAAATGAAAGAGGATGCATGTGCAGAGGTGCCCATCATCTCTGTGAACTGCCTGGCATGCGATGATATGCGATACTTTCTGATTAATCCAACACTGGTCACTGGTCATCGGTGTATACTGAACAGGTTCATAAAATATGTCCTCTACATGTTCTTCTGGCCTTAACCCTTTTGCTCAACATGTTATATGTTTTTGTGGCATTTTTCTTTGCAGGCTACATACTCAATGCCTCAATGTTTCAGAGATTCAATGTCTGAGTTTTATTTAGATTTCTTGTTGGTTACACTGGCTAAGACCATTAATAAAATGTTGGATAGAATGGTGATGAGTGATTTTTCTTTTAGTTCTGTAATAACAGAACTAGCTGGTTTGTTTTTTTTTTTTTTTTGAGACCATGTCTCACTATTTTTACCCGTGGAACCACAAGCTCACGTTGCCTGTGTACCACGGACTCAAGCAATCCCCAGCCTCAGCTTCCCAGGTAGCTGGGATTACAGGCGCACGCCACCATGCCCAGCTATACTTTTTTGGAACTAGGTCTTGCTACGTGCCCACCGTGGGGCTTGAACCGTGTTCCCTGGCCCCAGCCGTGACTTCTTACCCTGCTGCTTACAGGCATGCACCACTATCCCCGGCCCAGAACAAGCTTTAATCAAATTAAGAATATACTCTATGTTCCTAATTTTACACAAATTTTTATCATGCATTTTTAAACTTTCATCATATTTTTTTACCACCAGAGATTTTTCTTCTTATTTTGCTGTTAATACCGTGAATTAGATTGAATAAGTTTTGCAAATCTAAACACTAATATTTGAGAAATAAAAACCATAACATGATGTGCTACCCCATTTATCACTAGGATTAATCTGCTAATATTTTCAGTATTTGACACTTTATTCATAAGATACAATGACAATCACTTTCCTTTTTAATAGCTTTCTGGATATTAGTATCAACACATACATTTAACTGTTTGGGTGTAGTTCTTTACTTATATTTGTATATATTTACATGTGTACATATATATATATATATATATATATGTAGCAATTGCTTCTCCAAATTTGTAGCTTATTTCTTTACTCTATTAAATGTGAATTTTTTAGAACAGAAAGTTTTAAATTTACTAAGTCCAGAATAAGATTATTATGGATGTAATAAAGTGTTGGTAAATATTCCCTTTGAATCTTCTGGGAGTGTTTGTATAAAATTGCTCTTTTATTTTTTATCTGAGCATTTGAAAAAAACTCACTAATGAAGCCATATGGGGTTGAGTCTTAGTGGGAATATTTTTAATAAAATGTACAACATCTTTTTAAAAGTTGAGATTTCTTAAGTCTTAGTTAGCAAGTTTGTGTGCATATTGAATTTCTCAATATTCACCCAAATATACCCAAATATTCACCACCAATAGATAGTAGTCAAAATACCTTTATATGTATGTTATTTTATATTTTTGTCTTTGTTATTTAACACTTATATTTAATTTGCTTCATGTGTATAACTTCTTGAGATGGATACTCTATTTTCAGCCTCTATCATCTATTATATGGATAAATGGTCTACTTAAATTTAGATGGTCTATTTATATTTACATATGTATATAAAATATAATGTACACACATACCTTCTTATGGCTGCTGTAAAAAATTACCACAAACATAATGGCTTCATAATAAATGAATTTATTATTGATCAAGTCTTCATAAATAGTCACTTCTTACTCTCTGCTTTGTTTTAATAACCTTCAGTCTGGCTTCTCCACTCCCAGAGGTCCACAGCCTTTGGCTTTTACCCCAAGTCTGAGCAAATGCTAAATGCAGAACATGCTCCTTTGACCAGCTTATCTTGAGAATCAGCTAATTCACAGCAAGACACATTCCCTGTGACACTCCATCCATCATGCCCTCTGTTCAAATCTTCATCACGTTCTCAACTTCATTTTATTTATAATGTATCCCTCCTTATAAAAACAAGAGGCTTTCTGGGCTTGATTTTGAGATAATTGGGTATTTCTGAGATCGACTCCTTTTCCTTATTGTAATGTTCTTTTTTTTTTTAATAATTTTTTAATTTATATATATTTCACATCATTTCAGTCCCTGGATTGACATTCAAGCTCTGATCTAGTGCTCCCAATATTGGGTGTGCCATCGTAGGAACTCCCTTTGATTTTATTGAACTGGATTCTTCCTTTTTACCTACTTAATCTCGATTGAATCTTTTGTGCTTATGTTTTTAATTTCTTTCTTTTTTTACATTTTTTATATTTTATTATTTTAATTTATTTATTTATAGAAGTCACATCTTTGTAATCCCAGGGATTCACTCCCTCCCTCCCCACTGTTTTCACCCTTTCCCCTGCTCCAAGTTGTGCGCTTCAGATTGGTGATTAGCTTGTTTGACATTTTCCCTCATGGTTTTTATGTTTTTCTATAGCCCATATATTAGTGAAACCATTTGGTTTCTGTCTTTTTCTTTTTGACTTGTTTGTGCCAATATGATTTCTTCTAAGTACATTCATGTTATCATAAACTCATCCAATTTGTCATTTTTAATTGATGAGTAATATTCTGTTGTGTATATATACCACATTTTTTTCATCCAGTCATCTGTTTTGGGGCATTTAGGTTGTTTCCAAATCTTTGCAATTATAAATAGTGCTGCAGTAAACATCCAAAAACAGGTAGTCCCTTTGTACCCACATTGAGGTCTCTTTTGGGTAGATTCCCGAGAGAGCTATTGCTGGGTCAAAGGGTAGTTCCATTTTCATTAATTTGAGGGTCCTCCACACAGCTTTCTATAGTGGTTGACCCAGTTTATATTCCCACCATCAGTAAGAGTGTTTCTTTCCACATCCTTGCCAGCACTTGTTGCCCATTCTTTGGATGTGCGCCATTTTCAGTGGTGTAAGGTGGTATCACATTGTGGTTTTGATTTGCATTTCCCTTATTGCTAGTGACCTTGAACAATTTTTCATGTGCCTGTTGGCCATTTGTATTTGCTTTTTGGAGAAGTGTCTTTTTAGTTCTCCCCATTTTTTTATCGGGCTTCTTGTCTTCCTTTTGTTTAGTTGTGTGATTTCCTTGTGGATCTTTGTTACTAAATCCTTATCACTCTTATGGAGGGTGAATTTTTTTTCCCGTTTGGTTGGGATTCTTTTTGTTTTTTCTGTTGTTTCTTTTGCTGTATAAAAGCTTTTCAGTTTGATGTAGTCCCATTTGTTTATGTTTTCCTTCATATTTTTGCCATCTGTAGATGTGTCCAGAAAGGAATTTCTGAAATGTAAGTTGTGGAGGGTTTACTTCATACAACGTGTTTGGGAGCTTTCCTTTTTTCTCGATTTTTTGGAAAAGCTTTAGTAGTGCAGGCGTTATCTTTGAATGTCTGGTAGAATTCATTTGTAAAGCCATCAGGTCCTGGGCTCTTGTTTTTAGGCAGAGTTTTGATGACTGCTTCAATTTCACTACTTGTGATTGGTTTGTTTAAGTTCTCTATATCTTCCTTGCTCAATTTCGGAGAGTTGTATCTTTTTAAGAATCTGTTCATCTCATCCAGGTTGTTATATTTCTTTCCATATAGTTGTTCATAGCAATGTATTACTATCCTTTGGATTTCTTTTGTATCTGTTGTAATTTCTCCTCTTTCATTTGTGATTCTGTTTATTTGAATTTTCTCTCTCCTTTGTGAGCTTTGCAAGGGGCTTATCAATTTTACTTATTTTTTCGAAGAATAAACTTTTGGTTTTGTTGATCTTCTGGGTAGCATTATTGGTTTTTTATTTCTTCTTTAATTTTTGTTATTTCTTGTCTTCTGCTGGGTTTGTGTTGCGGTTTTTCTAATTTTTTGAGTTGGTAGATTAGGGTCGTGTTTTTTTTTTTTGTGAGTTTCTTGGTTTTTGATATGGTTCTGTATTGCTATGAACCTTCCTCTTAGATACGCTTTTGCTGGATCCCAGACATTTTGAAATATTGTGTCTTTTTTGTTGTTTGTTTTGAAGTTTAATTTCTTCTTTAATCTCTTCAATTACCAATTCTTCATTTAGTAGCATGTAATACAGTCTCCAAGTGTTTGATGTTCTTGCTTTCTTTTCATTGTTGAATTCTAGTTTGATACCTTTATGGTCTGAAATATAAGTTGGTATTATTTTAATCTTTGTGTATTCATGTTTGCCTTGTGGTCAATTTTAGAGAATGTGCATTTGAGAAGGTGTATTATTTTCCTTGTGGGTGTAGTGTCCTGTAGGTATCTATTAGGTCCACTTTCTAGGTCTTCTTTTGAAGCTTTTGTGTCCTTGTGTAGCTTTTGTTTTTTGATCTGTCCTTTGTTTAGAGTGGGGTGTTGAAGTCTACTACTACATATGTGTTTTCATCAATATTTGTTTTCAGTTCTCTTAATAGCTGTCTTATGAATCTTGGTGCACCCTCATTTGGTGAGTATATGTTGATACTTGTTATGTCTTTTTGGTTGGTTGACCCTTGAACCATTAGGTACTTATTCTTTGTTACTTTTATTTTGAAATCTGCTTTGTCTGCTATAGGAATCTACTACCCCTGCCTTTTTTTTTGGGGGGGGGGGGCATTTGCTTGTAGAATTGTTTTCCATTCTTTTACCTTCAATCTACGCTTGTATTTTGGGATCAAATGCAGAAGAATGTTGGATTTTGTCTTTTAATCCAGTCTGCAACTCTGTGTCTTTTGATTGATGAGTTTAGCCCATTATCATTGAGAATAATTATCTATGTTTGAGGTTCTAACAATGGGTTCTTGGTGGTCATTTGGGATTTTGTTTTAGTTTCTTCTTTCTTTTTTTTATTATTCATTCTTTTTATTCTTCTGTAGGTTTTGATCTTAGGGCTTCATGCAGGAGTTCTTGGAGTGGAGGTTTGGCGGTAGCAAATTTCTGGAGGCTTTTTTTTTTGATCTGAGATGGTTCTAATTTTTCTTCCTGAAGGAAGGAATATTCTTGGTTGACACTTTTTGTCTTGGAGTGTTTTGAAGATGTGGCCCCATTCTCACCTTGCTTGGAGTGTCTTTCTGAGAAATCTGTAGTCAGTTTAATGGATTTTCCTTTGTAGGTTATCTGTTTCCTCTCTCTTGTTATTGTCATATTTTTTTCTTTATCTTTGTCTCTTGAAAGTTTTACTATGATGTGTCTTGCTGTTTTTCTTCTTTCATTAGTTTGGTGTCCTTTTTGCTTCCTGTATGTCTATTTTCATTTCTTTCTTCAGGTTTGGAAAGTTCTCCTCCATTATTTCATTGAAAAGCCTTTCAGATCCTATGTCTTTCTCTTCTCCTTCTGGGATTCCAATTACTCTTATATTTGTTGTTTTTAGGGTATCTAACAGAGCTCTGATTTTTTTCTTCTGTCTTCTCACTTTGTTTTTCTCTTTTTCTTTCTTTATCCTCTCTACTTCTGTATCCTCTAGTGTGCTGATTCATTCTTCTATTTCTTCTAATCTGCTTTTCTGGCTTTTCCTTGCATTTTTGAGCTCTTCTATTGCTCCTCTTCTACACTGTATCTCCTGCAGCATCTTATTTAGGGCTTCAATTTCATTTTTCTGTCATCAATGATATTGCTCATTTTGCTGCATTCTTTTTGTTTGTTTGTTTTTTAAACTTTTTAAGTTTTAGTTCATAAAATTTGTTTACATTTCTTATTTTTTTTTCTTCCCATTTAAGTTTTCTCCCCTCTTCCCTTCCCTGCTGCATTCTTTTCTATATTTTTGTGCTATTTCTCTTAGTTCATCGAAAGCTTCTAACCTCTTGCTTTCCCTTTTTTTCCATCTTCCTTGGCCTCTTTGAGGGATTTTATCATGTTGATTCTGAATTCTTAGTCTGACATATAGTGCATTTCTTCCATGTCATCCATGTTGATTTCTGCAGATTATTTATCCTTTGGTGGCGAGTTATTTTTCCTAGGGCTTGCTTGAGTATTTGTAGTCTCCCTCCTTCCTGTGTTTTCCTTTTGGATTTACTCTATGCATTGAGTGACTACTGCTCTCAATTAGATTAGTATCAGATGGCATGTTGAACCCTATCTAGTTGTGGTTAACTCTGCCTTTGTGCTTTTGCTGCTGTGGTGATTATATCTTGTTTCAGTTGGCTATTTTGGGGGAGAAGTTCCTTTTCAGAGAGTGGATGTGGTGACTTGATGTGGTTTCAGTTGTACTGTATGTCTTCTTTTTTCGTTGTTTCTCTTCTTTTAGATTAATGGGTCTTACATATTTCTTAGTGCTCTGAGCATATAGGGCTTGTTGTATAAAGCTTTTCGAACGGGATGTCTTGACGCTTTGGGGTCCTGAGTGTCCTTGGTTCTCTAGTCTGTGCCAAGTTGGATTTCTCTGGGCCAGTAAATCTCAGTCAGCCCTCAGTTTGACTAGCTGAGGCCCATTCAGTTGTAAAGCTCGCAGCCCCACCCTATCTCCCAGGTGCGTTACCTTGGCAACTGGAAGTAGTCCAGTGCTGGCTGAAGCCCTCACCTGAGCCCCACTGGGCGGCTGGGGTGCAAGCTCTTCACCTACAAGCTGGATTTCCCTGGGCCAGTGTTTGTAATTTCCTTTTCTTGTTACTGAAGTACCAACATTTTACATCCCTGCTAGCCTTTTGCCAGCACACACTCCTGCTTCCACTGGTGTAGCCACTGGAGCCACAACCCCACAGTCCTTCAGCTCTGTCCACTGTGTTAGTTACTCACCCCTGTCTTTGCACCCTCTCCCTCCCCTTCCTCCTGTGAGAGCCTGAGATCAATGATCACATCTCTCTTGACTCTTTTGATCAACTGCTTCTCTATCTTCCTCTTCTCTCCTTCCACTCTGGTTATAATTCCCTTTCCAATCAAAGCCTGTCAACTTCCCATCTCATGGGGACTTCATGTCCCTCATTCCTCATCATGGAGTTCTCAGAAACCTGGGTATCCTAAAACAAACCAAAAACAGACTGTATATTTTATCCACTCACATGCACTTGGGAGGCTCCCAAGCTTAGGATCGCATCAGTCCTTCACCCAAACTTAAGTCCACAGCCTCTGTAAAATCTGGTTTCATCCACAAATACCATGCTGAATACTCTTGCTTTGATTCTAAGACGATAACCTCCCTTTATCCCTTCTGCCAGAAACACAACCTCAACCTTGCTAAGATATGAAAGCTGGTCTAAAATGAGAGCCACCATGTTCATGTAAACTAATGTGCTTTATATTTCAGAGTTTATGACTGATTCATAGCTGAAGTTTTAGAATTAAAGTTACTGTGTCTGTTTGAATGTTTATGTGTATATATATATATATACACACACACACACAAATTTACATAAATAAAATTGTACTTCTATTATTTCCAACATATAAAAATATTCTTATAATACTAAATGTTGGAATAGTTAATGGTCACATGATTTAGGTCAGTTGTTGGTAAATCGAAGAAGGGTAAGTATTACTGGTTTAATAAAAAAACATGACCATATATATGTACATATATATCTATCGTACATATAAGCATATATATCTAAATACTCGAATAAGATAAAAAATCTATTATAGCTGTTACATCATGTGTACTGGAATCTTCTTTCCAGTTGTGAATATGAGCAAGAATTAAACTATCCTATCACCTGAAAAGCAAAGGAAATGCTATCATAGGTTAATTGCATTTTAATCAAAATGGTCTTAATATTTTAACTCATCATTAATCACTGATGATGTTGTCACATCATTTCAAGCTACACTGACCAGCTGGAGTGGCCAGGGAGGGGAGGTGGTGAGTGACTCATGAGGATTACAATGATGTGAAATATATATAGATATATACATATTATTTATATAATAAAAATAGAAAAAAATACACTGATAGACTTTGTAGACTATTCCATTCTCTTCTGCAAAGGCAAATAATGAAGAATTCCAGGTATTTTTTAGAAAGGAAAAAGCTGATATACCTGTGAGAAAATGAAGGTGGAATGGTTAATAACAGACCAAAAGAACAAGTAGGAAAGGAACTCATTCTGTTCCTTTTCAAGAGCTTCTCATGGATAAAGATGGCTGTAGTAAAGTGATACACATGTTCAGATGCCCTCCTTGAGAGGCACAGTTCCTATGGACAACGAGTTAACTTTTGTCAATAAATCATTTTAACAGCACCATAAATGATCTAGCATAGAATTAGGAGAAAGCTGCTTGTCTATAGCATTTATAATCTGCTAAGAATTATTTCTCTATTACCACATTCTATTTAGGAAACTAGAGAACTTGAATATAGTCTTGGATTTGTTTTATGTACACTATCAATATGCATTTATTAAATAAGTTTTTTCAGTAATAGATTTTATAAATTAAACACTTTTTTTACTATGGACCATTTTATTCTTTTTTTCGATGCTTTTATGACTTTTGTGATTTCCTTAGAAACTAAATGTATATATAATCTAAAAAATATAGCTTTTCATCTTTTCTGATTAGATAACTTCTTTCTCTAAATGACAGCCTTTACAGTTTTGCTACTATGATGTCATTTTTAATAATAGCTTGTAGCCATTGTGATTGTTTTTAAAATGCTAAAGACTTCAAATTTATAAGCATAACAATTTCGGATTTTACAAATTAACATAGTAAATTGAGGTCAGCAGAAGAGAAGCTGCTATTTGAATTGAAGTGCACTTTTGCACATATTTTTATCTTGAATATCCAGATGATATTTTGGACTATCTGTATTAATAGTGAGTTGTATCTGAAAAAAAAAGTCTACCTAATGTCTGATATCACATTGGTATTATGAGGGTCACATTTTTACAGAGTAGCATCAATCATCTCAAGATCAGAAAACTAAAATTTAAACGTTGATTTTTTTTCATTGAAATGAGATCGAGCTTAAATTTTATAGAATACAGAACTTTATTTTGTTTTAAAAAAGGCATTGATATTACTTTAAAAAGGCATTGATATTACTTTAAGTTGCAACTTACTTTATCATACTTTAATTTTGTTCTATTTGGTATGAATTTGTATTTAAAATACATTGTCTAGTTGCCTTTCTATTTCTTTCTTGTTGATTTTGTATATGATAGAAATGAATTAACAGTAAAAGTAAGTGTGGTAATGGGTTTTATTAGAAATAGGCTTTAAATTTTTAAAACATAGTTGTTAGATTTTATATAAAATTTCTGCATCCACAAATTGAACATTATTCTTTTTTTTTAAATTTATTTATCTATATTTCACATCATTTCAATCCCTGGGGGTCACCCCTCAACATTATTCTTTAGTTTTGGAAATGATTATTTATTGGAAGAGATTTTAGAGAATATTAATAGATCACAGATTGTGCGATTTGAAAAAGATTTCTGAAATTATTTTCATTTCATAAGTGAATCACATAGCTTGATCAAATGCACAAATGCTATAAACTGCTAACAAAAATAGTAAAGAATGAAATGTGATGAGTTAGAATGATTATGTGTTATTAAAATATAAATTTAAAATATTTTGAGAGATAAATAATTTGTTTTGGAATACAAGTGTTTTCTTTTAAAATGTGAAACACATTCAATTATCCTAATTGAGAAAAATCAAATCAAACTTCCCAGAGGAAGCTTTCATATGTGAACATAAATCATTTTCAGTAATATTCAAAGATGTGTATAGGATGAGTGTCAGAAGCTTGGCTACCACTTTTAGAGGTTCTAAACACTGATGATATTTTAGGGCCCATTGCTTCTATTTGTAATAAAAATAAGAGGTACAGCTGATGATAAATTCTCAAGCAAAATCTGACATTCTCCTTGGAAACCATCTGATGCTGTGTTTTCTTTGAAATATAGTTTTTTTTTTTCCTTTCAAATATTATTTTTTGTTTCTCTGCTTTTCCAACAGCCTCTATCTTTGGTCTGCCCAACAGGGAAAAAAAAAAAACAGCATACACTGATAGAAGAGTAAAGATAACAATATTTTTTCTCTTCTGTCTCCAAATTCCAAAACCCAGAAATTCCATATTGCTGATCTTAATATTAAAAATGCACAGTAAAATCTCAAAAAGCTGACTTTGTAACACAAATAAATAAGAGATTATTAGTAGCCAGAATAGGTTCAATAATATAAAGCTATGCTACTAATGTCAGAGTACCAAAGAGTGTAATTTAGAAGAAAATTATGTATGTGTATGTGGGAGGGATGCATTTCTGTGCATATGTACATATACTTTCCTTTGGTGTAATATAAGTGAATTGATAGTGTTTCCTGATATACATTGGAAGACAAAAGTAAAAGAAACTACATGACAGTAAAGACAAGTGTAATTTTAATTGAATGAGTTAGTCAACACTCATTTACTTATCCATTCTTTCTATGGCTAATTTTTCAGGGCCAACTATTATACACCAAACATTGAAACACAAAGGTGAACAGAAAAGTCTCTGTTCTGAAGGACCTTACTCTGTATATGTGTGTGAGCAAAATATGATCAAATCATTTTTTAAGTAGTGTATTATGTTTTGTAATGGGACTGTGGGGGCATGACGAAGGGAACATAAATTAGTAATGACTTGGGGTGTAGGGAAGGAAGAAGGGCATGTATAAGTGAAATATTTCTACAAGCGAGCTTAGCGAAGCCTTAAATTTCACATAGAAAATGATTGGCAAAGAAAAGAAAAACTACATCCCAAGCACAGAGAAAAGCACTTTAAAAGCACCAGAGGCATGAGATGCTATGCTCTATTTGGAGAATTTGAAAAAGTCCCAATTTAGAGTATAAAATGGGAGAATGAGCTCTGCTAAATGGTTAAATTACCTAAAGCAATATACAGATTCATTGTAATCCCTACCAAAACCCCAAAGGCATTTTCACTGAAATTCAATTTGAAAATCATGTAATTTATTTGAAACTACAAAGGACCCTGAAAACCAAAAACACTCTTGAGGAAAAAAAAATAGGGGGAAATTAGAGGTATCACACTCCCCAATTTCAAACCATATTACAAAGTAAAAGAGATTAAAACAGCTTGTCATTGCAATGAGAAATTATACACAGACCAATGCCACAGAATTGAGGATCCAGAAATAAAACTACACATGTATGGACAGTTAATATGGTCAAAATGTGTGCAAGGAAAATTGTTTCAATAAATAGCATTGATAAAACTGGATAGTGACATGTGAAAGAACAAAACTAGACCAATGTCTAATACCATGTAGAAAAATTAACTGAAGATGAATTAAAGATTTGCATTTGAGACCTGAATTCATAAACTATGTAGAAGAAAGCACAGGCAAAACACTGTGACATTGGGTCTCAGTGATCTTTGATGCCTTACCACCAAGGGGAAAGGAAACTAAAGAAACAATCATTAAAACAAAAATATACTCTACTGAAAAAGAAGACAATACTTGTATATATCACACATTTGACAAGCAATTAGTGTTCAAGATCTAGAAAGAAATCATAAAAATGAACAACAAAACAAAAGAAAAAACTAAAATTGAGCAGAGGAACTAAATCGACATTTCTTCAAAGATGACATGACCATTGGGCCCATGGACATATATTCAACATATGAAAAATGCTTCTCATTACCTACTAAGAAAATAGAAATCAAAATCACAATAACATATTCTTTCACAGCCCTGTAAATGGCAACTATCAAAAAGATCAGAAGTCAAAAATTTTGGTCAAGGAATGAAGAAAAAGTGACCCTCATATACTAATCGTGAGAATGTGATTAGCACTATCCTTGTTCAAAGTAGTGTGCAGTTTTCTCAAAATATTGAAAGTAGATTTACCATATGATTCAGTAATTCCACTCTTAGCCTTTTACCCACATAAGGTAAAAGCACTTATTAGAGGGGATGCATGCAATTCTGTAATCACTGCAGTAATGTTGACAATAGCAATTAATGAAAACCACTCAAGAACCCAATGACAGTTGAGTAGATGAAGAAAATATGGTGTAGCTCTACAATGGAGTAATACTCAATAGCAAAATAAAGATGAAATCTTACCATTTCCAACAACAGGGGTGGAATCAGAGGAGATAGTGCTAGTGAAATAAATTGAGGGAGAGAGACAACTATCAGATGGTGTCACTCAAAGATGAAGTACAGGAAACCAAAGCAAAGTGACAGGAAAAATATGCCAAAACCAAGCCTAGACTTCAGAGTAGGGAATTGAATCTACTGGAGGGGAGAGTGTGGGGTAGGGGACAAAGTGGGGAGTGGCCCTACAAACCATGGAGGAGGATCATGGGTACTTTGGTGGTAGATGTGTGTAATAACACACATGTGAAGACATGTGAATCTATACTCCTAAAACATACAGTGCTGTAAACCAATGATACCACATTAAAGTGTAAAAAAATTTGGAAGCCATTAGTATGAGGCATCACCGCAATCTTCAAATATTTCAAAGCCTAGCATGTTACCAAGGAATGAGAGTTGTGCAATAATCAAGACAATAACATAGAACCAGCAACAAGCTAGGCACCTTACTTTGACAAGGCTGCAGTAATAAATACCGCAGATTGGATGGTTTAGGTAAGAGCAAATTATGTTCTCGCAATTTATGTTCTCTGGACATCTGAATTCAGGCTGGACATCTGAAACCAAGGTGTCAGCAAGAATGATTTCTTCTGTGCTCTCCTGTCTGGTAGATTTCCATCTTCTTCTGGTGTCTTACCATGCCCACTGTGCTTCCATGGACTTTAATGTCCTCTTTGTATTGTGAAACCCATCCTAATTCAATATGACCTGGCCTGATGAATGGTGGTCACTTAATCACCTGCATCCAAATAGGGCTACATTCTGAAACACTGGGCATGAGGACTATACTAGATGAAGGCGGTATAGCACACAACTCATTATATAACAATAAATCAGTGTCACACCAACAAAGAACTTTTTAACAGTTAAAATGTGATGCTGAATGATGTCACTCGGGTGGAAAATAAAAGCAAAGGGGCAGGCGAAGCTGAAACAAAACAAGGCCATGGGTTCTGTACAAGTGTGCCTATTAGAAGGCGAGGCTGAATGGCGAGAACAAAACAAAAAATGACAGTGATATACAGTAGTGTATTATGGGTGCTGTGGTGGTGAGTGTGGTGTAAATGTATGCACATATAGAGGTCTGAACCTGTCCTCAAATATAACTTCAAAATAAATTAAAAAATCTGAAAAGCTAACATGAACTATCTTGATATGTAATGAGTTGTTGATGAAGCTCCTGCTTGATCATTTTATTGACACAGAGATTCAATTTATAGTCAACGTCAATTGACATTGAAAAGAAAACTCTTCATTGGGAAAGAGGTGACTTTGTAGTTTTTGTTTATGGAATGATAACTAAGGAGCAATTTGAAATGATTCACATGTCTTTTGCTCTCTCTCAGTTGTATTTCCTTATACAACTCTACAATTTACAGTCAATATTAGCGGAAAAAAAGATGTATGGATAAATTGATCACAAGACATATAAGTGGTCATAATTACAGTCCTTTGGACATTTTTACAATACTGTATATTTACAAAATCATTTTATGTGTATTTTTAAAATCTCACAATTACACAACTTAATGATAGAGGAAGCATTCGTTTATTCTATTGGCAGATGTAGAGAATGAAGCTGAGATCAGGAAAATTGCTGCCAATCATTAGCAAACAGTAAAACTCGGGCCCTTAAGAAATGCCCCCATCCGGGCAAGATTTAGGGTGCTTGAAGCCTCTCCTGTGCCCTCAAGGAATATCAATGGAATAGTTTAAGAACGTGGTCACATGACATTGTCACCTTGCTGTGGAGGGACATTGGTTCTACTGAAGTGACATTGGTAAGCAATTGATCCTCCACCTAATAGCGACTGCTTATAAAATACAGTTTAATTCACGCAGTTGCTTCATTCACAGCTAATTAATCCATCAGAGAAAGCCTCTAGTAGTAATTACGTTCACTTCTCTCCACTCAACCTGGACCAGATTTATACCCCTGACCCTGAAAGGAGACTCTAATCTCAAACCTCTGGACATGCATTTTATAATATCTTCTGGCACGTTCAGAGTAGAGATAACCAATGCATGAAGTTGATTCCTTTATTTTTATTCTAGCACCAGAAAACACATAATAGGTTATGCTGCCAAAGGGGTTGAATTTAATTATATTGAGAACTCTCCTATTTTAATTTTCGCAATGAACTCATCTTATCCTGCTGAAGAGAAAATTATTTGCTACATCTTAAACATGATAATTTGAAATGATGGCCAGTTTGACATAAAATTTTGATGTGGCTGAATCAAATAATGACAGTAATATCTTCTTTTCTTATCTAGTAATGTGAGGAATGTATATGCCTAGCTCTCATCCCCTCTCTGAGTTTTACCTTTACTAAGAGTTTGTGTTATTTGTGAGGGTGACAGGTGGTACGAGATGTCAGCAGTCCATGAACAGTAAAAAAAAGAATAGAAGACCTTTTGATGTAGCTGTTTTGATTCAGCAACATTTTGCCCACATCTAATCCACTGTACCCATTTAGTTTCTTCTTGTTCCTTCTCCAGAACCTGGGTTCAGACAAGTTTGTCACAACTCTCCGATCTCTAGTCTTGGTGAAGCCGTTGAGATGGTCGGTGAAGGGGGATGGGTGAGGTACTTTTCCCCAGGTTCCTGTGCTTTCTCGAGTTACAAATCTTATTGTTTCTTGAAATGATCAGTATGGCTGACTGACACTTCAGTCTCAGGCTGCATACTTGAAGAATTTCAAATGATGTAAGATCCCACTTATGAAGGCCCATAAACCTCTTGCTACAGGAATTGTATTTAACTTCTCTTTTCTACTTTATCAAAAGTCTGTCAGTACTTTCATAATCATTAACGGGTGTTCTCAGTTCTAGAAAATTCTGCCTCTGAACCTCTGCACAAGATGACCTTTTGTTTCTGTCTTGCCTGCCAGGCAAGCCATCACTCTATGGATTTACGCTATAGTTTTTCTTAGAAATTCCCACTCAATTATTGTTACCCAGATGCGACAGCAGCCTAAAGTACTCTCCATTCTGAAAATGCACCTTTGCCACAAGTCACTGTTGCATTAAGACATATGTACCTTGTTGTCTATTCTCATCCCTACCGGATCTTGGTGTTTTACTGGCAATCTTATATCATCTATGTATTCCCAATGAACACGTCTCTATTATCTTTGTAGTTCATTTTAACCACTTTGAAGTGGCAGTGTTATATGATGGCTAGGGACCTCAGTAACAATGTTCAAATGCCCTACATCCAAAATTCTATGCTGTGTGAGCTTGGCATGCTGTCATTCTGCATCACATGTAAAATACACACGATAGTAATGCCTAACCTCACGTGGTTGTTGTTATAAGTTATGATTTGTAGGTGGCTTGATAGGGATGCTGTGATGAAATTAGGGGGCTGTGGTCCCAGCTTGGTAATGCTGCATTAACATAGCAGCCATTGTACCTTGGTGGATGGAGACTTGAAGTCAAGTCAAGTCAAGTCTTCTCATGAGAGGAACAGAGAGAGGGAAGGAATGTGGCTGGAGAGGAACAGAGAGAGAGCAAGCGAGCTGGAGATGAGAAAGGGCAGAGGAACAGCAAGGACGCTGGAGGCCTCAGAGGGACCGCTGCCATGTGCGGCAGCAGGGCAGGGAAGGAAGGCACACTGTGGGCTTCCATCCTCAGTCCAGACCAGTGAAGAGCCCAAGGAAGCATGTTGCAGAAACTTGTGAGCTGTGTGAGCTGAACTGGAAACGTGGAACTTGAAAACTTGCTTTAACTTTCAAACTGGGAAGTTTGGGAATTGTCTGGAGACCTGGAGAGAATTTGCTATGCTGCTGTTTTCAACATGAGACATCCGAAGTGGCTGCTACCGGTGTTCCCAGTGAGTCTTGGTGGTTCTGGCTGGAGTTGTACCTTTTTTGAGGAAAATCGACAACACCATCCTGGTTTTTTGTTGGATTTGAATCTTCCACTTTTGAAGGTGGACTGATGACGTCATTTTGGCTTCATCATTCGGCTCGAACGATGAACAGCTACCATTTTGTGGCAGCACAAGACTGAAGGACCCACATTTAGCTTCTGAATTGTGCTGTAAGATAATCAAAGGGGGTTTCTTGAGTGCTCGATGACTCTTGCCTTTTGACTTTTTAATGGGTAAATCTGGTTTTGCCTCCTTTTAATGTCAGTGTGGTCTTGCTACTGCTCGCATGGACTGGGGTGAAACTGATGAGTGGATGGATTTAAAGGAACCAGCTGCTCTTGTTTGTAAGTTTAAGTCCCCTGTATTGTTGGATTCATTACCCAATTTCAGTTTCATACAAAGCCTGGCACACAGCAAGTGTGTATTGTATTTGTTATGCATTGGATAAATTTTGTTATTTCGGCTTTTGTACTATTTACTCAAAAATCAGAATTTTTGTCCTCAAAATTGCTTAGAAATAATTTGCTCTTTTTTTCTTGAAAATATCATTTTGTTTTACCACCCATGCTTCAATGTATTTCAGCTTAGCCTTAACCACTAAATGTTCCACCTTTGTAAGCTCACCTTCAACCTTCCACCTTCAAGTATAGTATTCTCAGTCCTCATTTTCCTTCAGAGCATCTTTAAATACTTTTGGACAATCTCTCTTTGCAAAGTCTGTCATGATTTACTTTTATCTTTTCTGCATAAAAGTGACACTATTTCCTTTGCTTAAGTAGTATTTCTTTCTCATCCTAAAATAAGCTTGTGTCAAATAACAAATAAATAAAGCTGAAAAGCACAATTAGAAATAATGGAAATCTTATAATCCTAAAAGAATAAACAAACAAAGGAAAAACAAACCTAGTTTAAGATAAAGATAAGGCAGACACTTGGGTACCAGTGTCAAGTTCCTTCAAATCAGAAGGGATGGTCTAAATATCAGAGGAAAGAAGATCAGAGGAGAGTCTGATCAGGTCTCATCTAGTCTCAGTTTTATTTAGGCTCTAAACTTGTCCAACTCTCATATTCATACAAAAGTCATAGAGTTTATTGAATCTACATAAAAAGGTATTTTCTTGCCCTGTTTTATTTGGAACATGATCTTATACCTCCTTCTATAAAACTCCCACCCAAACTGCCACACTGAAACTTCTGTTCTGCAAATAAGCACCTCTCCTTGAAAGGTGCTCTGATAAATATGATTTTCTATGTCATTTGCCCAGTGAGGCTCTATATAAACTCTCAGGGAGCTGCCACATTGGTCTGCCTTGTTTCACTTGGACAATTTTTAGATACTTTCTAAAATGCTAACATGGGGAATATTTTCTGTAAATATTTTTCTTCAACATGATTTTCAGTGGATGCACAAATGTCTATGGCACCACATTGTCATACTTTATTTAAAGAACCTGGTTGACATTCTCCCACCAAAGTGCCTTGTGTGCTTCCCTCCCCTGGTTTGAACCCTCCTCTTCCATCTCCTCTCCTGCTGGAGGCCTCAGATCTATGGTCTTCCTGCCTGCATTGCCTTTTCTCTGATCCTTTATTTCGTTTCCCTGTGAGGAAACTAAGTTCCTTATATCCCTATATTCCCCGTACAAGGGAGATTTATGGGGACTATATCTGAGGGGAGAAATAAAATATTGTACAAAAATGAACAATGATCTAAGGAAATAAAAAAGAATAAATATAATAAAAAACTGAAAGATTGAAAAAAGAAAATAAAGCATCTCATCACATGGGTTTTTATATATTTCCTATATCTTGATAGTACGCACAAATATCATATACTACTATATTTGTAGCTATAAATCTTTGCATTTATAATTGGTTATTTCCATTATAGGAGAGCCTTTGTAGAAGAAAACTTGATGATTCAGATAATATAAATATTTTAAGGCATCCCATACCTACTTTACTCCTGAAAGACTGCTAATTTGCATTCCAAGCAGTGATCAACTATAAAAGCAGGAAACTATCTGATGCTAGAATGTTCCTGGGAGATGGAAACTGAGAACATGAGGTAAGAACATGCCTGGTGCAGCTGCACTGGTATGTTGGCTAAAGTTACTTGTACTGAGAGAATGAAAGGCAGGTAGTGGAATGAAAGCCCATAGCAGGAGACCAATTACAGTTCATTGTAAGAGCTCTAACTTTTACTGAATGTGATAAAATGCCCATAATTGTTTTGGAGGAGATTGTAATAACAAAGAGATGCAGAATGACAGTAACTTGTAGCAGTGCTGGCAGTAGAGAAGAGTCACCATCTTTGAAATGTATTTTCAGAAAGGTAGAACAGGTATGCATTATGATTTGATTTAAATGTGGTGTATGAGAGAGAAGTCCAGAAAGGCTAAACAACTAATCTAATCTGCTGAAAGGATGGAGTTATCATTTAGCATGAATGGGAGACTGGAAGAGAACTTTTCTGTTGAAAGTGAGGGACTCCTCCCTCTTCACCAGGCCTAAGGTAGTGCGGATGTGGTTTTTCTCTCTTCTGGGAAAGAAGGCATGTAAGGTGACTCTGTTGGGAAGTGTACTCGGATTTGGGCAGCAGTTACTGGGATATGCCCCACCTCAGCCTGTTACCTGTGATCCCAGAAGTCCCTGCTTTCTGTTATAGTTCTGTGGAACTGTTGCTTGCTACACTATGATATTCAACATTAACACAGTGGTGTGTGGATGTCTAGCTGCAAATATATGAACTCTGCTCCTTCTCCCACTTTCAACTTCTATCATACATGGAGGACAAATAGCTTGGGGTTCTTCCTCAAGCACTCCAAACCTCTCCAGGTAATTGCCTGGCTCTCACTGTATATTGCCTCAGAGAGGAAGAAGATATGGATTTTCCTAAGACTGGGTGCACTTCAGGTAATTGGGTTCATGTTCTTGGCATCATGACTCTAGTTCACCAGGATACACAAGCCTCTGGCCCCTTGGGGTGGGGGGCACATACCACAAAGTTCATATCGTATTCACTGACTGTGACAGAAATATTCCATGTGATAGCTGTTTTTTCATATTTACTTTTGCAGCAACTGTAGCCAATCACAAGGAGACAGCGACACAGCTAATAGACCAAATCCTGATGGATAGCATGGAAATATTTTGTAGAGTGCCATGCTCTCATTACTTCATTTCTGGCCTACTCTGGTAAGCTACTGAATGCTTGCCTAATGGGTATGGAGGGAAAAACAGAGTGTCCTTGACTGTCTACAAAGTAATCTTTGTAAGATACCTCCTTTCAGGTCACACTTGGGCCTAACTTGAGCAGTCTTAGACTAAACTTGCTTTAAATTTAGCTGGTCTCCTGATAAAGATATACTCGCAACCATGTGACCATGGATCAAAACCTTCTTTTGTTACTGCTACTACATATTTAATATAAAAGTCTGGTTCTAATCTCTGTGCCACAGTCCAGAGACAACATTTCCAGACAAATTAGTATTTATCTTTCTTTCCAGAGGCTGTAGAGCTGAAATTCCTAAGCCTTCTCCAGTTTGTGCTAGAACTGAGTCAGCTTCGACATGGAGAAATGGTTCTTTATTTCCCACCTAACTTCTCCACTCCGTGGCTTCTTTTTTATTCTTTTTGACCACAAAGATCTCTGCTTTCTAAAGACTTTTGGAACCCAGGCTAAATTAATCCCCAAAGCAACTTAGGTATACAACTATGTTTTTAAAAAGAGAAAAAAAAATACTTCATTTTCTAAGCAAAATATCAGCTTTATTTATTGTCATCAAGTAAAGTCAAAAAACTTCAAATCATTAATTTTGTGTATTCTAAAGTCACCCACAAAATCTCAACTTAAATTGCAATGATTTCTATGTTATTGGGATTCATAAAGTGAAAATTAAGTGTACTTATAGATTTATTTACTTAGATCTTGAAACGGCTATAAAGCGGTTAAAAAATTAGGCTGTTATTGCTCAGTGTTTACTGAGTAAAATTTGTATTACTCAATACAAAGATGATAGTGTAATTGCAGGTGGCATACATTAAATAAAATACCAAATAATTTAGTGTTACTTGAACGAATAAAAACAAGCACAAAAAAGTTTAGAAAAAATCAACTAGAAAACAAAACATTACTGACGAGCCAGTCACTAAACAGCAATAAAGCATGTAAATGGATGAACCTGAATGTAAATGGTCATGATTAAATTAGATAATAAAGTAAACATGAGGGTTCTCGTGATTTGTCTCCATTTCAAGGCACATTTATAAAATTAGAAGTGAATACATTTAACATGTTTGCAACTTCGTGTTAAGCTAGTGTTTTATTTTTCTTTTAATATGTCATTTTGGTCAATATTTAAGTCAGTCTGTGGGGCCAAGTAATGATAGAAATCTAAGATGCCTGGCTTAAAATGATCACCTAGGGAATGTGAAGTTCATAGAAATGAGCAGGGTGCCATTCATTAGCATGTCAAAGATGCTTCTTCAACAGGATGCCATTAAATTATTGTGGTGATAATTGAGACACTAAAAAGAGACAGATGCTGGGCCTCCAGTTCCTAAGATCTTATAACCCATTAGCAATTAAATTTCAATGAGCTAACATAACTTCACTCTCACTAAATTAACAACTGGGAATATTCGTTTTGAAGCTGTCTCTTTCCAGGAGGGTTTTTGCCTGATTTTAAAGGCAAATTGGAACTCCATTCAGGCGTAGGGTTCAGGAGCTAGAGAGTGCAGGTATGAAGGATGTGCTCTGCTCTCAGAACTGGAACTTGAGGGGCAGTCAACCAGGGCAGGGTTGGAAGGAAGTTCAGTTCAGTCAGAACCATCTGATATTGCAGGTGGGAGGAGCAAAATTGCCTAGCCACCAAACTTCTAACTGTTCTGCCGCCAAGGTAAGGAGACAGACCGTCCTGATCAGTGATTCCATGCAATACGAGATTGTGGCACAATCCCAATGAGACATCCTGAATAGACGAGTGCAGTCCCTTTTTCCTCCATTAGCATGGTATATTGCATTTTCCTCACAATTGTGCAGCCAATTGGGTGTGCAAACGTGTAAATGTGCGCACCTGGGCCTAGGAGAGAGGAGATAAAGGGGCACAGAGAGCTCAAGCACAGGATGAGAGCCCAGAGAGTGTAAAGATTCCAGGAAGGCAAGGGGACTTTCTTGTCTTCCAGTGCTCCCCCCACCCTACTCCAGTCCTGCCGTGGCCCTGCCCTGCCCTACCCTACCCTTCCTGGTGTGTGTGTGTGTGTGTGTGTGTGTGTGTGTGTGTGTGTGCATGTAACTGCTAGAACCAATAAAGACCTATGCAGATTGGTGAGCCTGATACTTGCACAGCAATGGGTGATCAGGTTGCATCCAGTACAACTGGTGATGGCGATGGGATTACTATACAATAAGACTATGCTGTGAGAAGAAATTAATGCAAAATCTCACTGGTAGTGCCTATGGAGGTGTCTCTTTTTCTTTCTCCTTTTCCTAATGAACCTGTCCTTTTAAAATGTTAAAAAAAATCCCAGTAACTTAACACGATGGATATATATTTCTTACTCTTTCAAATCTCAATACAAGTACTCAGTGATTCACGCCGACTGGATCACATAATGTTATCATTCAACATTCAGCTTTGAGATCTCTGAGTGCGAACTTGCAAGAAAGGTTCATAACAGATGCAGGAGGAACACACATCATTTCCAGTGACAGAGTCTATAACCAACTATGAATCTCCACTGCTACAGAGCTGGGTGGTATGGAGATGTGCATGCATGTTTGGAAGCAGTATTTAGACACACATTTTTGCTAGAAACAGAAGATTATTACCAGAAGAGCAAAATTGGGAAAAATCGTCGCAATAGTCAGATTGGCAAAGTCAGATTCCGAAGGAGTCAGAAAAGCAAGCTGCACAACTGGAGAACCCTTAGACTAAACCACCCTATCAAAAAGAAAGTGGCAGGGATAAGAAGTAAGATCAAATTTCAGTAGTTTTGTTATAGGAGCGACATGGTGATATAGAAAGAATATGAACTCTAGAGTCATATACACACTAGATTATATCCTACTTATACTCCTTACTAGCACATTTTGGCAGATTATATAACTTTCCTGATGTTACTATTTCTTGTGTGCTGTTCTGGGTGCAATCCCGTACCCCCAAATCATATGTTGAAATTCTAACTTCCAGTATCTCAGGTGTGACTGGATTTGGAAATAAGGCCTTGAGCGAGGTAACTGAGGGGGAAATGAGCTGATTAGCAGGAGTCTTTGTTGACTATGACTGGGATCCTTAAGAAAAAAAGCAACTAGAACGTAGCCACAGAGAGACCATGTAAAAATCGTGGAAGAGGAAAGCAGGTTACAAGGCATCCAGTGAGGTCTCAGAAGATATAAACCATGCTCCCACCTTGATCCCAGACTCCCACCCTCCCAAACTGGCATTTCTATTGCCCAACCTGTCCAGTCTGCATCACTCTGTGATGACCAGCTCAGTAAACTGGCACTACCGTAGGTGCCTGAGTGGGTGATGCCATCAATAAGAAATATGTGCCTGATATAGTTACCTTTCTTTAAAAGCACTTTAGTCGGTTGGAAATGTTAAACCATGCCAACTGCTTTTGCTATATTTACCTCTCTTTTAGAGTCATTGCTCCCTACGTTCTTTTGTTATTTGTCACTGAAATCCCAGTGTTTCACACAAATACTGACCACATTTTGTGAGTTCGGAAATAGTCCAAGGAAAGAAGGAAGGGAGGAAAGGAGGAAATGAGGGAAGGGGTGAGGGAAGTAGGTAAGGAGGAAAGGAGGTGGGAAGGGAGGAAGAGAGTAAAGGAAGCAGGGAGGGAGTGGGGAGGAAGGGAGGCAGGGAAGAGGAAGGGAGGAAGGAATGGAGGAAGGCAATCGTGTAGGAAGGAGAAAAGGAGGAATTCCAGTCCACACGAATTTACTAACAGGAATTCAGAGCCAAGAATGAATGAAGATTTTGTCCAAATAAAGAGTCTGGCAGAAAACGGTCATGAGTGATCCTGGACATGGAGTCAGTCTCTACTACAGGAATGCTTCTAACAGGGCTGTTTCTAACAGGGATGCTTCTAACAGGCTCCCTGCGCACAGCCGGAAGCAGGCTCAGTTTGGCAGAGAGTGAGCTTGTGTGTCTATAAGAGCAGTACCCAGGCATGAGGACCTCAAGCAATCATCATTTTATTATCTAATGACACTGTGAGCTACCCAAGACCCACCTCATGAAGACACACATGTCTCAAGTGATGACCGTGCACCTTACGATGACAGAGGACCTTGAGTTGAAGGGCTTCAATATAAAGGAGCATCTTCACTGAGGACCCCTGCGGTGCAAAAAAATGACACAATGTCACATTTAGTGAGCACCTTCATGTGTAAGGAACACTGGGCAGTTTTGAGATAATAAAGGTGACTAAGAACCAGCTCCTGGTTCTAAGAGCACATGCAACGCTGCTATTTTGGAAGTGATTCCTAGTTTCTCATCCAAATAAGCAAAATATCCACAAATACACACCTGTGTTTGCAGTTAGACAAAAATAAATAGCAGCACAGCCATGCTAGAAAATAACAATTACTTCTCAAATAAGCCCCCTGAAGCCTAATTTAGATCCATTTTCGGAAAAGGAAATGGAAGATAAAAATGCTCACAGGCACTAAGGAAATGCCTATTGAATGGAATAGAATTAATTTTTGTTACAATGAACTGCAAATACCTGCAGGTTATCGATGAGAGGTAGGTCAAGAATGTAGCTTATGAGTAAAAACGCAAAAGAGAAACAACAGAACATGCTCTTCTGTATTATGGACATATCTAGTCAGATCTTAAGCTAAGATTCTGTGAATGACTCTTATAGGGGTGATCAAATATGCAAATATATAATTACATCATTCCAAACCTCTCCAAGAGAAGCTCCAATATACTTGAAAATATGTCTACTTGGCATACTGGACAGGCTTTATTGTTCCCCATATGGTGTGTTTCTACTGTGAGGACTTGGTGTGTGTGTGAGCTCACATCTGTGTGTGTGTGCTCACATGTGTTCATGTGTGTGTGTATATGGCAGGAACAGTATCATTTTGAAACAGTAACCACTCCAGCAGAGTTCATCATCCTGAAAGTCCTTCCAGTCCTATCTTAGTCTTCGTTCCAGACAACCAGGATGAGGGAACAGGACGTCTCTCAGCTGGTCTGAATCTGTGGGCTTGGTACTCGGAGTAGGCATCTCGGAGCTCCCACAGTGAGAACAAGGGGGCCCTAGAGAACTGAGCAGGTCAGAGCAGGAAGGGGAGGGAAACGGTGAGGACATTTCAGCGGAGACCCAGGTATTCACCCCAGTGCAGGCCAGGTTCAAGTTGAGCTTAGTGCTCAGAATGCAGAGAACAGCAACCACAGCCACCGTGCCCACCTCGTGCTAGGGACGATCGCAGGGGGAATGAGTAATCAGGGCTATTCACACCCTTCCATAGCCCTCTGACCAGCACCTGTGAAGATGATGCCAAGGACTCTGGCATTCTTTTTTAAGCTGCTAGGATTGCTGTTGCCCCTACCTGGATTGGGTGATCGCAAAATAACCATATCATTTACATACACTACCACAAAGCATGCAGAGCCTAGGAAGTCATGTTCATGTGCAGATTTTTGGTAACTATCTTTTGTATTGCTATTTTAACTGTTAAACTTGTTTTTTGTTTTATTTATCTTTTTGTGGGAAGAAAAGTTTCAGATAGGTGTATGTACAGTACAATACCATCATTACAAAATGATAAACCATGCAAAATAATATAGTATTTACACATATGTGTGATTTAAAAGTTTCAAATACCACAGGAATGATAAACATCAAATCCGGCATATTGATTATTATTTGTGGGAATGTATAATGGGGAATAGGATAGAAAAGATGTCCACAGAGAAGTCAACTATCGCTGTGATGGCTGATATTTTTTGTACATATACATATATTTTTTGTGTATATATATGTATATATATATATATATAACTTGTTTAATGCATTTCTTGTAATGTTTTCTGAGGTAACGTTGGTTCATAGCACTCTATGTATGGGGTCACACTCGTCAGGTTTATGTCCCCACAACACACCCACCGCCAAGGTCCCCACAGTCCTCCAGAGATCCTGCACACATTAACATGCACATTATAAAGTGTCAGACTGAATCAAGACAATAAGCCCCAGATATCACAATGACAGGAAATAAAAACAGTAGAACTTGTACCAAGGGGGTGTGTGATGTACAATCTTATCTTCTATGGTGCTGGCTTGCCAAAGCCAAGAACAAGAGAGCAAGACAAACGGCCCCGCTCTATCTCACAGTCAGGACATGTCACCACGGCATGTCAGTTCTGACAAGCCTGTCAGGTGGTGCTGTGCTGATGATGGTTTAACATGTTCCTGTTTTGTGGTCTTTGTTCATTTCTGTAGACACCGCTTCTGTTCACACGAGTCAAGGGCCATCACTGAATGGACAATGGAGAAGAGAGGCTCACAGCTAGCTTCGCTGAATTGTGGAGGCCATTTCCGGATCCACTGATGCTCTATGCACAGCTGCAGTATGAACATTTGGAGAATGGTTTCCATGTGTATGTGTCTTAGAGTGAACGCGGAATGGATGATTCCCCAGGCTCCATGACATTAATGCACCTGCTATCAAGTATGTTTCCTCTATAAGGTGAGTGGGCCATGTGTGCCATTCTCATGTGTTTTAGAACAAAAACTCCAACACTGTCGATCAACAAAGGCTAAGGAAATGTCTCGTGCAGACATTCTCTGAAAGCTAAGTGATTTTTCCCCACGCTGGTTCATGAATTGAACTATATATCAGAATCAGCCAAGATTTTATTAAGGTATAAATTCCTGTGTCACCCACATGAAGAAAAAAAAATGGGAACACGAAACCCAAACAAAGCAGTGTTATTTATGTAGCCAGAGGTCAGCGTGAACGAGATGATGGATCAACCTATTTCTCCATTTTCAAGAGCTACGTCAGTCAACTCCCAGTGTGGAGATCATCCACCTCAGTCAAGCCTACGTATGATCCTGCAGTTGAGAGGACAGTCCAATGTCAGGCTCATGGGGGTCATGGGCATTGAGCAAAGTGATTTTCAAATTCACACACAGAAACTGGGAGGCCAGAAACGTGGCAACGTTGCTAAGTTTTTGAATAATTGTTGACACAGCAATAAAAATAGATTCCTTTAGTCAGTTGATGCCAACTTGGTGTCAAGAATATATTTTTCAATCACTTTGCCATTGGCTTTTGGATCTGCATACCTTTGTAGCAGATTATGTTGTTTATTTTTTTTGTAAAAGCAAAACCAAGGACTTGGATCACACACATTCAGACTCTCCTAATGCTCCTATCTAGAGGTCCAGAGCTGAAGTTGGGCAATGCAGTGAGAGTAAAAGGAAGCATTGCTTTGGTGGGTGGGGATGGATAACAGATCAGAAGTGGGTAAGGCACGGTATTGGTGTGAGTCTACACCTTTCATATTTTGAAATGATTTAAATTACTAGATGTCCTTTGCTTTTTATTCATTCAGCTTTAAAATTTTAGCCAAAGTGTGTTATAGGTTGTTAAATACAGACCACGATTTAAAGCAGGTCAGTTATAATTAGCTGGATAATTGACTGAATACCTCTACCAGCTGAGGTCACAAATACTAGTGGTTTGAATGGATTTTATCAATGAAGCAAATACATGCAAATTGAGGACACATGTCCTTTGGTCTCAGTCTTTTTATGCTTCTGGTGCTAGTACAGAACCAGTTACAGAATATGATGTTGAACAAAATAGAAGAGGGCACAGATAATACAGAGCTAGGAGTTACAACACATCATTCCCAGTGCACAGAAGATTCATTTTGAGTCTTTGAGACTCAATGATGGTACTGGAGATAGTAATAATTGTTCACTGGGTTATTTTGAGGTTCAAATGAAATGATGAATGTGAAGTGGTTCTGGCAACTTGAAATCTGTGGAAATGTTATTGAAACAAAGCTCCATAAATACTGAATTCATCTATGCAAAAGCTTTAGGGATTTTGATCTTTTTTTCCCTTGAAGTATGAGTCAGGTTTCCTTAAATGTGTCAGTTATCAACTGTGTTTCCCTATTAAAGACAAATCTCTGGTTTACATTTTAAAGACAAAGTAAACCACAAGGAAACTCTGATATTGTACATCTCTATTAGCATATAAGTAGGGAATTCCAACAGTTTCTATATGCCTTGGTTTGTTTTTGCTTTACTCGATGGGAATTAGTACACATCCCATCTGTAGTTAAAATGTATGACTTAAATTTAAAAATCTATTCCAGTCTCTTCAAGAATGTGCTATTAAATAGATTCTCTCTCAATCATATGGGGAGGTGCCTGAGAGGTAGCATTTTCGTTCATTACAATTCAGTTCTCTTGCTCTATATTCATCTTGCTTCAATTTCTTAAACTATGAAATCAGAACATGCTGCTCAGTAATGGATTTGCTGTTTGCTATTTTCTGACACAGTAGTAGTTTAACTAAATCATCCATAGTCCATCAGACTAAAAGAGATCCCACTCCAACACTGCCATGGGGTGTCAGGATAGTATTAATTTAGAAAAAAATTTTTATAGATGACCCCAAGTGTTTTGAATCCAATGAGGACAACAGAGCATTTCTGGTAGTGAAAAGACACCTTGATCTAAAAAAAAAAAAATTCGCCAGAAGCTCCATGCTCAGAATAGACAGACTAGCAATTCACACAATTGAGCAGATTTTGGCATCAATGAATGTACAAAAAAGCTTATATGTTTTCAAATAGTCAAAAATTGTACATATCATCTGATTAGATGTAATAAACATTTCTTGTGTTCACTTAATGGATCCTCATTGTTCTTCATGCTCTGATGGTACATAGATGATCTTTGCCCTCTGGGGATTTAAAGTACAGAACACATATAGATAAACATGCTGTATTAAATGAGGCATAGTGAAATACAAGTTCTGTAGTCAATAGTGAAATTGATGTTTTATTCAGGTACAAAGCTGGCCTTCTCCATGCAGAAAGGAAGATGAGTAATTATGAAGAGGGAAACCAAGACTCTGAGTCTGAGCTTGACACCTATGGCTGGCCAGGCAGAGGGAATAATCTAGCCAGAAATGCTGGGACAGGAAAGTATTTAGGGTCCATAGCCAGTAAGTATGTTGCTAAGACTTGAGTTTCATATTTGGGAAAAGGTAGATACGGATTTAAAACTGAAAAAAAAAGTGATTTGGGGGACAACAGGGAATAATGTGCTAAGACATTTGGGGTTCACTTGAAAGGAAATTCTGAATATAGTAGGTAAATTAGTCTGAGGACATAAGAGACAAAAGACAGGGGTCAATCCAAAGGAGAACTCTGTGTGTGTGTGTGTGTGTGTGTGTGTGTGTGCAGAAAGGGCAGAATAACTGGAATTCACATGGAAGACATTTCAGGGACAGATGAGTAAGACTTAACTGACTGCATGGCATAGGAAGTAGAGATAAGAGATAATCTAGAAACACCTGATAATGTAGAATGCATCTGATGTCTCTACCATGGGTGGCTAGGTGGTATTATATGCTGGTGAGCAGGAAACTGAACAACCAAGTGGCAGTGGTGATGTTGCCAGACTGTTTAGATATACAAAAATCTGCATGTGCACTGGACGCAAGAAGGCTAGAAGGGACTATCCTCCCCAGCTAAAAAGAAACAGAAAGATACACCTGACAAAGAAATGCAAGTAACTAAAACATGGTGATTTCAAGTAAGAGGGCATTAGTCTACCTCCAGATGGGGAAATAAGGAAGTATCCACCCCACCCCCCAGTCTATATCATGATTTCAGCCAAGGTGAGTATAGCAAGGGTATCTGAGTCCCAAGGGCAGAATATAGAATAACACTAGAGGAATGGCAGGTTGAAAGTCAGGAGAGCTGGTGGAGACCCGGAGTCTGTCCAAATGAAATGATTTCCCAGGGATTCAACAAGGCTGAACTGGGTACAGCACTATGGAATTGGAGACTGGACAGTGTGCCACTTGACAGTTTTATAAAGCAAACACCGAGCTGACATTATTTTATCTTAATTCAAAATATTACTATCAGCTTAGAATGAATTGTCTCATATTTCAGCTATTTCAATAATCATTGGAGCTGGGAATGTAGAGATTTTCCAATGTGGTGATACCATATGAAACTAAGAACCATTAACAGACAACATATAAACCTGGTAAGTCATGGGAAATGGAAGTTGAGGGATATTTCAGCCAACATAGGAAGCTAATTGAACCAACAAACATGACACATTTGTGATAACATGGATGAACCTAGAGGGAATCATATTAGCAGAAAGAAGTCAGAACGAAGAAAAGAGAAACCAGATGGTCTCACCTATATTTGGGATATAGGGAAAACAAAGAAAAGGCCAAGGAAAAGTCAAAATACGCTGACAATAGAACTTGGGCAAGCAGCTGGGACAGGGAGGGGGAGGGTGAAATCAGAGAAGGGAGGAGCACAAGATCAAGATGAAAGTTCATGGACGATAAGGCAGAGGGAGACCCCGGAGAATGCAACAATGCATGCATGCATGTATATGTATATACACATATATATAAATATGTAAACAATAAAGTGATTAATAAAATAATTAGAGAAAAAACAAACAAAACCTGATTGGTTGTTTACACAGCGAACTGAGTCCCAGAATCACTTTCTACAATTCATACATGCCTGTTCCCAGGAATTCCGTTAAATTGTGCTATGTACCATGTACCTCTGGGTCTTTGATGCCACACTGGGTATTGGTGATGCGAAAATAAGATCATTCTTGCTCTCAGGTAGATTATTGCCTAGCTAATGATATGTTCATCTAGAAGCTTGGGTGTGAAAACAGCTTAGGAATTATGTTTACTAGCTACTTCTAAAGGTTGAACAACAAAATAACAGAAGCTTCACACAGCTATGACTGAACCTCTGTCATGTACCACATGCTGAGTTGAGTAGTCCACAGTTACCATTTCAGTTTCTCTTCACAACAAATCTATGAGGTAGAAACTGTTCCTCCGTTTTCGACAAGGAGGTAGAACATGAAGTAAAGTCCGTTTTTAGTGTCATATCATACAATGATGGCAGGTGGAAACGGAAGATGCCTGTCTGATGATGCTGAGGAAAAACAGTTGAGAAGCCATCGCTGCTAGTCTGAAGAAGCCTCTAGAAAGATATGGCTGGTGAATGTGGAAAAAAGCACGAAATTTGACTTGCTAGCAGCCTTTCAGGTGAACACGTGTGAAGGACCCAAGTAAGAGAAGAGCAAGGGCACGAGATACATCAGCCTAAGGTCTGAAATGGGAGGCACCACCCGGTGGAGTGGTCAAAAGAACCTGGCTATCTGGAGTTCACTGCCTCACTGAAAGGCCCTAAGGGGGAGGTGAGGTCACCAAAGAGTCCCAGTGGTCTAGGGTGAAGGATTAAGGGTGCTGTGGTGCTGTGTGATGTATAGGTGTGGTGTTGTGAGGTACATCTGAGGCCAAGCAAACGTATTCCCCTGAATCACATACAGCACTGCAGACCAAAGTTGCCTCAATATGAGCAAAAGACACACCGGGCTTCTAATTTCCAGTCAGGGAACTTCTGAGAATCTTAGGCCAAAAGTGTCCTCACCATGTGGGTGATTTGTTTCTGCCATTTCCACCTCTGCCCAAGTTTTTAATTAGCTGGATGGTCCTGGAAATCTGTGGAAGTGTGAGCGGGCCGCAGCGCAGTCTATGTGAAGCAACTCCCAGCTGTGAAAAGCTCACCCAGCGGGCAACTCGTTTTCAGGTTGCTGGATGTTGCTGATGCAGATGTGGGCGTCAGTCCGCAACTGTGGCATCTCACATCAGGAGGCAAGCCAGGCCACAGAGCCCGTGGCAGGAAGAGCTGTCCTGTGTTTGGGTTTCAGAAGGAGGCATTGCCATCTAAGTGTGTCATTTCACATCCCAATTTTCTCCTTTGCTGGTGTGTTTTAATGCGTTGATTCAGGACCAGAACAACTGGGTAGAAGTGTCACTACACACGAGTGCTCACAAATATATTTGATTGCATCTTTCTTTTCAGATTAGAAAGCAGAGACTAGGACACTTCTATATTCACTAAGCCAACATTGTCAAGACCTCTCCATTTCGAAAACCGTGGTAATCACTGAGAACAGGACACAAAGATGAATAAAATCAATGCTCACTATAAGGTGAAAGAAAAAGAAAGAAAAGACCATCTTTACACAGTAGCATAATGCCTTGCCTGAGGTAGCTGGGCTTTAGATATTCCCCGGAAACTGAGATGAAGCTTTCGAATTGTGAACTTCCAGGTGGGCGATGTTTCACAAATTTAACAAGTCATACAAGACTATTTTGAATCATCCGATGTCTTCTCTTATTATAATGTCTGATATATTAGCATTTGAAATTTCACAGCCCAGATTCATGGGTTTGTGTTCAAGGAAGTCGGGGCAGGTTTGGGTTTGTGTTTTCAGTCATTTGGTGCCAATGGACAGCCATTTTGCCTCCTCCCGCGCAAATAAAAGGAATGGTTGTGTGATGCGGGTAACAAGTTCAGATTCCACAAAGCACAAGTCAGTCACTGGTGAGTCTTGCAAGTAAAAGTGTCAGAGGACAAAAAATCATGGAAGAATTGAGTCATTCAAAACCACAATGAGATACCACCTTACACCCGTAAGAATGGCCCACATCCAAAGAACGGGCAACAAGAATTGGTGGCGAGGATGTGGAGAGAAAGGAACACTACTACACTGCTGTTGGGAATGTAAAGTAGTCCAGCCACTATGGAAAGTTGTGTGGAGGACCCTCAAGTTAATGAAAATGGAACTGCCATTGGACCCAGCAATTGCTCTTCTGGGAATCTACGCAAAAGAGACCTCAATGTGGGTACAAAGGGACACCTGTGCTCGGATGTTTATTGCAGCACTATTTATCATTGCAAGGACATGGAAGCAACCTAAATGCCCCCAAACAGATGACTGGATGAAAAAAATGTGGTATATATACACGAAGGAATATTACTCATCAATTAAGAATGACAAATTTGATGATTTTATAACAACATGGATGTACTTAGAAGAAATCATACTAGCAGAAACAAGTAAAAAAGAAAAAACAGAAACCAAATGATTTCACTAATATATGGGATATAGTGGGAAAAAAACAAACAAAAGCCTTGAGGAAAAGTCAAAACAAGCTAAGCACCAAACTGAAGCACACAACTTTGAGCAGAAGAGAAAGGGGGTGGTGGTGGAGGGGAGGGTGAGGGGGAGTAAATCCCTGGGATTACAATGTTGTCAAACTTATATATAAGTTTTTAAAAAGCTAAATAAACCTCTAAGTTACTTTAAATAACTCTAACTTCTAGGATGCACGGTGATTTCAGTAAAACAATGTCATTAAATTAAGTCCATTGAGTTATGTATATGTGCACTTAAATTGTATTTTTTCGAAGTAGCAAGGACATGATTTTAGGTCTAGAAATATCTAAGCATATTTAAATAGAAATATAAAAACATTCAAGTTACATGATGACTTATCTTTTAAAACAGTTCATATATTTCTCCAGACTGAGTATCAGCACCAGTACATCCTGTGTTCCTTCATTTACAACTGATCTAAGGCACATCACATGATGTTGGCCTCCTATTGTATCAGCTCCATGACGAGTTCTCATCTTAACTCACTCTCCCTGAGGTATTTGCTACTTTTCTCATTTCCTTCTTTTGGAATTCATTTTTTCTTCTGACTACTTAAATATTGCTTCATCTTTTCTCCTGCTGCTCTAGTTATTTTTTGTTAGTCTCCTTATGGAATTATTATCATTACCAGTCTGATAGATATTTACACTTTGAAAAGAATTTCCCCATTTTTTTCTATTTTTTATCACTCCTTGTACCATATGTAGGTAAATTCATTTACTCCCATTTCAGTTTCAATTACTAGCTAGATGGTAATGAGAAAAATCTAACTTATGTTGTCAAATCTCTCTCTTAACTTCCACACCTTATTTTCAACTGTGTACTGGGAATCTCCAGTGGTATGGTCCTTAGACTTCTCGAACTCAAAATGTATACAACAGAACCCACCAGGTACACACACACACACACACACACACACACACACACACACTCTTCAATTCCATGCGTTCTTACTAGAATGAGCCTCATCTTATACATGCAAATCATTCTGAATTCCTTCTACATCTACCAAGAAGCTGAGTCAGAAATGTGCAAGTGTATTGAAAGAGCAAGGGTTAAGCATTCAGACTTGAAAAGATAGTAACTTCATTCTTGCTTTTCACTGTCTCCTTCACATTTAATCCTATAACTTATTTTAACACCTATGGATTAAAAATTTAGGCAGCACCAACTGAATGCTATTATGTCAGGTCTTCCCTTTTCACCCTTGGGTCGGTAGGTGAGAAGGACCAAAGGAAGGAAGAGCCAAGAAAGATGTACTTATCTGACATAATTGTAGTTTGATGCTGATAAATTCTGAGGGTGGGTGGATGGACGTAGAATTTCTGCCTTTTTCTTTTATGGGATATTTTTGTTGCTCTTTTACTGACTTTTCGATAGTACCCTTGATGCAAGCAATGCCTTTCTTTTCCAGTTTCTTACAAGTTTCCTACGACCTGTGTGAAGTCTAGTGGTTCATGCTTCTGGGGTCACCTTATTCCTGCACAACTCATTTGGGCAGAATTGCTGCCCAAAAGCACTTAGTCTGTTTCCTCTCTTCTGGCTCCTTATTTTGACACACAGTAACAAAAGTCCATCTTTTACATCAACAAACCCTAGAAGTACAGGTCAACTGTGACAGCCTTTATGTTCCACAGAGATACAGATGAACTTAAGACATAGCTATTTTACTTCCAACTTCAGTAGTGAGTCAGATAATAATCCCTTTACCTCTGAAAACTCTAGGGAGTGCATGTCAAACTTCTCTGGAAGCACCCCCTCACTTCATTTCAGGTAGGTGGATGCTCAATCCTCTCCCCACTCATGACAAGCAAAATGCATCCGCAAATCTTTCCAAATATATCTGTGCTCCTGGTGTCTTCAACCTTGTCTTAGTTATTGTTTCTTTGAAAAGACTCTCTGCTCTTTCCTCTACATCTTCACTATTTGGAACATCCATTTTCCTTGTTTCCTCCCCTAAATGAATCTGATATTTACCATAGGGTGCCCTAGTTTCTCCTGCCTTTTTCCTCTCTTTTTCTAATTGGGCGATTTGTATATTTGAGTCTCCTATTTCTGAAAATTCCCTCTTCTGCCAGTTTAATTCTATTCAAAGCACTTCTCATATTTATCTTTATTTCCTTCAGCATCTCCTTTTGTCTTCTCTTAATATCATCAATGTCTTGGGGGAAGAAATTTCTTTGTTCTTGGATATCCTTCCTATGATCTTGCATGTGGCTATCCATCTCTGACTGGCCAAAAAGATATACTGAAATCTTAATCCTGATACCTATGAGAATGGCCTTGTTTGAGAATGGAGTCTTGATATAACCAACTTAAGATGAGGTTACTAGGTTGGCCCCTAATCCAATATGACCAGTTCCTATAAGAAATGAAACAGACACACACAGGATGAATGCCACATGATGATGAAGGCACAGATTGGAGGTACATCACCATAAACCAAGGAATCTCCAGGGTTATCAAAAGCTGGAGGAAGTAAGGAAGGATCCTCCCTCAGTGCCTTCAAAGAGAGCATGATTCTGATATCAACTTGATTTTGTGTTTCCAGCCTCTCAAAATGTGCCAGAATAAATTTTTTGTGCCTTTCTGGAATTCCATTTTAGAATTTGGAGCTACTTGATGTTACTCTTCCTAACCATACACAAAACTGCTTTTACGTCTTTTGAGGCTTCATCTCTTTAGGGTTGCAAATGGGATAGCAGGACTCTGCCCAAATCTACATACCGACTAGTGGGAACAGGATACTTCCCTACAGGATAAACAAGCTGTAGACACTCTCATAGTTAGAAAGCAAATGAGCTGTAGATATAAGGGGGTTTCCTGGCGTTTTAATCTGCTGGGAATATTACTCAATTCTGGCAGGCAGCTTCTTTCTAACTCATCTATTGTTCAGTGAGAGCACAAGGGACTGGGATGCTCTAATATCTTTCGTAGAGTGCAGCTTCTGATTAGAATTTTCATGTCATTGACTACCTCTCAAATGATAGATTTCCCGCCTACCCACATGATAGCCAAAATGAAAGATGATTCAAATATGGCTACTTTATTTCCCTATAAAACATCTGGACCATAGTGTCTTTGTGTTTGTTTCCTGGAGTTAATTAGAACTGTGATGTTTTAAGGGCTCTAGCTTCCAACTGCACTATTCACCTTTCTGAACATTTGCTCAAAGATGGATGCCCACTCTTCGATTTGCTATCTTTCTTATTTTTCTTGGCCAGAACTCAAACTTTCCTTGACCTCATTTCTTTCTTTTTACTCTTTTTCTGTGTGGGTCTATATTCCTGAGCTATTTTTATATCTTTCCTTCCATACATCAAGGCAGAACATAGCAAATGACTCAACTTCTAATGGTGACCTTCCCCACCTCCTCCACCCTACATGTGCTTCTGTGTTCACCTCAATAATCATTACCATTGTGTTGGTTTTCTCCTTCTGAAAGAAATGACAATATCCACAGCAATTGCTAAATAAAGGACAGGATGTTTTATGAAATGGAAAAATTTTGGAAATCATACTGCTAACATCTAGCTAGAAGACAACCAATAATCACGTTATTTTAACATTCTTCTAAAAATGATGATTATATAGTTTGCATGTAATACATTCAATTCTGTGTAACCTCTGGCTAAACTTGACAATTTTAATTGTTACCAGGGAATGATTTTAGTACGTTAGTTTTAAATTTTTAAATATCTCATTTTTTGTCATTAGAAACAAAGGAAAACTATTAATTAAAATGAATCAGAAAATTTGACATGAGGATATACAAATTGTAGCATTCGTACAGAGATGATATTAGATTTATTTTTACAAAATGGTTTTGTATTAAGCACTGCTATTTTGTATAGTCTACTAGTAACCTCCCCTTATTTGTGGTAGTGCTCAAAATGATGAAACATTTGTTGCCACATTATATGCAAAATGGTAGTATGATTTTAAGTTGTTCTTGTTTTTGGAAGTAGAAAGGCAAGATTTCATCATGGATAAGCACATTTCTCTAAGGTGTCATGAAAATTACATATTATCTCTCATTATATGCACTTGCATCTTGGTCCAGGTTGTTATACCAAATACCATAAACTGGGTGGCTTAAAAACAACAAACATTTAATTTCACACAGTTCTGGAGGTTGGAACTCCAAAATCCTGATGCTGGCAGGTCACAATCTAGTAAAGTTCTCTCTCCCGGGTTGTAGCCTGCGCCTGCTTCTCAGTGTGTCTTGGGACACATTGAAATCAGACCAAAAGGAGTGGAGGGGTGAAAACCCTCCAATTGACAAACCAATGTCCATTTCACCTGTGCGTAGCAATTGCCACTCAAAATGTAGTTTAACAAGGGATTTTATTAACAAGGTAGTTTAGCAGGGAAAGCAAGAAATCCTTATAGCCACAAGTGGCAGTTCTTACCCCAGTCACCATTCTCAGTCCCAAATGTCCCAAAGACACAGTCCCGAAGACATGGTCCCTTTACCCCTCTGAACCCCAGAGGTAGGCACTTTCACAAAGTCCAGTCTTTTCTCTGGCGTCCTCTCTTTTCCTCTTTTCTCTCCAGTGTTCCACGCTGCTCCACTTTTTCAGGGCTCTTCAAACTTCTTCCACAATTGCTGATGCACAAATCAGCTTTCCAAATTGCAGGCCATCTCCAGGTACCAGGTTTCCCATTCACTTTGCTGCAATGCCACGCTCTCCACACTGGCCACACTTCTGCCAGACACCATGGCTCCTTATCACCTCCAGCTCACTCTTCCAGGGGGCTTCTGCCCAGCCTGGTCACTCGGGCCACTCTTTACCCGCCTGCCATTCTCTTCTCTCCTCTCCCAAAAGTTCTCTCTCTCTCTCTCTACAAGTTCTCTATCCTTCCCAAAAGGTCTCTGTCTTCCTCTAGTCTTGCCTTTTCATCCCCCCTGCTTCGGGTCCAACTTCCTGTTGGAACTCCCACTTCTGACAGTTTATCTGCCACACCAAAGGGAGGGGGGAGGGACTAACTGCTACCGCCCGGTGGGGGAGGAGCACCTTGTTAACCGCCACAACTCCCAGGGCAGGGGAGGAGCTACCAGTTTCAACATGACTTGGGATCTTTCCAGAGTGTCTTTTATGGAAACACTAATCCCATCACCTGACCTCTACTTGCATGACCTTCTCAGACCCTTTAGGCCCAGTTTCTTAACACCATTATCTTTAGGGTTTAGGATTTCAACATGAAATTTGGGTGAACACAAACTGAAGTCCATAGCAGCAGGACACCTTCTACTGTACTTATCACAAAAGACTGAGCCCTTTCAGAGCTGCTGGTCTTCAACCATTGAGCCAGTCATCTTAGAATAGCTAAGAGTTTCTACATATTCATGTCTTGCCTTCAATAAAGAAGGAAAGAAACACACCATCATTATAGAGTCTGTCAGTATATTAGAAAAGTAAGCTAAAGCATGTCTTGAATTCTAGAAACTCTTTGAGCTATTATTTCTACACTTTACAAAAGAAGAAGTTTCTTCTTCTAACCTCAAGAAGATGAAGCGCTTTACCCAAAGTTGCATAGAAAATGATGTGGGAAAACAGTAGTCACAATGCCCAATTCTAACCCCAAACTTTGTTGTTTGCATTCTTCACGAGGTTGTATGAAAGTACCATACTGATCAAAAGGTGTCCTCTTTAATCTTCAGTCCATTCAAGCAACTAGTCCCTGAGTGCCCACTCTTTGTGTTAAGCAATGGCAACAGGATATCATGAAAGGAACCAGTGTTTACCATATTCTACCTGAGATAGATAAAGCAGGTTGTTTATCTTGGAGATCTTGATTCCATAGCTAGTTGGACCAGCTGCCCCCATTTGAGTGAGAATGCTACATTTGAGCATTGAAAATATTCCATCTCAGGAAACTGCTAGTCCCTGGCAAGTGGAAAATGTTGGATATCATCGTTCCATCCGCAGAGTAGAATTGCTTTGGGACTTCCACTTTGAATACTTAATAAATATGGAAGTGAAGCCAACACATCAATACTGTCTCGAGTTAGGAAACCTCACTGGATACTGGTCAAAAATTCAAATATTCTGACCTCACCCCAGACACACTGAAGCAGCATCTCTGACGGGAAGGCCTGGAATCTGGGAGACTAGGCCGTCCAGGTGAGTCTGGTGTAAACTCAAGTTTAAGAATCACTGTTGTCAAGCAATGACTGGAATACACCTGTGCCCCAATGGTGTAGCGAGAGTCATCTATAGTGACCCCCACTGGGGTCTTGCAGGCACCCTTTACCCTCCTGGCCAGGCAGATGCTATCTCCTTGGACATCCGTTTCCCTATGCCTTGAGGATAAGGAAAATAGTGTTGTAAAATGCTCACAAACTAAGACAACTTTCCCAGATTTCCTAGTATTCCAGAATTATTTCCTACTAAAAAGCACAGTTGAATGAAAGCACATCTCCCCAAACCCCCCGGTTGCCGGAAGCAGCCCACTACAAGCACAGAAAGTGATTGAAGCTTTCTCTTTGATTTGAACCATTAAGGAAACTTTTCCTTTCCTCTTCTTAATATATGTGCAGTTGTTTTATTTTAAAATTATTTCCTTCAGTTTTCTAGTAAATTTGACTCTGCAAGAAGACATTTGTCCCCAGCTGTTATCCTTTGGCTTTTTGCTTCATGCCCATGGGGTACACATATTTCTGTCTGTGACACTGAAGAGATATTGTCCCATTTAACTTTCACAATGATCCTGCAAAGCAGCGAACTGTACCATTACTAAAGAGGATACGAAGGCTCTGAAAAGTTAAGGCATGTTCCCAAGGTCACATCTTGGAAAATTGTCTGAATTGGGTCCACTTGATTTAAGGTTCACTGTCTCTCCTAAGTCACCTATTTAGCTGACACTTTACAAACTACTGGACGATAAGAGCACTGCTTTAAATTCTATCCTCCATACTGCCTAATACGATTAAATATGTATATATAAAGTATCTGTGATAGAAAGCAAGTGAGGGAAGTAGTAATTGAATCAGTTGAACGCTTTACTTGTCCTTTCCTACTGCTGAATATTATGGTCATATTGGAAAGGTCATTTTAAGATCCGCAGATATTGACTAAATGCAAAATAGAACCATGAAAAAGATGACAGGTTTTGACAATATTAGATCAAGGACTTATAAGTACTTTAATTCAACACCTCACCCCGCTTCCAAGAGTTTCCCCAAGGGACACACATGTGCTTGCAAAGGAAATAAATGGTAAAGAAAGGGAGATAGCCAGTGTCCTGTAGCCTGGATTTTATCCATATCCCCAAGCAGGCAATGTGGGCACACAATTTGGGTTGAAACTCAAATCTTAGGATTTTAGCACAAGCTAGCACAAGCAAGAGAGAAGACAGAAAAAGATAGGGTAGTCCAGTAGGAGAAAAAACTCAGTTCTGATGTTCCAGTTTAGTCATAAGATAACCTAGAGAGGAATCAGTAAAACACACACTCTTTTAGCTATTCTAACTGGCAAAGAGTTCAATTGCCTGTCCCTCAACCTAAGGGATGGTTCACACTCTTTAAAACAAGCATTTGTGAATGAGAGACGCAACAAATCCTTCCCATCATCTGCTACCAACTCTCACTTGGGAAATGGGAGTTAAAATTTGGTATTTATTCTATATGGAGGAAGATAGGCTAGCTCCAAACCACCTGGCTCAACATGCTTTCTTTGGACAAAAAAAAGGTTAAATTATCCCCTTTGGAGGTTTGGATACAGATTCTGAGACCTGGGCTATATGTTTGCTTTAATGCAAACTCTATTCAGGGCTCTTAAATACCAGGAATCTAAAGAAAGCTTCCTAATCCATGACACTTTTTTAACTTGTTTGGCCAACAAGTTAATTTTCCCCACCAAAACATCCATTCTACTGAATACATTGTAGGGATGCCAATATAGAAGAAGAACATGACATTTGACCTTGAAGAAACTTCACTTAATGCTGCCACCACTCACTCTGTAAACATGATGCAATGGTATGATACACCAGAGTTTGTTTTCTCCTATGCAGTGAAAGGAAAACCACCTCCACCAGACAAATTCATGACCATGAGGTGAGCTGATAGCTACAGATTGACCCACACTTTTGCTTGGCTTCTAGAACTCGCTGAGCAAGTGATCGTTCTTTTCCCTCTCTTCATTATTTTCAGATGCATTTATTTTGGTAAATGTATCTAAATCCCAAGTCATTAATGTATGCAGTCTAGTAAATAAAATCAATCAGTCAATCTATAGCAAGGTAATGGAGAGAGGCAGCTTTTTAGACAATAGAATACTACGTTGAATGAAGTTGTGGTTACATTCAACCCTTTCTCAGTTATTACCATGGGCTTGGGAGAACTTTCAAAGCATGAAATGCAATAAGCAACCAACCAAAGAAACAAATAAGTAAATAAATATGTAAATAAATAAATAAATAGCATTGCTTGTGGGTGTATTAAGAAATGTGTCCTGTAATTTATGCAGAAGAAGTTGTAATCTGCTTTGTTGTATCCTGAAGCCAGATACCAACAATTTACTCTTTGTGAGAAAGTGTTACTTTGAAGCAAGTCAGAGCTTGACTAATTTAGGGTTTGTATTGAATCAGTTTAGGTTCAGTGTTGGAAGCAAAGAAATCATATCCAAACTAGGTCAGACTCGCCAGTCTGGACCAGGTTGAATTTAGGTTTGCAAGGAATGATTTCCTCAAAACCAGATTTCTTGTCCCCAAGACAAAGTAGCACTTTGCCTCATGAAACAATGAAATGCCGATCGTATAGTAGAGACTCTTGGTGCAGCGTGAACCTGTATCCTGAATGAGTGAAGAAGAGCTTGTAGCTCTGAAACACAGGTGCAGAACTGGCCATGTTTAGAGGACACGCGTGCATGGTAACATCTGAGGATCGGGAGGACAATTTAAGTGCACTGTTCCCAAAGTGTGGTCCTTAGACCAGACCTATGGCAGCTCTGGGCTTGTTAGAAATGGACCATCTTGGGCTATAGTCAATACTATACCCCATTTCTCAATGTATAGTTACTTTCTTTTCATTAAGATTAGAGCTTTTGAAAATCTGTAGATGTGAGACCCTTGTTAGACACATCTTTTTCAGATATTTTCTCAAAGTTTGGAATTTCCCTTTTCATCTTTATAGGATCTTTCATGAAGCAGTTACTTTTGAAGGCTACTGTCAAGTTTTTTTCTTGGGTGAATCAAGCTTTTGTTGCCATATCTATGAATCATATTCATAGTCACAGGTAATAAGCATTTCTCCTATGTGATGTTTTAAAGATGATTGTGGTCATTCATAGATGATGATCCATGAGTTATAGATTTATATTTCGCATTTAGTTCTATAATCCATTTGAGTTCATGTCTGTATAGGTTTGCTGTTTAGATGGAGGTTAATTTATTTGCCTATCAATGTCCTGGACCTGGGTGTTTGGATATGCTTAATACATCCATGACTTTTGGGTAAAGCAAAGATGACAGAATAAAGTTATAGGGGAATGAGCTAGGTCAGCAGGACCAAAAGAAAAAAAAAAAGAAAATTAAAGACTTTTTTAAAAAAGGAATTTATCTTGGGAAAGTATAGCATAGATCTAAAACATTCCTACTCTCACTTTCAATCCCCTCTTCCTTTTCCTCCCATTTTCCAGCCCCTTCCACTCTGGTAACCACCATTCTGTTGTAAGAGACCAAGGTTACTTTTGTTTATGTTTTGTTTGTATGCCTTATTTCTTCGCATTCCATATATAATCATAGTTGTCCAAGATTTGCCTTTCTCTTTCTGACTTGTTCGCCTTAGCATAATTCCCTCAAGGTTCATACTGGCTACTGTAAATGGTAAGATACCATCTTTCTTAATAGCTCATTAGTATTCCATTCTCCTAGGCCTGGAGATTGTGGGTATTCCTACTATTATCTATATGTTGCAGTCTTGAAATACTTCACCTGAAAGAAAAACTACTATATTGATGTTTCATTTCAATAATCTACTAATTATTTGAACAAAGAGAACATTTCAATAATTTAAAAAATGTAATTAACTTAAAGGCATCTTATCTGTTAGCAGTGGCTGATCATCTGTGTCCAATGGCCATGCCGTTCAACAATATTGTGTATTGTGTCTGTACTGAAATATTCTTTTACCTACACAGGGCTGACTTACTGCTTTCGAAAATATGACTCAGTCTTGTTTGATTTCCCATTTATCCCCATTTCTACTTCCCGGAACCATATACAGTCTAGAAAAATTATCTATTTCCAACTTTTTATTTCATCACTGCTTTGCAAGCAAGAATGTGGGTGGATTTTATACCTCTGGGTCCACCAGGCAAAGAAGCGTGCTCTGCATATTTTCCTTTGGAATCTGCATTCATGGGCTTACTCTGTCTGCAACTTCCTACATACTGTATGACCTTCACAACTTTCACAAGTTTTTGCTTCTATTTCATGTTTTGACTTGTCAGATATTTCTTCAAATTACAATAACTGAAACAGCAACAAGCATCTATTTACCCCAGCTTCCAGATGCTGGATTCAGCAGTTTCTAAATACTAAGGAATTTGCAGTTAAAATGTTCGTTGGGGTTATAGACTTGAAATGGGCTACTCTAGCCACTTCCAAAGTAATTCACTCCCAAAGTTGGAAAGTCACTGCTCTTTTTCTGAGAGTTCAGACACTTTGTATATAGTCCTCTCTCTGGTGGTTTCAGTTCCTCAGGTTGAGTGCCTTGCCCCAAAGTGATTGATCCATGAGAGCAAATCAGAAGAATCACTTCCTTTTATGACCTAGTTTGAGAATTCAGTCACCATCATTCCTGCCACACTTTGTTCACTAAAATGGATGGATCTGGGGTGATGGTGTTTAGTGAAATAAGGCAAAGTAAAAGACAGATATCTGACAGATCCACTCATTTATAGAATATAAACAGCCAAAGAACATATAGGGCTAAACACAGCAAAAATCATTCCTGGATCTATGGGAAATATATAAATACTTGTTACCAGAGGGAAGGATGGGGTTAGCAGGAGGTAAGAGGGGCTAAGGAAAGGAAGGTGATATACCATCGGAGAATTGGTAGGGTGAGATTTGTGCACATATGGAAATGTGAAAATGTACCTCCAAATGTGTATACCTATGGGAACAACTAGCTAATTTAAAGAAAAATAGAGAGAAGTGTGGTACTAAATTCAGCTCCATATCAAGGGGAAAATAATTATATAAGCTTTATCTGATGCAGGGAGGATTGCCAAAGAATCAAGAACATGTTTGAAAACCATTACAATATGCACAATTTGTATTATTATAAAAGATAATTGCAAAAGTAAAACAAAAAATTATGAAGACAGCTTTCCAGAAATAAAAGAATACTTGACTGTCTAAATTAAAGAGGTATTTGCGGTCTTCACACAAATGAAACAAAGTGGTTAATGTATTAACGTAGTCTTAATAATTTAATGAATTCTAATCATCTTTGAGGTAATACATAAAATTCAATTTACTCGTAAAAAATAAAATATCAGGCTGCCCTTGGGTTTTATTTTTTTTATAAAAGATAGACAAATTTACAATATACAATAATCCTGTGGAAGAAAACTCTGTATAATTGTTTTTATTTGTTGTTTGTATTTAATGTGTCATATCAAGCTGATCTTTATTGGACCTTTTAATATATTTACATCCATGTTAAATGTCTGCACAACAAAATAAATAATCAACAAAATGTCACTGCAACCTTTGGAATGGAAGACAATATTTACGAACTATTAATGTAATAAACGGTAATGACCCAAAATATATAAATGATTCATACATCTCAACAACAAAAAAACCTAAGTAATTAATTAACAATGGGGGGAAAGGTCTGAAAAGGTCTGAAAAGACAATTTTTCCAAAGCAGATATTCAAATGAACAGCATGTTTATTAAAAGATATTCAACATCATTTATCATCAAGGAAATGCAATTCAAAATCAAAATGAGATATCACCTCACACCTTCTAGAATGATTATCATCAAAATGACAAGGTAAAACAAGTGTTGGTGAAGATGTAGAGAAAAGGTCACACTCGTGCACTGTTAGTAGGTATGTAAATTGGTAAAATCATGACAGAAAACAGTATGGAGACTACTCAAAAAGTTAAAAATAGAACTGCATGATTCAGCAATATAGTTCAATATATGCAATACATAGAATAGATATTTTTATGGTATAATACCATATTTGTGGATAAAATCAATTATTTCATTAACCATTTATTCAATAAGTGGTTTGACATCTCCTGAATTGGTGTCTGGAAAATAGATTGCATCTCTTTCTTGCACTTTAAACCAAAATACATAGATTCCTAATATAACACATATTAAAAAACCAAGAATTATATCATAAAATTAAATCATAAAATTTTTGTTAGTAAATAGAGGCTATAAAAAGCTTGTTTGTAAGAGTAACAATCTTTAGAAGACATCAAGGAAAAGGTCATTGAACCCTAGTATGTCACAAATGGAATAGAAATAACTAGATGTGTGCTTCCAGATTCTCTTTGGAATTGAATTTGAATCAGGCAGAGCTAGGAACTAGGGTTTTATGTGAAGTTCATTTCTTGGTGCTACTCTATAGAATCTCTTTTTATATAGGATTGCCATTCTGTTAGAGTTCCATTTGTTTATAAGTATTCAGGACACTGCGGTAGAATCAACTGTAGTCATCTGTGTATAAGAAGCAGGAAGCTTGGTTGGGGAACGCTTATTCAGTTGGATTGATTGGTGGCTGGCGGCAGAAGCTATCAAGTCACCAGAACTGGAACCTTCATAACGTGTTCAAACACACTGCTTCCAAAATTGTCAAGAACACCCTTCAAGACATTCTTTTCACAAGATTTGTAGAACCATCAATTTGGCGGTAAATCTGCAGTGTGGACTCCATATGATTGAACTCAGCAATTGCCGCTCAGCTCTGGCTGTTTCTGCTTCTCTGTCTGCATAGGAATGCAGGTTCATCCAGGGAGGAAAGATTCCCTCCCTTTAGACATTCAGATATGACTTGGGCCAAAAGAGCTTTGCCTGCTTTTTACATGCAAGAGCAAAGTCGCCATATTTGAAATCGTGGCTTCGATTTTTAATTGCTTGATTCTTTTTCCCTTTCCTTGAATCAATCAAGGATGTTTTAAACACATACTTCACCATATAACATGGGCAGGATGAAGTGGAAAGAATAGTAGGTGGCTTTCTGGCAACTGTGACCTGCTTTCATTAGGAGAACTCAATACCAAAAACAAACACACAAACAAAAACCAACAATGGGAAGGCCACTTGCCCACCCTTTACTACTGCTGGGCCTGCGTACCCAGGCATATTTCTTTCCCTTCAGGCTGTTCAGTTGCTCGGCTCATTGTATTCTTGGCATAAATTGTGTTACATTTTCTACCATCGGTTGTTTAATTATGTAATGGAGTACAGAGAAACTTGTCTCTTCAAAGCTGATCCACTGGCGTTTCACTAGAGAACTGTTTGATTTGGAAAAATAACTTGCTGGTTGCAGAACCTGTGACAGATACAACCTCCATCCCCAGGGACCCACAGCGTGCTTCCAGAACAGGCAAGGGTGAAGCAAAGGAAGCGAGTCGATACATCCTACCCAATCAAATGGAAGATGCTGTTCTTTTGGACAGTCTGAACATGAGTGCATGAACGTGCCGGTAGGTGAGAGGAGAAAGAAGATTAGAGAAGGTTCAGGAGCCAGGAAGCTGGAGTCCGAAGGAGCCACGGCAAGTTCAAA
>PVHY01000811.1:178474-193115 GCA_004024945.1 Uropsilus gracilis
CTTTCACTTACTTTTTCTTCAAACCTTTTGTTTCCTTATTCTGTTTGCTCCTTTTGACTTATTGCAAATTGGGAGACCACTTCAATGCTGGAGCTCAAATGGTATCATTTATCGATCAAAAAATTAAACAAAACAAAACATGTGTCTCATTTTCATGCAGCCAGGATTGACTTAATATGTGGCAAAGCTCATGCCAAGGCTGTCACACCGCTTAGCAAGTGAGTCTAGCCACCAGCCAGGCGTAACCACTGGGTCCCAGACTGCGTCTACCTCATGACAGAACGCTGTGGTAGCTAAACAGTGGTGAAAGTCGCCACATGCCACAGTTGAGAATGAAAGATTTAGCGTGGGATACAGTCAGTGCTGAAACAGACGGATGCGCGCTTGGCCTCACGTGGGAGAGTGACACCAACCTCAAAGACATGTCCACAGAGGAAGGGAAACCTCTGATGAATGCTGATGCGACCTTTAGGAGGATGAGTTAGTGAGGCAAAAGGAAAAAAACAAAAAGTAAGAGAGTGACGGATAAATGGAGGGAGGGAGACAGAAAGGGAGGTGGGGAGGAGGAAAACAGAAAAGGAGGAAAGAGGGGAGGGAGAGAGGGAGGGAGACAGGGAGGGATGAGGGAGGGAGTGAGGGAGGGAGGGCGGAAATTTTGGGTTGAGTGGACATCATAAAAATCAGTGGATGAGAAAGAAATAAGTTACTTAGAGAACTGCTAATAATAAGTTATAATAAGAAATAAGTTACTTAGAGTTACTGCAGTAACTGAGGGGATGAAGTTAGGCAAAGTTGGGGCAGATGCAGATAGTAGCCAGATATTTACTATAGGGAGGTATTGCTGACCAAGGAAGCAAAGGACAGAAAACCTTGATGGAATCTACGGGTCTACACCAACAAACCAGAGCCCACCGCTGCTGCCACCATCGCTCTTACTGGAGCTATTTAGGGACAGAGAGGGCAGAAACTATGAAGACTGTTCCTTTGGCCATTCCAGGCCACATGTAGGGCAGACATGCTCATCTTTTGCTTTTTAGCAGCAGAACAACTTCATATCCAAAGATAGATCTGCACTTTTGGAACCGCTTCAGTGCCCCAGGTTTTCAAGAGACTGGACTAACATTGCAGCTCATGTTCAAATGGAAAGCATCTAGCTTGTCTCCAGCAAACTCGCCCATCACAGAACTGCTACATGTCAGCTGACCAGCAATGAGGAACTGGTGCCACATGTCATGGCACTTAAAATCATCAGTTCGATGGCTCTCATCCTCCCACATTCTGAAGACAAATGCTCACACTCATCAACTAGTTAGCATGACTTTAAAATGTCATCTGTGGAATTTTAAGGGATCATGTCTTCAAGCTCTTTCAACTGGTCTTAATCTGAAAGTGCTGCTGTACGATGTATGCTATTGATTAAGAGGCTATCAACTTATTAAGTCCTGCCACATACAAAGTTCTCCATTGCATACAAATCTTTGAGCCACAACGGATCAGAGACTAATTATGAAAATTGATTTTTCAATTTGCTTTTCTCTATAATTATCCAGCTACTATACATTATTTGCTTGGAGTAATTTCTTCTATGTGAAATAGTCTTTTTCTTATCTCCAAAAAGAGGCAGCATCCTACTCTTGAAGAGTCGGGAAACCGCGGCGGGTGGGTCAGTGGCTTTTAACATTCACTTCAGTTAAGAGATTTCTGGGCGAGAAGTGGGAAGGTGGTACAGCCGGGAGACTGACAAAAGGTTTCTGAATAATTTATTCAGACAGATATCATTCTAGATAATGAGATACACCCCTCCAAGCCAAAGTGTTCACGATGGATGATGGGAACAAAAAAATTGCCATCAGAACAATAACAAGTAGTAACAAATGAGCTATTAAAATGACCTATTCAAACTCCCACTTCAGCAGCTTTCTCGAACAATGCATGAGTCCAATGAGCAAGGCCGATATGATTATCCCCAATTTACATAGGATCAAGGTGACTGTAAAAGAGTTTAAATAACTGACTCAAATTTTTACAGAGAAGCTGCAGGTTCAGGCTTTGAATCTAAATCTGTCCGATATAGACTGTTGCGTCCTTTCCTTCAGATCTGATTATTTCAACTCCATATCCACTTCCTCCGCCAGTGGTCTAGGCCTCAGCATGAAATGAGGCTTTTGGTCAAATGCCCTATGAAAATGCATTTTCCTATTAACATATTCATAACATTCTCAGAAAGGAAGCACAGTGTAGTTTGGGTGAAGTTTTCTGAGATTGCCTCAAGCTGATTTTTGTGACCCTCACATTCTCCAAGCACTTTCTTTTACTTTTCCCTCCCTCACTCCTTCCCTTCCTCCTTTCTCCCCCATAACCTTTAACATTCTCCCTCTTTCCATCTCCCCCCCCAATTTCTTCCTTCTGGTTAGAAGCCATTGAACCTTTGCTGGAGTATTCAGATTTTCCATTTTACTTTAGCTTATACACTCCTACGGACTCACAGGAAGTTACAAGAAGTAGCTCCTTCATTCAAATATATCCTCCCAGCTTCCCCAGTGGTAATAACTCTAGTGCAATATCAAAATGAGGAAATTGACATTGGCCCAATACTGCTCACTTTACTATAGACTTTGAATGGCTTTGTGAATATCATTATGATTTGAAATTATTATTATATAAAAGTGCACAGTGCTTACCATATCCAAGACACTGTTCTAGGCATTTCATATCAATTCATTTCCTAAGTGGTCTCCGGGACTCTTCAATGTTTAATATACTTCAAAGCTCCATCCAAACAGCAGAAGGATTAGTGCCCAAGCACACCCCATTTAGAACTGTTCTTCACCAGAAACTTCCAGGGCACTTTATCTAGTCCATTTAGTTTTGTGACTGTGAGAAGCCATAGTGCCAGCAGCAGTGGTGATGGTGCAACAAGTTCACCTCTGGATTATTGCTATTGATGGTGCCATCTGGAAACCAACAACCCCATGCCAGACCCTCAACTTCTACTTTTCAAACTACAATTTTGTAAGCTTGCTGTACCTTATATTCTATCTAGAATGGTTTCTGTTCGGGAGGGGAGGGTAAGAGAGACAGAGACATACAGAGACAGAGAGAGACAGAGACGAAGATATTAAGAGAGAACTTATAAAGGAAGCTAATGAAAGTCTCTTGACTCAAATCTAAGACCCATTCCAGATCAATCTCAGGCACTCGTGTTTAACAATCATGCTTGCATCCATTGCACTATATGATATCTCTCTAGTATTATTTCTTGTATTATAAATTTGCAAAAACTAGGAGTATATTCATTGATAGCACCTGAATTTTTTATATTCTCTTATCCTCCAGAATTGGGGAGCTTCATTGTCCTGGTTATCTCTCTAACCTTACAGCCTGTCCATACAGCTTTATTTCTTATCCCATCACCTTTAACAGTGGCTCTTGACAAGTCATTATGTAAACGGTGACATTATTGTCCTCTACTCTTCTCACCACCCCTTCACCTCTTTCTTACCACCTCGTTTCTGTCAGCTGGTACATCTGGTGCTGCAGGATCAACACCAGCTCTCTGGAGAAGAGCATTGCTCTTATTTGTTGCTCTTATTTGTTTAAAAGTATATTCAGGATTGCCTGCTACTCTGTCACTCACCCCTCTATGAGGAGGGAAGTTGACACTCAAGGCATTTCTCAAAGTCATTCTGTGAACAATTTCAAAGAATCCCCCTGTTTCCAGCACCACTAATAAGCCCTGCTTACTGGACCTGCCAACTGCAAGATCAGACCCGGAAAATCGACCAGCAGTCACTGCCACTTCCCTCCACCACCCCGCACCCCACCCTCACACTGTTTCTGCTTCCATTTGACTATTTGCCAACATGTTTCTATTTTCAGTTTTCAATAAATCTGTCAAAACACTTTAATGATCAGTGACCCCTCCATCCCTTTCTCTTCCCTCTTACGGGTTTCTTCCTGCCTCAGCGGTTGAGCTACCCAGAACTATTGCATAAGAACAAACAACACCTCCATGGTTTGCAATCAAACACATTTATTTGGCGCCGTTTCCTCAGTTGATCTCCTTAGCTTGATCTCTTGCATCTGTCATCGGGTTCAGGTCCTATAGGTGCGAATCTTAACTAGGCTCCTTGATCAGAGGAAAGAACTCAGCTCTGCTCTACATGTTCCTTACATCTCTCCAACAAGGTAGTCCAGATAAGTCTTCCGGCGAAGGCGGAGGCACAAGAGCAAGTAAACTCAATTTGTCAAGCAGTTCTCAAACCTGTGCTTGTGGAACATTTGCTGAAATCTCATTTTCCAAAACAAATCACACTCCGGTTAAACCCAGAGTCTGCAAAAGAGGGTGCTACAAAATGAAACGGGAATTGCTGAGATGGGGAGACATGAAGGATCAAGGTCATTATTGGCATTGATCTCCCAAATTTCCTTTTTGTGTGATTTCACTGATGCCAATCGGACAATGCCAATGCCAATAAGCATCTTCCAGTCCCTGGTGGTAGTGATGGAGTCAGATATAAATAAGCATGTGGGTTGACCTGATTCAAGTCAACAATAGTACCAAGATAAACTTTGAAGTAACAGGAAAGGGGATGTTGCGTTTCACTGTAATTATCAAGTCATCAGGTGATAATCGAAAAGCTTTTCGCTGTCGATCATCTTTTTCACCACATGGATGGGTAGAATACTGATGGAAACAGATTCCTGAAGACATGCTTTGATCATTTAAATCTAGAATTAGCTGATTTTTTCATTTATTTTTAGTAACTGGAACCAATATATTTCATTTTACCTTAGGTCTATCACCTATAACTACTTCTGACTCATAACCGCACCCCCCCAAATTCACATCCTAGCTTCTGTTTTGCTTTGCCAATGAAGACAAATATCTAGCGCCTTATTCCCTTCCCTCCATTCTCTTTGGAGATTCTTTCTGGGGGCACACTTCTACTATGTCATAAATTATCACCAGAGAGGAGAGTTTTTCTAAGTACTTCCCCCTGCTTTGAGATTCTGATATACCCTCCCATCGCTAATGAATTCTGTAGTGAATTACTATGCACTGTACTCAAGGAGGCTCTTAGGGCCCTTAGATGTTTTGGTATGGAAGTGGGTAGAAAGCTTAATGATCACTAACAACTTTCTAGGAATCGCCTGTGTCACAACCTTTCACTTTCTCATTCTTTTTATGTTGAATCAAAAACAGCTTCTTTGCTATTTTCAAACAATTATTCCTTTCACTTAAAGCCCCTGAACTTTTCATGGCAACTCATCACACTATTCTACCTCCACCCTTCCTAGAAACAGACACATACTGATATCCCAGCTCGCCTTTATTCTTAGAAGTTTAGGTCTTGGTTATTGAATGTTTTCTCCAACACTACTTCTGTTGTAATTGCTGGTGATTCAATATCCACACTGATGATCACTCTGATGAGCTGTACACAGTTTCTCCCCTCATCTACTCAACCCTCTTTTAGCCACTTACTTCCATGTCTGTACTTGTATATAATGTCATTTATTAATCTCTACAACTGCTACATAATCTGCTTGTAGCACCACACTCTCCATCTGATACCTCCCAAACATGATTACTCTTAACTCAGTTCACTGCCTTCAGTGATCTTTCACAAACCAGTGTATTCAATCCATGGATCCTAACAACTTTTTGCTACCTACATTCCTTGAATGTCTTCCCTTTCTTCCCACCTTTAAACTCCATGGTCCCTCATTATGATCACTTTCTTACACAGTTGTGTGGCTGACTTGGCTTGTTTTTGCTTCATTATATTCTCCTGATAAAATTACAAGCCTGGAAATCCATCCCCACCTCTTTTCTGCCTAAACATGCACTGCATTACGTGACTGTGGAGAAACATTCAAATATGCTCACATATCTCACTTTACATTTGTGACGCTTCACCTCAAAAGAGTCCTTAATGTTGACTTACAGGCATATCACATTTTGCAGTCTAGTTATTTCTCTACACTCCTAGATAATCCTTCCTTGTCTTTCTCTTATATCTTATTGTCTCTTTCTCAAAAGTCTAACAACTACTCTTGTAGCTTGTATGTTGCTTACTTATTTCCTGAGTAAATTGAGTTAGTCAGAAGAGAACGTCCATAGTCCCAAGTCACTTTTACCCTGCTTCTGATCACATATATTTTGTTTTCCTTCCTGTTAATGTGGATGAAGCATTTGTGCTTTTACTCTAGATCTTATCTCTCACCTAAGAGTGGTTAACGTTCCAGTAAAATCCTCCCTTTTCTCTTGCAATATTGATTTTTTTCCCTATTTATCAGAATACACACATGTTGCTGTCTTTCAAGTATTAGAAAAATATTTGTTCTTGATGTACCTTCTCCCTCCAAATAGCCTCAATTTTGGGGTTCCCTTCTTATCTGCAATTTCTTTCTTTTCTTTTGAACACATTTCAATCAGGTTTTTATCTTCACCTATCCACTGGGGAAAAAAACCCACCAAAATCAATAATGACATTGATGTTGTTACACTTGGAGCTCAATTCTCAATTATTAACTTATTGGACCCATTACAAAAGTTGATGACTTTCTCCTTCTCCAAATACTTTGTTCCCTTGGTTTTTAGAGTCCACAATCTTTTGGTTTTCTTTCTATATCTAGCACTCCTGTTTAATCTCCTTTTTCAACCTCATAATTCTGTTCTCCTACTGCTAAAGTGATCCAAAACTCAGTTCTTAGAATATTTTTCATCTACCTCAACTTCCTTGATAATTCTATGACCATAAATTAAAATGTTCACACTGGGAGATTTCAACAAAAGACTTTTGCCTGATGTTTATTCTTTCATGTTTAACTGCATATATGCTATCTCTACTGTCTGGGAGTCACCATAAATTAACATTCCTAAACAAAGTTCCTGATGTTCACCCCAACCTGCTCTTGAAATTATCTCCCATTTCAGTTGGTAGCAACTTAATCTTGACATTTATCAGGTAAATCTTTGGAGTCATTCTTGTTCTCACCTCCCTTTATGGAATCGATGAGCTTGATGTGTTGGTTTTATTTTAAAATTATTCAGATTTGAGTCAATTCTCAGTACTTCCAACACAATCATTTTGCCCCTGGTCTTCTTCCATCTTTAGAATTATTACCTAAATGGTGTTTGCTCTGTACTTGACCCTCTACAGTCTATTCTCTGCAAATCATACAGTGTAATCGTCCTAAAAAAATATTAATCTATTCATTGGATTATGTCACTCTTCTTTCCTGAACCCTTAATGACTTCCCACCTCACTCAGAATCAAAGCCAACTCCTTCAAATTGCCTGAAGCCTGTACCTGATCTAATTCACTGTTTCCTTTTTTGACTTTGTCATGTATTCATTTTCTCCCTGCTCATTGCACTCCTTACCTGCTGACTGCTCCTCAAACATGCCGGGCATGCATCCATCTCATTTCCCTGGAACACGTCCCTGCTTATTTCCGGAGTTCCATTAGGTTTTCATTCAAATGTCATCTTTACTGTGAGATATTTCTTGACTATCATTTTAACAATTGCAGTTCACATGTTCACATTCTAAGAATGCACTCCTCTTGTGTCTTTCCCAAACTTAGTTTTTGTTTTTTGTTTTTTCTCTATGACACATATCACTATGCTAGCAGTGAACTCATTGAACTACTTGGGATTTGCATTGGCTTCTAACCACAATATGAATGCCTAGAGAGTAGGGAATTTCCTTTGTTTTATTCAATATGTTGCCAACACCTAGAACATTACCTATCATTGGGCAATTTTCTGAATAAATATTTCTAGAATGTATGAGAGGAAACAATTATTTCTGATTGTCTTTCATTTAATGCCATAATATCATGCTCAATTTTTTTTCCCTCTGTTACTCCCAGATACCTAGCTGTATTTCTTTGTTGGCCAGAACTCAGACTTGGCTGTTGGATTTTGTCTTTTTTTTTTTCTGAACAAGTCAAGTCAGTGATTCATTATCTGATTCCTTCTTAGCTGATATATTTTCCAACAAATATCCCCCATCAATAATACACTATAGTTCAGAGTATTTAGAACCCTCTTACCATTAATAAAGTCAGTTCTTCTGTCCTCAAACAACAGAATCAATTTTGCTTTTTATAATATTCTTATCGACAGTATCAGCACCAACATTTCCTCTCAATTGTATAGAATTCAAAATAAAAAGGAGTACTTTACTTACACTTTCTCTCAGAAAGTGTCATCAAATAATCAATGCAAAATGAGTCATCAGTCAATGTATGAAATCACATTTACCTGCTTACAATACAACATCAAATTTTTAATGGATTTATATTACATTGACTTTTCTTTTTATGTTATGTAGAAAGACTTAGCATTAACAAGCATGAAGAAATAACGTTGACCATGGCAATGAAATTAGGTAACCTCAATTAAAAGAACTGCATGGGCAACAATTCTAAAGCTCTTTAGTAAGGTTACTTTTGGGAATAAAAACTGCATTAAGTATAAAGAGGAAGGACAGATGCTACCAAATTAAATAGTATATATTTAGTATATTATAGTATAAAGTAATATACTATACTATAACATAGCATACATTGTATAGCATACTATAATATAATATACTATAATACCTATTGTATACTATAATAACATAGTACTTTAAACAGCACAGAATTCCCAAAGCATCCCAATTTCCTTTCTACTTAATTTCTTTTCTAGTCACCCTGCAATTCCTTTAACTGAAATCTGGCTACCCTCTCAAATGTCTTTTTGTTTAGCCCTTTTGTAATTCATATATTGTTTGTAAGCACTAGATTCCCAACTCAGAAAATTAAGAGTAGAGTACTTCCCTTCTTGCCCTTCGTTACATAGACACCACTCCTTTAATGCTTCATTAAAATAATTGATGTGAGCCTCTGCCATGTGATGGTATCGCTTTGCACATGCCAATGTTGTTTACGAAATCACAGTCCTTTCCCTTAACTCATCAGACTTTTTATCTCAAATTCTGCCTCCTCTTGACTTTCTTTAGTAATCAAAAATCCAGATCCCTAAGCTTCTAGACTCTGATGTTTCCAGGAATTCCAGTTCATCCTACGGTGACCCCAAAGAGTCTGAGTCATCCGTATTAAAGCAGTCTATTTTTCATGTATCCTGCTGGACAATTTTTACTCTGATGACTAAGCTAAAAAAAATCTATTCTACATTGTTATCAACTGGTCTCATAATATTGCTTGAAAAGTTATGTAACTTAATAGACTACATTTTTAAACAGCTGAGAACACCCAAAATACAAATACTTCACTTCTTCTGAAAATTTAGGGTTTTAAATTTTAACCTATTAAGTAATCATCAACCATGAATCTTACCATAGCCATTAATTAAAATGCCTTTTAGCATGTAAAATGCATCATTTGGGGGATTTTTTGCAGTTTCCTATAATTCCGCTGTATTTGCTCAGAATCCAAATTCAAATCAACATCAACTGCATGTGATATTTATAGTTCCTAAACATAAATTACAACTTCAATTTGATTAAAACAGGAGTGTATGCAGTTTTAAAAGCTGTTTCTCCCTGTGGCATTAAGCGCCAATTGCTTTCTGTCCATAAAAATCACCCGATTGACTGTGGCATATATGAAATATTCAGTTTTCTTGATTCCTTCACCTACATTTGGTCTTCTGAGTGACACTTAAAAAGTCAAATGGGGGTAGGGAGGCAGATATCCTGCCATGCTCTAAATGGAACTACTGGGTAAAGGGCAAAGGTCCAATACTTTGCATGCAGACATGGCAATTTCTTCCTGGAGTCATGCTGCCTCAATGGCAGTTCAGAAACAAGTAACATTCCCACAGGTCATGAATGAAAGGATGACCTTCTGCTTCAGAAATTATCAGAGACTCCACAGGTCATGAGTCCCCCCACCCTACCTGACCGACTCCACCTGTTCCAACTCCCACTCTACCTGGCCAACCTTATCTGACCAAACTTTCCCATCCCTCAGGTCATGACTCTCCCCATTCCACCTGATCAAACCCCCCTCATTCCCACCTGACTCATCCAGCCTGATCACACCCCCCCCACTCCTGGACCAGGTCAAGGACACAGTCATGCTAAGGTGGATGGCTTTCACAGTTCTAGTCTCTAGCTGTGTGAGTGTGAGACCCCTGGCTCCGATCTTCTCTAGCAAATCTGCTTCCTTGCTGTCTTTGGGCCTTCTCTCTTCCTTTTTCTTCAATGTCCCTTCTTTCCTAACGATGAAAACTGGCATCAGTCTGTTAAATACATTCTGAGATTTGCTCAGAGCACTGAAATGTAGGCAGCTGCCCACGACAGGCAGGGAAAGAACAAAGGTGAATTCTCAGAATTTTCTCAGCCTGCCCAGAAGAGCAAAACCAGCGGTAAAGTTGTTAGGCTCAGTTTGGTTTAAAGATGCATTGATATTTTCTGTCATTACAACTTTGCAGTAATTCACATCAACTACAGTGGATGTTTATATAGCATATCAAAGCACATGTTCTATATACTTCGTGGGAAAATTGTAACTTTTCATAGAGGACAACGGAGCTGCAGCAGAGAAAGACCAGAATAATACTATTGGCATTCATTAATTACCCGGGCTTACTGCTCCCTTCTCCTGGGCAAATACCTAAAGTTAAAACCTGTCTAATGTTTGCCTGAATATGTCTCTATGATGTCCTAAAATAATAATTTTATCTAGAACCCATGATCATCCTTTATCCTATCTCTCACTGTTAATAATAAAATATTTCTTCATATTTTCTGTCAAGTATGATTTCATTTATGATACAATAATTTTCACTTATACATTTGATTCAACATTTTTTAATAATTACCAGGTACCTTGCTTGGGAGGAAACTCTTCTTTTTCTGCCCATATGAATGATGGCTTTCTTCACATAATGGTTTTAGTTTAAGTAAAATTGTCAAGAATTTTCTAACCCTTAGCAATGACTATTCAAGGGCAGAGATGAACTCCTATACATCATTCTAAGTAGTAAGAATATAGGGCACGGTTTGACAATAGTATATTTGTTCAATAAATGCCTATTGAATAGGATAATGCAAAAAAGATGACTGCTAAAATCAGAAAGTATTTTTATTCAAAGATATACCTATTCTGCACTTGCCCTACATTTAAGCATACTTGTGTGAGTTGTAAAATGGCCCATATTCAAACAAACAAACAAAGGGGCAACAACAAATGCTGGCATGAATGTGGAGAGAAAGGGACAATTTTATACTGCTGGTGAGAATGCAAACTGCTCCAGCCACTATGGGAAGTTATGTGGGAACCCTCAAACCACTGAAAATGGAACTACCATTTGATCCAGCAATCCCACCTCTGGGAATCCACCCAAAGGATACAAAGACACTCATTCAAAACGACACCTATACGCAGATGTCTATTGCAGCACTATTTACAATAGCCAGGATATAGAAACAATACAAATGCCCCCAGACAGACTAATGGATCAGAAAGCTGTGGTACACAATGCACACAATGGAATGTTATAGATCAATCAAAAAAAGACAAACTTATGTCATTCATGGCAACATGGATTGAACTAGAAAGAATCATGTTAGTGGAAATAAGCCAGAAAGAAAGAAAAAGAAATATGGGATGATCTCACTTATGTGAGGGATGTAGGGAAACCAAACAAACAAATGAACAAGAAAAAATTAAAACTAACTTTCAGTAGAATTGAAGCATAGAGCGTGGATGGGGGGATTGGGAGTGGGAGGAAACAAATGATTAAGAGGATGGTTCACAGGTGATAAGGTGGGAAGAGAACCCCAGGGTAGATAACAATATAAAATTTTAAAAAATCTGAAAATTCCAGTCAGCATAATATAAGCATGCAAGTAATATGCTATTTGAAAGAATGATGACAGAAAGAATTATACCAATATCTACAGACAGTCTTCCTTAAAAACACAAAATAAAATATCCTCAATGAAATACTACCAAATGGATTTAAAAGTACAAAAAAATTAGGAATCTCAGGTATACAGGGGTGGTTCAATATTAGAAAATCAATTAATGTAATCCATCACATCAACAGAGTAAAGACAAAAAGCTCCATGATTACATCGATAAATGCAGAAAAAAAAAAGACAAATCCAACACCCATTTATGATAAAAAAATAACTATCAGTAAACTAGGAGTAGAGGTTGCTTCTTTAACTTAGTAAGGGATATCTACAAAAACCTACTGCTGATATCATGGTGAGAAACACAAACCTTTCCCACTATGATCTGATATAAGGACAGGATGTTCACTTCTTTTTCAACATTTACTGGACATTGTGCTCAATGCAATACAAGAAAACAAGGTAAAGGCATACAGATTGGGAAGGAATAAAGGAAATTTTGTTCATAGCAATCATTGTAAATATATACACACATATATTATATATATTTCATATATATATTTCATAGATATAGGAAATCTGAGAGAATCAACAATAATGAGATTATAGGATACAAATTTGACATTGACTTACAATTAAAGAGATGGGATTTTATATTTCTGAGTAATATAAGTATTGTAAATAGATGTTACCTTATTAAAAACCTGTAAAAGTAAAAGGTAAGATGTTTTGCCTATACCAATACTAAACAAATGGAATTTGTAATTCAGAAAAGCACACCATTTACCAGAATGAAACACAAAACTTGAAAACTAGAAAAATATGCACAACATCTATGTAAGGAAAAGTATGAAACTCGGATGAATAAACTCAAACTGAATTAACTAAATGAAGAAATATCCTCATGTCCGTTGATAAGAATACTCAATATTGCCAAAGTGCTAGTTCTTCCCTACTTGATCTGTTGAGTCAACACAGTCTCAATCAACATCCAAAGGCAATACCTTATGGATATGGATTGTAAGACTTATGTGGAGAGACAAAAGACACAGAATAGCCAATCCAATATTGATGGACAAAGAATGAAAAATAAAGAACTGAAGAATGGCACTGTCCAACTTCTAGACTTACCATGAAGCTATAAATAAGTATCGGTGAACAAATAGATGAATATAATACAATGGAGATCTAAGAAACTCATGGATATATAGTCAACTGATCCTGGAGAAAGGAGCAAATACAATAAAGCAAAAATAATCTTGTCCATAAATAGTGTTTAGAAAATAGGTTAAGGAGGAAAAAACTGACTCTAAATAGAGACTGTATTCTCTTCACAATTAGCTCAAGAGGAATTACACACCAAAACCTCAAAAGGCAAAATTATATGGAAGGTTTATTAACAAGGGAGCTCAACAGGGAAAACGAAACATCCTTAAAGTCACACGTGGCAGTTATCTTACCCCAGTCACCATCCTCAGAACCAAAGGTCCCCAAGACACAGTCCAATGATGGTTCCTTTGCCCCTCTGAACCTCAGAGGAAGGCACTTTCGCGAAGTCCAGTCCTTTTGCCAGCGTCTTCTCTTTTCTTCTTTTCTCTCCAGTGCTCCACGCTGCTTGACTATTTCAAGGTGCTTCAAGCTTCTTCCACAATTGCTGGTGCACAAACCAGCTTTCCAAATTGCTGGCCATTTCTAGGGACCAGCTTTCCATTGGTACAATGCCATGCTCTCCACACTGGCCACACTTCTGCCAGATACCATGGCTCCTTGTCCCCTCCAGCTCACACTTCCAGGGGGCCTCTGCCCAGCCTGGTCACTCGGGCTACTCTTTACCCACCTGCCATTCTCTGCTCTCCTCCCCCAAAGGTTCTCTCTCTCTCTAGAAGTTCTCTTTCCTCCCCAAACGGTCTCTGTCTCTTCCTAGTCTCTGTTCTTTGCCTTATCGTCCCCTGCTTCTGGTCCAACTCCCTTTTTCCAACCCCTTTCCCTTCTTTCTTTTTTTTCTCTTTTCCAGCTGCCACTTCTGGCAGTTTTTAACTGTCACATCAAATGGGGCGGAGCCAACTGCCACCGGCCAATGGGGGAGGAGCTCCCTTAAGGGGGAGGGGCTAATTGCCACTGCCCAATGGGGGAGGAGCTTCCTTAAGGGGGTGTGGCTAACTGCCACTGCCCAATGGGGGAAGGAGAACCTTGTTAACTGCAACAACCCTGGGAGGGCGGAAGGGTACCCAGTTTCAATACAACTGTTAGAAAGTAATGTAGGAGAGTCTACATGACACTAGACATGGCAATGACATCTTTTATTTCACTAAGATAACATTGGTTTACAACATTGTGAATGAATCGAAGGTATATGTTCATACCTCTTCAGTTTTATACTACTGATGCTGCAATTTATGAAATAAATAATTGATAAACTGAACTTCCTTAAAATTAAAAAAAAAAAGCTTTTCTGAGAAAGACAGGACCAGAGACTAAAGAATCAAGTCACAAACTGGGAGAAAATGCTTGCAAAATATATATATATATATATATATATATGATAAAGATGATCAGGAATACAGCAGAATTCCAATAAAAATCCCAATGACATTCTTTAAAGAGATAGAACAAAAACTACTGAAATTCGTATGGAATAACAAAAGACCCCGTATATCAAAAAGCCTCCTGACCAGAAAAAAAGAAAATGGAGGTATCACAATTCCAAACTTCAAACTATACTACAAAGCCATAATACTTAAAACAGCTTGGTATTGG
>PVHY01000812.1:0-192890 GCA_004024945.1 Uropsilus gracilis
TTACAAATGGGTAGAAACCAAGATAGAGTTTACTGGAAATAATGGGGAAAGGACAGAGGAAAATATCAGCCCACCTACCAGGGAAATTGCACATGTACCAGATTAGGTGAAAAAATCAACCTGGTGAATATCAAAAAACACATAGTTAGAGTCGTGACTTTGGATTCAATCACAAACACCAGGAAAGGAGATAACATGTGAGAGATCAGACTGCTGTTGTAGATTTGGGGAGATATTGAGGAATATGGTTGTGGCTTTGCTGGAACAATTCTTGATTTACTTAGTGATCTGATTTCTTTTGTACTTCGAAGCATGAGACCAATGTTTTTTGCAACTGAACCAAAAAAGATTATGGACCAGTAGGGAGGTTGTGCTTACAGCCAATTATTGTATGTTAGTTCTCACAAGGTGGTCCTAACAACACTGTTCTTTTTCACAAGGCTTATTGTTTCCCATACCTTCGGACACACACTATTCCCTTTCCTTCTCATAGCCATCCCAAAAACAAGACAGGAGTGTTCGTATCCCTATTTTGTTGAAACTAAAACTCAGTCTTCCCATCTTTCCATGCGTGCAACACCAATCAGAGAAACCTCACAGGAACTCAGATCTCTGTCTGCCAACTCCCTTCTATTCACTGCCTGTGGGGCACTGCCACCCAGTGCTAGCACCAGTGCCCTAAAAGTAGAGGATGCCCTTTATTCTGTTTCTCTTCTACACCTACTCCTACATCATAAACAGAGGTGGGTGGGTGTTGAGTGCACTTGGGATTATACAGGCTTCTTCCCAAGATGGCCGTGGCTTAAGTCATTGCTCTAGAAGCTCAGAATTTGGGGAACCTGGGGGAAACACTCTGAGAGAAGTTCCTAGTGAAATTTTAACTTTGCATGGAATGATCCCAGAGCAGATCTGAGAAAGAGACAAGGTATTATTGATCTATGGGAAGAAAAATGTGTTTTTTCCTGACAACTCGAAAGGAAGTTGGGACCAGAAAAGAGTATATGGGAAAGAAGATTAGGGTGATTCTGAAAACTATGACAGACCAATTCTCTGTGGTGAGGATGGCTGAGTGCTGGTGATATCTAATACTAATTATTAGGTATTTTCTGGTTCTTCTTATTCTGTGTTTTAATGCACCTCTGTATGATTATACCCCAAACTTCAGTGAAATTGGATTATGTATTCTGTTAGTGTTAAATTAGAAAATGAAGAGCTTAGATTTGGCTTTAGTCTAAAGAAGGAAGACAAGAGGAGGGTTAAGTGCCCCAGGAGGCAAGACAGGAAGAGGGGGTTCAGAGATGGGTCAAGAACAGGAGTGCTGAGTTGATATAATCTGGATAGGAGCTTCCACAGTAATGTTTAGAAATGTTGGGAAAGTTACTAGACTCCCTGCAGAATATGGGATATAGAAGGCAAAGTCATTATAGTTGAATATTTTAAAAGTAGTGACCCCAGAAAACTAGTTCACTTGAAAATATAGGTTACATCAATACTTATTGAGTTATTCAAATTAGGATCCAGGTACCTCATTCTTCCAAAGGTTTGTGGAGTTTCATTTATTTTCCATAGCTTTCTTATGATTACCTTTGTTCTTATTCTACTGGGAAATGAACAATGTGATGTTTAGCTCCCTCACTAGCTTGCTCTCATAACAAACCAAGGACATGTGCAAAGTCAGAATCCAAGGGGCACGGGATCTTCTCTAAACCTGGATCTTAAGAATCTGTGTGTGTGTGTGTGTGTGTGTGTGTGCGCGCGCGCGCGTGTGTGTGCGGTTTGAGAGAGATAGAGAGGGTGGGAGGAGGGAGGGAATAAGCAGGGTCACAGAGAGAAGGAAGATCACTTACCAGCTTAAGGACAAACTTGTTTACTCTTAAATATATATTTTTTTCAGAGTCAGCAAAAGCCAAAGCCATCATGCCTGTGAAACTGCATTTGCATTTATAGTACAAATAAGAAAAATGAATTCTAGCTGGAGCATGTCCTTAAAGAGATTATAAATCCAGTCTCTTGACTAGAGTGCAGGGCAGGACTTTGATTGGTATATGAGGATGGTGTTGCACTTGAAAGTTAAGGGAAGCGAGAAATTTGGGAAACGAGCCAGTGGAGACATTTTACCACCGGGACAATTTAGTTCAAGAGTCATCTTTTCTACTGAAAACTGCTTATACCTGGCTAACTTTGTAGACATTTATTCCACAATGAAGTTTGGCTTATGGTGGGTTAATAATTAGATACTCTTTGTGGATAGTTCAAGTGAAGGCCACTAGCTATGACTTCACTTTGGCTGGGGTTTCCCTGTAATCCATTTAGCAAATTAAAGAGATTACTTTGATTGGTGCCATTATCTCCTATTCTCTTGCGGGTGAACCACTTAACCTGTGCTTAATTGAAAGAGATAGAGAGGGTACAGTAACAAATACAATCAAAAGGAAGGGGCAATAGGATCTGTAGGCCAAACAAATGATCGGCACTGGGCTAACAATAGCAGATTAGAGGTGAGATCAATTAATTAGAAGCTATTGTAGGCGTTGGGTGGTTGCCAAGGTTTCTAATAGCCTAAGCCATCATGCCAGCTCTGTTTAGGAGGATTTTAATAACTGGGAGTTGATGTGGTTATTTCAATAATTACTTACTTTTATAATTACTTCATTAGAATACTAAATGTATTACTTCAACGAGGAAGATCTTTATCCCCCCACACATCCAGTCATATTGGAGGCTACATCTTCCCACAGAGAGGTCTCCTGTTTGGAAGAAGCAGTGATTTGGAAATAGCTATAAGTTCATGTTGTGTTAATAATTATATACCAAGTGTCTGCTCCATAGTGCCCTGAGTAGGTATCTGGAGTACAGACATAAATGGGACGCTGTCTTTGGGGAGGATGCCAACACACAAACATAATTTCAGTGCAATTTGAAAAGGACTAAGATAAAATTGCTCAAGGGTTATGTATCAGTCAGTTAAGTAGAAGAATGACACATTATCCTAGTTGTTTCAAGCAGAAAGACATTTAGTCTAGGGAAGTAGGCACTGGATCTAGTCTTCCGTTTCCTGTCATCTGACCTGGTATCTTTCCACTCTCTCCACCCCTTGCTCTGCATCAACCACACTGTATCCCTTCCTGTTCTCTAAATTTCCCAGTCTCACTGCTACTGATGGGCCTTTGCCTGTGTCTAGAATATTCTTCCTTTAGATACCACTTCTTCCTTAATTTTTTTTCTGAAATGTCATCTTTTAAGTAAGCCTTCCTTCCCCCTGGAAGCTTTATAATTGTTGTTTCCAGTCATTTCCAACACTTCCCCACCTCTTTACACCATTTAATTTTTAAATAGAAAACATATGTTTATATATTTATTGTCTAATCTCATATATATTAATAGACAATAATATGTGCAGGCAGGATCCTGTGTCTCTCACTCACTGATAAATCCCAAGGATCTAAATCAGTACCTGGAATATGGATGGTATTTGGTGAAATTTGTTGAATCACTGGAAGAGCTAATGGAAAGGATTCTAGGGTTCTGGCACTACACAGAGGAGTTCAAGGTCACCAACATAACTGTGATCCATAGTTGAGGTATTGAGGTAATGCTGGCTTTGTTCTGCCACAGTACCACTAGACCAACTGCTCCTACCTTGGGGAGCTTCCTCATCAACCTTCACTAACTCCAGGAAGATGGCTGCTGTTTCATGTACACCTTCCTAACCTCCAAGAAGGCAATCTGGCAAATGTACTATTTATGTTTCCAGCTTCACCAAATAGATGGTGCTGTGGCAGCTGAGGAAGCCAGTTCAACTATCTGTCATGGGGCCTGATGGGCATGTGGAAGAGAACTGTTGCCCCCCCCCTTATGTGGGAAACCTGAGGCTCAGGGTTTTACTATGTGATAGACCTCACAGCTTGTAACTCACTGAGCCAGGCTTACCCTGCAGGATTGCCCCATATGAAGTCTTTGGCAAACCCCATTCCACCCTCTTTGGCTACTCACAGAATAATACTAAACCCAAGGTCAAAATCAAGAGCTCAAGTTCACAGAAAAGCTTTGCCCTTTTCTAGAAGTATGGCAGTGAATCTAAACTTTTGCCAGTGTAGTAGGGCATTGACCCTTAACTTTTGCCAGATTAGAAAGCAGAATTGAGCTTGTAGAAACCAATCAGAATCCTGAGAACAGCCATTCAAAGTATGGAACTTGTCCGCGTAGCAGGTTTTTTGCTCCTCCACCCAGTCCACTTAGGTAGAAGAACATTAAATGATTTCCCTCTCTATTAGGGCCTGACCCCAAGTGGAAATTCTTCAGTTTCTCTCTATCTCAATGTGGGTGTCACATCAATCTGACAGGAGGCCACATAATTGCTGAAATTAAAGCGTAATACCTGACACCTTCGAAGTGGCTCACCAGAGTCTGTGAATATTTATTTAATGGAAATGGAGTCACTCTGACCCCGCAGGGTCAGGCTGACTGTTTCTCTCCCTGACACACCTTGTGAAAAAAACAGAGAGATTTTAAGCTATGGATCAATAGGGTCATCTGCTGTGGGGCAGCCTTACCAAGTAGGATGGTTCCATCATCAGGAACAACCACAGGATTTCTAAGGGACAAGTTTATGAAAGGCTCTGGGTTAGGTCCCAGTCACACAGGATTAGGATGGAGTTACTGACTCCACTATGGGCTTTTGTGTGCACAGAGGGTAAACAGACTCCTACGATGATTCTCAAGGGCCCTCCCTCCTATTGTTCAGTACCAGTGTGATGACCTCCTCTTTGCATGTAGTGGACTGAGTGACTTTCTCTCTCTTGCTCTCTCACTCTGCTTCAATTAATCTCTCGTTCTAATTCTAAAACCCAGCAGCCTTCTAGGAGAAGACTACATGGCTACACCAAGGGTGACCTTCAGCCCTTAGAGAGAAAAGCTTTCCATCTAAGATCTCAAAAGTAACTGAAGAAGATGTGGTATACATACATAGTGGAATATTGCTCATCAATTAAAAATGACAAATTTGATGATTTTATAATAACATGGATGAACTCAAAAGAAATCATATTAGCAGAAACAAGTCAGAAAGAAAAAGACAGAAACCAAATGGTTTCACTAATGTATGGGAAATAAGAAAAAGTAAACAAAAAACCATGAAAAGAAACAAAAGGCCAAGAAAGGGAAAAAAAAGATATTACCTGCAGAGTTCCACCAATATGTGAAAGAATAAAAAGAATAAATACTTTGAGGGGAGGGAGAAAAAATAAGTGAATCCTGCAAGTTACATCCAAACCTGAAAAAATGAATCCTTTCCCAATCAGGCTTTAACAAGCCCATAGCCCATTCAACACTTTAGTAGTGAGAGGTCATTGAGAGGCCCTAAAGTAGAACTGCCAACTAAGCCATGTTCAGAGTCCTGACCAAAAGAAACAGATTATAAATGATATTGTTTCAAAACATTAACATAATCAATAAAAATATTTTAGTATAACACTAATCTTGAATAATTTTTACAGAGCAATAAATTCAATAAAGATAATAGAAAATTAAAAATATGGGAACTTAGCATTCTGTAAATCCTGTAGAGGGATATGCATTTAGGAATATTCAGAATAAAAAAATCAAAACTTTGACTAATATTTGAATAGTAATGACATTAACTAAGCATCCTTAGAGCAACTCTGTGAGAGAGGCACCCCACTATTCATTCATTTATCCCTCATTTATTCACCTGTGCATCTCCAGGAGCTGTGTGAGGTACTTGGAATCATCATGGAGCTTCCAACTTTACAGGTGAGAGCAACACTGCTTCCAAAATGTCAACCAAAAACGTGTATTTAAAACCTAAGGTGTTTCTCAATGGAATACTATGCAACAATCAATGACAAACATATTGTCATTTGCAGCAACATGGATAGAGCTAGAAGGACTCATATTAGCCGAAATAAGTCAGAAAAAGAGAAATACAGGCTGGTCTCACTTATATGAAGGATATAGGGAAAAACAGACAAACAAATAAGAAAAATTCGGAACAACCAGCAGAACTGAACCATAGAGTGAGAGAGGAGGAGGGGGAAGAAAACGGGGGAAGACAGAGGGCACAAAAGAATAAGATGGTTAACAGGTGTTAAAGGAAATGGGAAAACCCCAGGGTACACAATAATGTAATATATATATATATATAATTTTAAAAATTAAATTAAAACCTGAGATGTTTCTCTTAGTAATGAGTACTGTAAAAAAAAAGTAAATAAATAATGTAAATAATTAAAATATGAGTAGTCCTAACAAAGGAGATTGAGCATGTTGGAGTGTGGTCAGGGAAGCCCTCACTGAGGAAGAGATGTGGTGAGCTCTGAGGAATGAGTTAACACTAGTAATATCTGAGTTGGCTGCGTGACCAGAAAAAGGAAAAGCATTTCAGTCAAAGGGAATAATATAGGCCAAGGGGAGGTCCATTGTTTCTTGGATCAATACTGAAGCTAGAAGGAGAGAGAGGGCCACATAGCTAAGAGCCAACCTGTGTGGAAAACATGACACTAAGAAGCCATATAAAGAGGGCACTTGGTGGTGATGTGACCAGATTTCCTTTATGGAAATGTTTCTCTGCCACACTGTGGAAAACCACTTGGAAGGGAACTGGAGTAATCCTGAGAGACCAATTAAGATGATCTTGCAGTAAGCAGGTATCACAAAGTGGTCATTGAGGATGAGAGAGAGGTAAAAGTTTTGAAAGAGACTTACCAAGTGAATTGATGAACTGAATGTGATACAGAGGATGCAGGAGGACTATCTCCACCGTATGGATGATGTGTTGATGCTTAAAGAGGATGACAAATTGCCTAAAGTCAAGGACAGAGTCAACTAAATAAACAAGATCATTGACACTAAATTCCCTTGTAGCTGTTTGAGCTTGAGTAGCTCTCCTGTAGCTCCACTGCTGTCATGTCAGATGGACACCTGTAAGTACTCTACACCTGCTGACACATGCTCTGTAACACAGGCATATATGTACATGCAGACAAACTCAACAATACTTTTTAAATCCCTTTTTCTGCTGATTGCTTGTGTATGAGATTATAGTTGATTTTTCTAAGTTGATATCATATCCTGTAACTTTTATTTGTTGTTTATTTATTTATTTAGTTTAATAAACAAATTGTTTATTTGTTCTTTTTAATCATTTTATCATTACTTAGGATTTGGATTTTCTATGTACAAGATGATGTCACCTGCACATAGAACTTCACTTCTTTGTATGGTACAGATTTATTAATAAACCACTGTGTTAATATGATTTCCATTCTGAAAAGATAAAATACTTAGAGAAAATTTAAAAATAAATAAAATTTAAAACTAAATAAAAATAAATCCCTTTTTCTTCCCTCCTATTTATTTTCTTGGATTTCTGTTTCAATCAAGGGTCAAGCTCTAGTCAGCCCCATTCAATGGATTGCTAACTCTAATCCTTACAATCTCTCCTGCGTAGAGCCCCTTCTTTTTCTCCTGCTACCTCTCTAGCTCTTTTCACATGGCTCCTCCTCTCGAACCTCTTCTCTTCTCCAATGTGTCCTATATAGTTTTGTTGATGGATGTTCTTCTACCACCTCTTTCACAGGAACACATCCATTTCAACTTCAGACACCCCCATTATCTAAGATTCGGATCATTCCCTGATGCCCCTTAGACCTTCTAGAAACAACCCCTCATTGTCTCTATGATTCTTGCTTCCCCTAAATGGGCTTCATTTTACCCACATCTACCTGGTCATTTGCAAATGGGGATGTGTCAAGGTGGTAAAGATGCAGGCAATTATGAAGACTTTCTCTCTGTCCCAATGAGGAACAATGGAAGAGGCTGTTTATTGCTCATTGTATGTGACTGAGTTTCTCATTCATGTTTGTACACCATGTAAAGTTTCATCCTACTGGTGATGTGGAGCTCAGCGCAGGGGTGGGGGAGGGGAGGGTTGGAATAAAAATTAACAAAATTGCAGCCCAAGGTGCTCATCTATAGGTCTGATTTTCTCTTTCCAGACACTGACCATCCCCTTTCTCACCTGAAATTCATTTCTGACATAACATAGTTGTTCCCCATATACTCTATTTCAATCCACATTTCCTCCTATGTTTCACTTAGAAAAAAGGAAAAGAAGCTAAATTTTGAAATAAGCAATTTCTCTATAGGGAGTCCCAAGGCTGCTCTCATAGCAAAGCTAAATAGCCTCTCATTCTAAGGGATGCTGGTCCCTCAGTCCAGAGCTGAGGTCATTAGCGGGCCAGAAGGGGGAAGTATGGGTGGCAAATGCTTCCATCATCCCGGTCCACACACAGACGGCCTCAGCCTCCCCTGGTGTCATGCCAGAGCCTTCCTCAGCACCAGGAGTCACCTCACAAATCCCAGTGCCTTTTTATGAGTGAAAAAAATTTTAAGTAGCTTCTCTGCTATCAACTGACAAAATGCATGGAAAACCTTTTGCAAAGTGCTAAGTGTCCTGTGTCTGTGTATTTCATCTATTCACTATTCAGTTTCTTTTGAAAACTAAATCCAGGAAAATGCAAATAGACGTCTTGAGGAATGTTTGTAGCTTACAATAAAAGCATTTTTCTTTCATTTGCTTCTGGGCATGTTCACTTAGGGTCTGATAAAAACAGAGACTCTGTGATCCTAAACATCTATGCAAGGGAGATAAAATCATGAGCCTATATATCCAGTGTGCACCAAAAATGGAAAGGGAAGAAAATTTTCTCTAGAAAATTTCTCTTTCCAGACATTGAAATTTTCTAGTGAAAATTATCAGCAGGTGACTGTTTTTTTTTTTTTTCCAAGGGAACTTATTTTTTTTAACTTTTTAAATGGGTTATGTAGATATATATTTTACATTGTTCTGCACTCCAAGGTTCTCCTACCACCCTTTCACCCATAAACTGCCATCACAGTCTCCCATGCCCATCCCTCCCCAACCTCCCCCTCCTTTGCTTTATGTTTTAGTTCTGCTGTCAGTTTGGTTTTTTTGTTTGTTTGTTTGCTTGTTTGATTTTGTCTTTGTTTTTTTCTGCTGTCAGATTGTTGGTTTTATTTTATTTTCTCTTTTATATTTAAAAGCTATATCTATAGCTACTAAAAATTAAATATTTAGTGTGCCCAATACCAATATCACAAAACATGGCTAAAGAAATTCAGGCCATCCCAGGAAATTATCTCCTGCTGGTTGCAGGTACTCCTGCATTTCCTTAGGAATTCTGCTTGTACTGTAGCCCAGAGTTGGAGGAAAAGGAGGGAGATGGCTAAGCAGTTCTGGAATATAAATTTAAATAAATAACAGTAAAATTAATGATCTCTAGAGAAGCTTTAGAACTGTATTCAAAAGCAAAGTATAAAGCAATCGATCACTTCTCTGACTTATCTGGCTAGGTATAAGAATTACTGTAAAACTCTTAGAATTAACTGAACCAGAGAGGCCAGTTAATGTGCTATTTTCTTTGGTACAAAAATTCTTTGTAATTTTTTTCTCACTTGGAATAAAATACCAGCTGTGTTCAGTTGATAGCCAATGAGGCCAGAGCATGACTCAAACCAATCTACAAGTGCTAAGGGACTTGGACCGCTGGTGTCAATTTGGTGGGTGATAACCTGGCCACAAACTACCTTTCTCCTTCACTCCTGGGCATCAGCAGAGCTCTCTACCACTAAGAGAAGAATCAAGTGAAATCATCCTCAGACCACCATCATCAAAGAGAATATGTCATCCTTGAAGCTGTTGTTTCCTTTTCCTTCCCTCCTTCTCTTCTAAAGACTGGAAATTCTACTTGTAATTGCCTGGCAGGCACTTGAGATGCTGATTTTCACCTCCCCACTCCCTTCTTCTTAGCCCTCCTCTATAATGCAACGTCCCATCCATTGGCCTTCTGAACCATTCCCAATGGCAGAGGACCAGAACCTGCTATTATTTCTCACCCCTCATACTTCACCAGTTTTTGGAGCCTAAACTTCTGGAACAATCATATGAACCAAGAATGATGTGAACTCAGTTTTACCATTCCAGCTTTGAGGAGATGCCTAGTGAGGTCGGAGTATATGCAGTTGTCTGAACCAGCAGAGTAGCCTTTCCAGATGGCCCACACTGCAAACCAGAGCCCACTATAGAGCCAAAGTTGTTGTCAACTACCAGCTCTATCTCCCATATACTGTGGTGCTCTAGTCAGGTTCCTTAGTGGACCTGATTCTACTTCCTCATTTGCAAAGATGACAGATAAGTCATCTCTCACATGGAGGCTGTGAGGTTGAAATGAGCTAAGAGCACATGATGGTCACCTGGCAAATGAAGATAGTTTTGTGAAACAAGAGAAAGTGTTGGCCTTCCCCATTACTACCAACCACTCAACCACAAACGATAACCTTTCCAAAAGGTCAGGGTGTCCACAATTGTCTTCTTGTGAATTTATATATTTTGACTGAGAAAACTGAGTTGCAAGAGGGGTTAGATTAACAGAACAGCAAACTATGCTAACTTCGGCAAAAAAAAAATTTTTTTTGCTCTCCATAATTCAACATTCACTTGAAACAATTTCACTAGACTTCATAAAGCTTGAAGAATTGCACTCTTCCTTCACCCCTCTCTTCCTCATACTTACTTAGCCTTTCTAACTCAGAAGATAATTGCTCTATTAACAAATGTTTATAGTGTAATAAAGGAGTGGGAAAAAAGAAAATGATTTTTTTTTTTAATCTGGGCCATTCCCTTCAGTTTCTTGGAAGTACTAGAGAGCAATGGAATAAGCCATAAATTATTTTTGGAATGAAACCAAGAGATTTCAGTTTTTCAGCCACTAGCAAACAGCTCTAGGCCAAAAGTCTCCAAAAGCTTGTGGGGAATGAGGCTACCAGGAATTTCTAGTGACTGAAAGGATGTCACCACAACTCTGAGTTGTGAAGAAATCCTAGCTTTACTGGAAATCAGGAAAATGCTCTGGCAGGTACTGGTAGAGCCTCTGGAAATCCCCTCTGGGGCCATGGTTTGGGGCAAAGTAGGAGAGACAGTTTTATGACTGTCATCTTCAGTCTAACAAACTGCTGAGTAATTAAATAGAAATTCCTTGTGACTGTGTGTTATGGTCTGAATTGCGTCCCCCAAAACTTGTGCTTTGAAGTTTTGTCTCCTGGGACCTAAGACTATAATTGTCTTTGGATTAAGGTTTTATTAAGAGGTTATTAAAGTTAGACTAACATGGGGTGAACCCTCATCCAACTTGACTGGCAGAGTAGGTGACAGAGATACAGCGGGGAAACCATGTGAAGACACCAGAGAAGACCATCAACTGCAAAACAAGAAGAGTGAGAAGAACTCCCAGAACTGAGATGTATTTTGGCCTTCTAAGTCTCCGGAATCTGGTAAGTCCCCTAGTCCATGGTATTTTGTTACAGCAGATCTAGCAAACTAACACACTATTGTAGGTGATAAGGACATTTGAGATACACTCTTGTGAATGAAGAAGACGATTCCTTCAGAGCACCAAGAAGCCTTTACAACAAGTACCTTTCCAGACTGGAAGGTCCAACTGGATGCATGGTAATGGGGCTCAGGAAATAACCATTACTGAAGCAGTTCACCTCATTAAAGGCAGTTTTAAAGGTTAATCACTGGCCCCTTCAGTTGGCTGGACCTAAGACATTGTTCCTTTTATGAGGGCCTTTGAGAGTAAACCATACACTTACCTTCTGCTCATATGTCTCCTCCATTCTTCAGCTCTACTCTGAACAGAATCTTTGTTTTTGGCCCAGTGATAACATTTGCCTTGAGAATTACATATAAAGCTACCTCATCATCAATATCCAAGCCCTCTCCTCACCTCTGGTCTTGAAGTTTTCTATGGGTTGATCACAAGATCAGGGAATGATGACAAAAAGATTGGTATAGACATGTCTAGTCTACCACAGATTGCATGTGCCACCTGGGGCAAACCCCTTCTCTTCTGGAATACCTTGGTTCTCCCTCCAAAATAGACACATTCAGATCAAAACGATCTTTAAGATGCTGCCAGAGTTACAATGTAGTTTTTATAATCCATCTTCTAAAAAATATATATACACAGATATGCACATTCACATACCAATATTCTCTCCATGAACTATATTGCACAGCCCATTCTTGAAGATCAGTTTGAGTTCAAATATTGGAAGCTGTGAATTTTATAAAATAATTTCAGCAAATAAGCTGTGCTTGCAGAAAGCAGTCATTAATGGCCCTAAAAACAACAATGAACTTTCCTTTGTACTCATGTTTTTAAGGCTTTAAAAATGCTTGCCCTAAGTCTTGCATATAATAAGTCATAATTTAAGAGATATGTGTGAAAATACTTGAGCCAGATGTTTGATTTTTTTTTTTCCAAACACAGCTTGTTTGCACACTGCCTTTTACCCAATGCCGCAGTTTGGCTTCTGAGGATAACTAAGAAAAACCTCTGAGATTGTTAGAGGGGAGCTTCACCTGCCAGTCTGGGCTGCAAGATCTCTATAGCAACCAAACATAAATCAAGGAAATGGCCCCTTTTGTAAGTTGGTTAATAGGCACAACATGCTTCTTTAGAAAATCCAACCATTCTTTCAATAGACTTTGATTGAAAGTCAGCCTTTTCTTCAGACACATCCACATTCACATCTAGTAGCAGCTTGTATGGTTGTCCATGGGCTAATTTATTACCCTTTAAAGATCTGGCAAAGAAAAAATGGCTCTCAGAACAATGTTTACATTCAGAGGCATAAGCACAGAGCCACAAAAGAGCATCCTTTTGTTCTGAACTTGGAATATTAATCTTTAACCTAGGACTTTAACTCCCCCCTCCACTTATGGGGTTCATCAGAACCTCTCCTCTCATTAAAATTTTAACAATTTAATATGACTTTGTTTCTATTACGTGGGAAGGCAGAAGTGAGCTTTTCTCCCATTGTTGTGCCAAATCTTGATAGAGATTAATAGTTTCTCAGACTCGCTATCCTTTCCTCAGAGAACATTCTGTTTCAGGGGTTGCTGATGAGGGAAACTGCCTCTCTTTTCCCTAAGAAGAGAATTGGGCCAACTAACAAAAATACATGGGATGCCCCTCGCTTCTTCTCATGAAGCAAGAGAAGGGTCATCAGATGGTGAGCTGGCCACTTCACCCTCTATCCCAGCAAAATGCAATTTGGAAATGTATCCAGGAAATGCCCCACTTGGAGCCAACCCTCCCCAGCACTGGGAAGTGTAAAGGCGCATTGTGGACACACATTGGGTGCTGCCTTTCATGGGAGCAGGGTCTCATCACTGAGTAAATGGTGCACTTTCTCTCAAGAGAGGAGCCAAAGCCTGGACCCTGTCTTCCTTTGAGGTAGAGACAGGAGATGGGGGAAGGCCCATAAAAATAAACCTTTGTAGTTTTTTTTTTTTCCTTTAAGTGAGATTATGAGATGAAAAGGGACTTCTAAAACAAGAGGGAACTTGCGTCGCTATGGGTAGCTTCATCACAGATGGAGTTGAGCAAGAAAAGATTTATATTAATGCCTCCCACTTTAGATTTCTTAAATCCTCAGAAACCAACATCTTCAGAAACCAGACCCTTCAGGAGCTACCTTCCCTTTGATATGGTCAGCTGTCCCCACTGGCAAGAGGGGAAGATGGGTGGGTTTCCCATGTTAAAACCTGCCCTTTATTTTAGTCTCACCACTCACAAGAAAAGGTTGTCTCCAACTCTTCAGGGCCGGGCACTTAGCAACGCCTTTTGCTTCAGCATTAGTCTGAACATACCTTTGGCGCCTGTGAAACTAAAGGGCTCCCAAAATGCAATGCGAAAAAATAACAGTGTATCAGAGATGCCCTGAAGTGCTGAAGATGAATCTAGATGTTCAGTGGAGGGAGCTGGGTTTTCTTTCCTGTGGCCAACAGTCCCATGTAGCCAAAAGCTGAGCTGTAGCGGTTGTTCACAGCCTAATTGTGTGGTCACACAATGAGGCCAGACTTTGATGCATTATTTTTGAATACGCCTGTGTCCTGCACCCCCCCTCCCTCAAAGACGCTCTGTGCTGTGATAGTGAGGCTCCTGGGCCAGGGCCCTGAATTGTCAGCTTCAAATCCTCACAGCCACCAATGGACTGTTATTTGGTGATTTCCTCCTGCTCATTTTTCTCATTTGTAAAATAGTGATATAGCACCTGTTTCATAGAGCAGTTAAGAGGATGCAGTATGCTGTATTAAACCTGTTACAACAGTGCCCCTCCCAGAAGTCTTCAAATGTTCCTTGCTATGAACAGTTTTCATGCTTGTGTGGTAGTGGATGCTGTTGTATTGTCGATACTGTTGGCTATTGGAAAATGTGTATTACACAATATGAAGCATATTGTTTTCCAGGTTCAGGTTATTTGTATAGATCCATTGACAAAAAAAATCATTTCTGTAAAAGTGGAACAATTTTATTGAGAAAATCCAGATATAGAAATGGCTTATACCTGTGGTAACATCTCATTTGATTTGCTTAACACCATCATCAGAATGGTGTCTGTATTCTTGCCTACAATTCAGTTTGGTGGGAACATCACGGGGTCAGGAGTTCTGACTGAAGAGGCTGTGTATGTGTGTGTGTGTGTGTGTGTGTGTGTGTGTGTGTGCGCGTGTGTGTGTGTATCCTGTTTATTCTCTGCCACCCAAGCGGTTCTCCTCACCTACCCTTACCAGTCTCCCAGGTTTTGCCTTCCAATCAGAGAACCCTGGACCCCAGCTGCACATGCGCCATAGCCAGGAATAGTTAATCATCGCTCGTTTGTCCTCGCCCTGTTCATTCGTTCCAAGGGCTTTGTTGTTTTCAGTTAACCTCCTCAACTTCAGCACAGGTATCAGGGAGACATTATTTTCAGAATATGTAAAGGAGAGAATTCACCAAAATATTCAACAAAGAAAATGTAACCCTTTACCCAGAAAAGAGCCCCACCTCTATAAGAATTTTGTAAATAAATCAAAACTCACCAAAAGGACCAATGGAAATAAAACTGAAGAATGTAATAACTAAAATATGTTTTGGATTTATTTTTTGTCATTAGTTAAGAATTATATTTTAAACATTTAATACTCACTGAGTAGCGGTGTGTTCTAATAGAAATGGTTTTGTTTTGTTTTGTTTTTGGAAGGGAGATAATTGAACCCAAAGAACTTAACATCAATACTTAACAGGGTGATCTTGGGCAGCCAGCTGTCTGTCCGTATCTAGGAAGGAAAGATGAACACCATTCCAGCTTTTTCTAACAGAGGAACTAAATACTGGGGATTGGTAATAGAATTGACAGAGCTAAAAACTGGGGCAAACTTAATGTTTATGTCAACAAGAAGTTGCTGCTACTCCTACAGATAAAGAGGCAGTAGGAGATGGTGCTTCCTGAGTGACAGGGTTCAGTCAGAGTGGAAGCCAGGACATGAAAGGGGAGTCAGTCACTGGGGTAGGAAGAAAGGGAGCAACATCATGGCTGCCCCCCTTTATTCATCCCTGTTGCTGGAAAATGCCTAGCAGCCACTTGGCTGTTCATGTTTAATTAGTGTTTATCTCTCTTGCTCCTGTGCAAGTAGAAGGAATGATTTGATCTCAAGCTTTCCTGCCTTTTCCCTACTCTGCTCTTTGCAGAACACCATGACACTCATACTATTGGCACATTTAACCCTGCACTCTGTGGTCGCTCCCTCACTATAACCTCATGGGACCACAAGCACTTCCTGTGTGTGTTTCCTCTAAAGACACTTATAATGTGTTCATTTTCCCAAAAGGGGCATATATAAGTGGTGGACATATGTTCCCATTTATACCGTGACTCTCTCACACTAAAGAGGCAATGTGGTGTAGTGGTGAAGAACAAGAGTTCTGACGTACGTGGGTTAAAAACCTGGCCTTGTCTCTATGTGATGTCCAGTAATTTCTCATCTCTCTTCCCCAGTTTCATCATCTGGAAAATGGGGCTAAAAATAGATCCAACCTCAAGGCATTTCTTTCTTACCTACCTAGTGGTGCAGGGTCACATTTTCCTAAATATGAATTAAAAATTTTGTCAGACCCTGATGAAGCTCTGGCATATCGGTGGCTGCTCTTATTGCTGCAATAGGGTGACAAAGGGTCTTTTTTCTGCCTTAGTTTTTTACTAAGATACCAGAACGTGTGATATTATATGCCAACCTAAGAGTTAGGTGGACTGTCAAAGGAAGGAAGAAACATGCTGAGAATAAACACCACTGTTCTTTCACCCCACCAGTAAGAATAAAGAGCAACAACGAGAATTCAGAAGTATCAGGAGAGAAAATAGGATTGCTGGAGGATTTGGAGAAAGGGCTACTTTGCTTCACACAATGACGATGTTTCTCAAAAGGTTGTCTTGTTGTCTAGTCAATGTCCATGACTTTCGAGATCACTGACTCAGAGTCTTGTTGAATTGACTATTCAAGAAAAGTATGTCCAAAGTGTCCAGTCCAATACAATATAATAAATGCTGGGGATAGCAGATCTCAAAGTGGTCAAAACTTGAAATAAATCTTGAAAGAAGAAAATTAGAGGAAAATCAGATGAACCGGTCATGAAATGTTCCAGAAGCAAAGAAAAATCTCATGCAAATAGAACATCTGAAAGGAGGCAGTGTAGAAACATTCTAGAATTCTAGAATTCTAAACATTCTGTCTGTCCCACAGAATCTTGAAATTAGGGCTTTTCTTTAGCATGCTGCTACCAGGGACACTGAGATAGCCATATCCATGGGAAACAGTGGGGAACCTCAGGTAAATTATGTCCCTGTGCCTCTTTTTTATCACTTATAAAATTGTGACTTTAACTCTATCTGCCTCTTACAGTTGGTGTAAAGATAAAATGTGTTTATATATGAAACTGTTTAGCACAGTAACACCCAAAATTTTAAATAAACATCTGAAATTCTTAGTTCAATTATTTTAACTATTTGGTGGCAAAAGTCTGATAAATTATTCAAGGAAGAGAAGGATGTAATGATATGGATCACTGGGGGTTGAGGGACTCATTTTGCCTGGAGGAGTCAAGTTTATTTCCTGTCCAAATTGTTTTATTGTTGAATTCATGGACCCTCAGGATGGATCTCCAACCTGACCCATGAATGATCCATGTCATTATTGTTGAATATAATTTATAATTCCTATTACTTTGGTTTTCTTGCCTTAAATCATAAAATATGTGAGTGAAGCAGCCAGCTCATTAGTATGCCATCCCCAACTGTGCTTTACTTCCCAGCTGTTCTGAAGAGGATATTTTCCAGAAACACAAGGAATTATTCCTTCAGGATCTTAGGGAGGTCTCTGAAGCCAGTGGACCATGAAGGTTCATGGAGACTTTGAGTTTGTATAGGTGTCTCATCAGCTGTATGTCAATGGTCTAGAGAAAAAGTTAAATGCACTCTGAAAAAATGACTAAAAGACCCAGTGGACTTTTAAGGGTTCTGTAGCAGTTTGTGGGGTGGGGGGGGGGAGTTGGAGGCTTTAAGATTCCCATGAACCTCTAGAATGAAAGCAAAATGGTATATCTAGGTAAAGGGATATCATCTTTAAAAAAAGGATTCTTTGCTTTCTTCATATTCTCGAAAGATTGTTTTTTTAAAAATAGCTTAGTGTAAAGGCAAGGACTGGCCACTTCCCCCCAAATAAATAACGTAGTAACGTAGTATAAATATGGGAGTTCACCAGCAAACTTAATAGACCAGTATCTGAAACACAGCATATTAGAGAAGGGAAGGAATCAGCTCTGTCAGTGCTACACCCACCCTCTCCTGACCTCTGTTGTTGTACTTGAAAAAAAATAAATAAATAAGGATCCGGAAGCCACTTTTCTTTTTTTCCAACTTAAAATTTACTTTTAATTTTATTTTTGATTTAGACTGGTCAAAGTCTTTCTGCCTTCATTACAAAGATGTAATAGAATATGAACTCAGAAAGAATCAGTTTGTTTGTTTTCTTGTAATCTGAAACAGCTTTTATCAAAACCCTAACTCATGAGGGAAGATAATCATGTGTAGGGAAAAAGCAGATCCTCATGGTTTTATGTTTTGGGGTGGCTTTTGTGGTATTTTTGTTGTTGTTGTTGGGTTTTGTTTTTGTTTTGTTTTGTTTGCTTTCCTTAAGACATTAAGGATATTTTTTTTCTTTTTGTTTCCTCCCCTATTAAAGCAAGAGTCAATCCATTTTTTTTTCTCTCATCCTCCAGTCTGGTCTCACGCATGGGATTAATTAGACAAGACGAGTCATTGAAAGACATTTATCTTTATCCAGGAGAATTGTTTTCAGATTTTGTGATGATATCTTAGCATTTTCCTTTTTTTAGTGGCTTTTTGCAATGACGAATGGTCTCAACTGCTTTTAATGCCTGGTGAGACAAGCATTTGTGTATGAGTATGTGTATGTACATATGAGAAACATTAATTTTTAATTTGCTCTGTTTACCTTGAGAAACTGCCAGTAGATGATTCAGATATTCCACAGAAAGGGGCTTTTCTTTTGTAATATAGGACAAAGGACAGTTAAGCTTGTGTCTTTCTTCAAAGAAGAGATTCGGAGGGAGGGGGTGATAGTAATTTTGTATGTGCCACTTAAGAAAGAGCTCTTTTGACTATGCAAACACTCATATAATTTTATTAAGAGTTGCCACCAACTCTTTTCATCTAGTATATGCTTAAAAATTAGACTTCCATACAGTGATAAAGCGGCACCACAGGCTGTTCCCACGTTCCTTTAATTCAGTAATTCATTGTGTGACTGTGATTAAGAATCAATCTCAGGAAAGTGATTTGCACAACGGTGGAGTAGAAGCTGGTTTCTGATAGCCAGTCCCAGCTGAGACGGCAGCACTGGAGTGTTAGCAGCCGTCTTTGCCAGCCTGACCAGGGCTTGGGTGACCCACAGGGCTGGATGCAAAGGCTCCAGTGATACTGAGCAGCAGAACTTCCTACCTTCCCAGAAGGTGTTGAGAAAGAAAACTCAATTCCAAAGAGTTTTCCAATAACCTCAGGAAACAACCTAATTCAGAAGATAGGACATCTTTCCATCTCTCCTCAATCCGTCCCAAAACGACCAGGGGTTAACACAGATGCTAAAGAGGTTAGCCCTAATTCTTAACACCAGCAGAATCTGGACAATCTGAGTGAGTCTCTGCGGCTGAGCCATGCAGTGTGGATGCCAGGCTGCCCTGTCTGGTTTCAGGCAGGTACCTGGCATGAAGGCAGTACATCTTTGGGGCACTGCTCTCCTCACAGATGTCACAGGCTTACTTATACTTAGTAAAGCAGTTTTCTGACAGATCGCATTGAGATGACTGTTCTAGAAACATCAGCATATTAGTTTGGTTTTAGGTCATATCAAAAACAGTACAGTTTCTGTGTATCTTGTTTTTAAGTATTTTTTATTGAATTAACAGTAATTTAATTTCTGTTAAATTAAACAGGTAATTTACAACACTGTGTGTGATTTAGGGGTACAGGGTCACACATCTTCAGGGGTCTCTTATCACCCTGTGCCCTCCACCAAAACCACAATAATCATCTCCCACTGTCCATGGAGACCCGACCCACTCTCCTTACCTTTTCTCCCCCTTGTAGTCTTACTTCTGAGGTCAGGTTTTAAAAGTTTGTTTTGGTTTAGTTTCATCTTTTTCTTTATGTTTCACAAGCATAAAGTCAGAGTGTAGTTTTAGCTTTATAATAAATCACTTTTTGTGAGCTATTGCTGCAGAATAGTGCTTAATTGTTTGTGACCTCTCCCCTCGGGCAGGTTTCCTAACATAAATCCAGAGGCTTGGTCAGCTTTGATAAGGAAAAAAAAATTGTATCTTCATTATCACTCACTCCCAACTCTAATTTAGTCTTATAAATGGAGGCACCCAACCACAGTATCACTAGCAGTGCCTGTGACTTTTTTTATAGTCTACATAAATTGTTGCAGTATCTCAAAACATTATTCATGCTCGTCACTATTTCAAAGTTATGCTAATTGTTAAGACCTACCACTAGCATGTTATCTAATGGATGAATAAAGAGGAATGTCTGTTACTATGTCACAAAAATGTTTTGAAACATTTATTTTGTCTTTTAATAAAATTAATTTCTGTTATGATCATATAATTTTATCTTATGAACATTTTTCTAAGAAAGCTTTTTTAAGCCTTCCCAGCCCACTACATACACAAACACAAACATACATACACACACACACACTCATGCACACACACTTACATGTTAAGAGCTCTTGCTGTAGGAAGAGTAGGAAATATTCACTCCTTTATCTTTCTAGATTCATTTGCTCCTCCCCCAGAACTGACGGTGGAAAAGTCATAATAATCAGACGAATCCACCTGAACAGTTTGCCTTTCGTGTCTAATTGCCATGCAGTGTAATTACCGCTCTCCCTGGCCTTAAATATATGTCAAATTGATTTTTAGTTCATTTGATTCGATTTCAACATCAAACTGTTCATTTAAGTGGTCTTCATAGTTTCATAGCCCATGCCTGAGTAAGATATGGTTGAGGAGAAGAAGATAGCACATAAAAATATTTGAGAAACTCTGCTCTAAATTTAACCTGTTTACATTATCACTGCTGCAGTATGTCTGATAAGCACTCTTAGGACCAAAAAATGACACGGTTTACTACCAAACATCCTTGCATTATAGTATGTGCCGCCCATACACAATTCTCCTCAATGTGGAAAAATGATTAAGATGCTGGAAAATATGGCATGACTTCTAGATTGTGTTTTGTGGAGGGAAGTAAAGAAACATGGACTGAATAACACTGATCTTTCACATGTATAACTATTCTTGTGCCAAACCTAGTCTCTTCGGAGCTCCTAAACCCACAAGGATCTCATCCTCTAGACTTGGAATCACTGATTCCAAATTCTTGGTCAAAGAATGAAATCTATGTGTCTTATTTCCTGGGTTCATTCAGGGGCCACACAGGCCAAGGGCATTTCTCTGAGAATGGATGGTGCTGAAGCTTTCTGTTCCCCAGGTGATAAAGGCTTAAAAAAGAGAGCCCATGGTTTCTCAGGGGAACTGGCAGGGGGTGCATCCCTGACTATGAGATCGACTGCACCACCCCTTGGAGGCCTTGAGCAGAAGACCAGGCTCACAGCAGTTTATATTTTCCAATCTATATATTCAGAGAACATAGATTTTTCACATGAGTGACTCTCGTCAGACAATTTTTATGTCTATTGTCTCGTTTAATCTTCAGACTTCCCCAGGTCAGACCTGCCAATATTTATCTGATGTCAACCTCCTTCTTAGGATGTCTATATAGGATTCTAATCCTTCTCCTTAATGCCGATGGTTTCCAGTAATCCCCAGCCTTGCACATGTAACTGTTTCCCAGCATCTCCTGTAAACATCTCATGTGTGTTAGCTTAACTTTGCCCACATGAGCCATTTTTCTTCTCTCTACTCAAGTCCCTCAGGAGAGAGCAGCGACTGAGATCTGTGTTGTTTCTGGAACTGCTGGATGTATTTCTTCACCCCTGTGACCCTAGTGCTGGTGGCAGTGTCCTGGCACCTGTGCTGAATGCTTTCTCTGAAGTGATACTGGCACTGCCTCCCACTGTGACTGAAACTATTGGCAATGTGGACTGTCCCCCAAAGAGCTTCAGATGCTGGGGAGAGGAGCACAGGGATCTTTGCCTTCTGGTCCATACCAGGACTTGAACTCCTGTGACTATTCTGAATCCTGAACATTCTAAAGCTTTATTGGATTTTCCCGTTTCAGATGGTAGACAGAACATGTGCAAAATTCAACTGCTGATACCCTCTTACACAAAAGGCAGACATGGGAAATGTAATTAACAAAGATATCACTGCACTCCATGACGGACTCTGAGGGCTTATCTCCCACTAACTAGGAATGGAGGAAGCAGAGTAGGGTCATGCTTCCATGACCTACATGGAGCTGCCGGTCACTGAGTACCTCCTACAGGGTAGGCCAGCAAGACAAGAATATTCCAGGCACTAACAGTGCAGGACAAACAAGAATTATCCTCCGTGGGGGCAACACAGAGTTGAGAATCCCCAAGTATTCAAGGGAGACCAACCCAAGGAAACGGTAGACTCAGCAAGTAGAGGAACTACAACCAGCTGAGACTAGATTATTACAATAAATTTTTAAGGGGCTTTTATAAATAACCTTAGAGAGCTAAAGGGAAGAATCCCATAGCTAAAATCAGGATGGACATTCTATAAAAAATAATAGCGTTATAAAAAACAAAAAATCAGAACTCTTCAAATAAAATATTTATTACTAAAGTTAAACTTCAACAGGTAAGCTGAATGGCAGACTAGACTCAAGTAAAAAAGGATATCCCCAAGTTAGAACATAACAGAGAGGGGGGTTTTATTTTTCAATGTTTAGATCTAGAGAACAAAATCCAGAACTTCCCAAATTCATCTAGTAAAGAAGATAAAATGTGGGGAAAAAAAAATAGAAAGCATGAAAATGAGAAGAAATAATTGCCATCACTATTTTAGGTCATGTGTTTTCAGATTAAGTTTATGCCAAGTGAATAAATAAATGTGGGTCATAAGCAGAATGAGATATTACTGCACACCTGCTCAGATGACTAAACCCCAAAGGTCTTAACAAGACTTAGCAAAGAGGTGGAGAGAATGGAAGCCAATTTCACATGGTGTATGGGTTGTGCAACATACACTGACAGCTCTCAGAAAGTTAAACATAGAGTGAGTATGTGAAATAGCAGCTCCATCCCCAGGATATACTCAAGAGAAGTGAAAATGTGTTTGCACGAAAACATGGACATGAAAAGTTCATGCACCATCACTCATCCTAGACAGAAAAGGAAAATAATGTCCACCAGTGGATCAACAGATTAATGTAAAATTCAATAATATTCCTCCATCCAAAGAAAAGTCCTGACATGTGTTATGACATAGATGGAATTTGAAAGCCTGATGCAAAGTGAAGGAAGCAAAGCTAGTCACAAAAGTCCAAATTAACTGCCATGCTAGATTAGTGAGCACCAGGGATTGGCAGCCAGGGGCAGTCACTACTCATAGATCCGGGTTTGTTTGTTGTTGTTTTTTTTGGGGGGGGGAGGATGAAAATGCCCCTAAATGAGAAATTAATGATAGTGACTGCGCTTATAACCACTGAATTGGTCGCTGCCAAAGGGTGAATTAGTGTTATGTGAACTATCTCTGTATGGCCGTTGGGCTGGTCAGGCTTTTTCCTCCATTAGCCTCTATGACCAGCACCTGTGGTATTGTGTCCACCCTATGATTATACATACCTAGGTCCAGTGGGTGTGTGCATGTGTGAGTGGACACACCTGGGTCTGAGAGGAAATGATAAAGGGGTGGCCTCAACCCAGGGTGAAAGAGCACAGGAACAGGAAAGAATCAGTAAATGCGGAGAGAAAGAGTTCAGAGAAAAGTGTGTGAAGATTCCAGGGAACTAGGGGGATTGCCAGCCTCCCAGCTCCTCTGGCCCTGGCCCCCGGGCCTGCCCTTCCTAGTGTGTCATGTAACTGCTAGAACCAATAAAGGAGCTACAAAGACTTGATATGCTTGCACTACAGTTGGCATTGTGAACAGGATGGTTACACTACACATCAATTATTTTTTTTTTTTTTTTTGAGACTAGGTCTCGCTATTTTTGCCCATGGAACCGCAGGCTCTTGTTGCCCAGGGTAACACAGACTCAAGCAATCCCCAGCCTCAGCTTCCCAGGTAGCTGTGATTACAGACGGGCACCACCACGCCCAGTTATTTTTTTGGAACTAGGTCTCTCTACAAGGCCCAGGCCAGACTCGAACCGCAATTCCTAGCTCCGGTCGCTTCATAGGTTGAAGCTTAGAGGCACGAGCCACCGTGCCTGGCCTTAAATTATTATTTTTTTTTAATGATTTCTCACTGAAGCTGGGCTGTGCACTACAATGGTCATACATGGTTCTATGCGAACCATTCCTCCGATCCACACTTTTGGTTTGGGTATTAAAACACTGTTCTCCATTTGTCACAAAATATTTTTGGTTGCGCCTACAGGAGGGCACCAAAAATAGCTTTTTTCAGTATTTTCCTTTAAATCTTAGTTTCTTGAACTCTAAGGACGCTGGACTAGATGATCAGAAAGGCAGGCCTGATGAATTCCTTAGAAGGGCTCCAACCCTCAGGGACCATCAGAGCCTGAATGTGTTTCCTGCAGTTCTTTCCTAGGAGTCCCCTAGGTCCTTTCCAAATCAGCCCATTAGCTGCACGACAGCCCTAACCCAAAGCCTACCACACTCACAACTTCGGGAGCTTTCGTTCTCTCCATTTGTAGATGAGAAAACCTGAGCTCACAGAGATTGTGACCCGAGAAACAAAGAAAATTGACACTGATTTTATCCTCACAAGCTTGCCAATCCCCTTTAATCTGATTTTTTCCAGTGCTTTTAACAATGCACCCCTGTTGACTAAATTTGTCACAGGCTTTTCTGTTTGGTAATGACTACAATTAAGCTAGAACATAATATTTGACAACAATAGCAAGACTGAGCTTCCACTCTTTTTATTTATTTATTTAATTAATTTTTTTTTTTTTTGAGCTAGCCTGAAGAGTCAGGAAAACAAAAGGCCTACTGAAGGAATGCTGGAAAATTGGAAAATGGCCCATGTGCAGTCTGGTGGGAGCCTTCCTCTCTAATCCCCCAAGATCTTTAACTGGGCCAGCACCAGTCAGCACCCACCGCACAGCTGAAACCTCATCAAGTAAAAATGACTCCTTTCCTGTGTGGTGGTGTTCATCATCCTCATTCTCTTGATAAATGGGTTGTTTAGATACTCAGATTTCCTTCTTTGTGAAGCTCAGATACAATAACAACTTACCGCAGAATTTCAATAGCACTCCTTCTGAGCCCGGTAGAGTCTCGCCAGCCTGGCAGAATGCGTGTCTTTTTTATTTTGTTTGGTCTTGGTTTTCCTCTTAATTGCAAACTGCAGAGTCCAGGGTTCAAAATGAAGTGTGACTGTGGGTGGCCCACTGACTGCACAAGGTTTGTGAGTCCGACCAGGTCATAACCAGTACCATCCTAGGGCTTGGTAGTACCTGGTATGAAAAAGAATATGGCATAGTTCTTAATTTCCAGAATAAATGCTGACACTGTAGCCCCTGCAAAGTTGCATTTCACCTTCACCACAGGCCCACAGGCTCCTGGAGACATGACAGAAAACATTTAGCTCCTGGACTTCAGAAATGTAGGAAAATGCACACCTTTATTTTGCTCACCTGAAAAGTAAAATTTCCAGAAAGGAAGCAAAATGAGTTTACAGAAGTAGTGCTCAGACTTTATATCCACATGATTTTAACATTCCTGATGCCAAAGTCTTGTCCTAGAACAATTAAATCAGACCTGAGAGAGGGGAGGCAGGGCCCAGGCATCATTAGTTTTTAGAACTCCCCATGTAATGCCACTGTACAGCCAAGATGCAAACCGGTGCTTGGGGCAAATGTACATCTTACTCAAGGCTTACTTCCTAACATCCATATCCATAGCTTTGAATGGTTATTAAAAGTGTAGATGCTTAACGTGTGCAGAAACATCCTGAATATAGTAAATGGCACGTAGGCAGAGAATTGCCATTTTGCAATATTAATGACATAACCAAAAGTGCACATTGAATTGAATTCAGGTTATTAAATTGCAAAGATGAGTTCCACTGTCCAAATGTAGAGTCATAGTAGTATTTGTATGAATGATTCACTTCTAAATTTCAGATGACCCAGTGTGAATTTTAAGCTCTGGGAGCTTTCATAGCAAAACTCTGGTCATATATTCACATTCCTGAGTCCACAGAATATAGTAGCCTCTCAGGATGTATAGATCATGACTGAATTCCAAAGCCAAGCATCCAGTGCCCCAGCCCCTTACTAAGCAGGAGCAAGTCTAACAGACCGTCAAGGCCTTCAAAACCCCGGCACTCTTGACTCCTCCGGTTTAATTTCCATTGTTTCCTAGCAAAGCTGCTTTCTTAACTTCTGGTGGACTCCTCTTCCCATGATGCTAACTGTTCGTTCTTCCATCTTTGCTCAATCTCATCTTTCCACTTTGAAATTCTTTGAGTCCCTTCATTTGCCCATGATCCCTACCCACATCTGCACTTTACCCACCATAACTTCAGGGCTTGGTATCACACTTACTGTGCCTAAGTAGCAGTGTCTTCAGTTTTCAGTTTTTCTCTGGTCTTCACTCTTTGGGAATTTGATTGTAGACTTCTGCAATTTCAGTTGGTCAGTCAACCCTTGGAAAGAAACTGTTGAGTTATTTCTTCTCTCATTCTCAAAATCTAATCCAACTACAAGTCCCATGGGCTCTGCCTTAAAAGTCATCCAGAATCGGACCAGGCTTCCCACCACCCCATGCCAAGCAACCATTTGATCTCATTTAAGTGATTGTAATAATCACCCACTAAGTGTCCTTGCTTCTGTCCTTACCTTTCCAGACCAGCCTCCACATAGCAGCCAGAATGATCCTTTTAGGTTACAGGTCCATGCATGTCACTACCCAATTCAAAATCCTCCAGTGGTTTCTATCACTCTTAAAATGAAATCCAAAACCCATCAAATTCTGCCAAGAACCAATAACAACTCAGACATTCTCCAAGAACCAATAACAATTCAGACATTCTCCATAGAACTTTGCTAATTCATATTGATAGCTAACATTTAACAAATGTGTATAGGAGGCACTGTTCAAAGCCTTGTTCCATATTCTATATGAGGAGCTGAGGTGCCAAGGTTTGGAGACTTTCACAAAGTACAAGTCTCAGAAGTGGTGAGCTGGGATTTAAACCATGTCCATGCACTTAATTGCTGGCTCACCTGCCTCTAGACAGGAGACACTAAACTGTGTTGCAACCCCACTGTTTGACCCTCATTTTAATTTCAAATATTGTGGCAAGGAGTCCAGCACTCTGTTTTCTTATGTTTGTAAGTGTATCAAGATGTAAATTGAACTGCAGGAAGAAAGGTTTTTGAGGAAAGAAAAAGAAAAAAATCTGGAATCTGAATTAATTAAGAAGCCCAATTCCCTCACCCAGCAATGCCCCAGAGCCTGCTGGAAGCCGAGAAATTTGCTTTAAAATACGATCTCCCCTGAGTCGAAGATTACGTCAAATACATAGTGATATACCACCCAAAAAGGCAAAACCACTGTTTACTTGTTTAAAGGCTGTTCTAGGATGGCTTGCTTATGCTCAGAGCTGTGCCATAAGCAGTGGCAGCAAGTTTCTGGGCAGTTATCCTGAGAAAAGGAATTGCATTACCCCTTCTCAGAGGTCCTACACCTTTGGAAGGACGACCCTTGTTGCACCAACATCAGGCTGATTATCTGCTTTCATTACTGTCACACTGAGTTCTGTCTGGTGTCTGCCACTTAGACTACCTCACGAGGGTGGAATCTCCATTTTTTTGAGTAGCATTAAAAGCCGGGATTTTGCTAGCATTCCCTCAGAAATAGTAAAACGTCATTCAGTCACATTAAAAAAACAAAACAAAACAAAACAAAAAATCAGCAATATGGCAAGGTCTTCAGCTATCTAGGGGGTAGTGCAACTCAAGTGCAAGAAATACACTGGCAAATGATTGGTTATTTGAAACAGTCAGACATTTCAAGTGGTTCACCCTGTCTGGCAGCCATCTTGTCTGAGTGCTCCTTAATGATGCCCGGTGGCCCAAGCACAGCCTTGTAAGTTAACTGGGGGAAAGAGTATGGGAGGCTTAACCTCACCTTCCTTGAATATCTTATAAAGTTGTTATCTGGAACAACTGAGAACATGAGAGGAAAAGGCCTATGACACACCAGGAAGTGCTGTGCCCGGGGTTTTTGGCGAAGGGAAGTGAGAGGGCATTGAGTTTCATTGATTGGGTCTCCGTGGCAGGCTAACTGCCCCCCAGGAAGGCCTGGTATTCCTGTCCTCTGCATGAACCTGCCTGAAAGGGATACAGGAGTTATTGGGTAATCAGGACTTGTCAGCACCTCGGTTATGCAGGATGGTTCAATCCGATAATGTGAATGGAACCTGTAATAGTGCTGATGAAAAGCACTCCAGTTTCAAAAGGGCCTTGAATGATTTTTTGTTCATTTTCTGTTTACATGTAATGTGTTATTGATGTCATTACCTTATAATACAGCGGCTTGTTTCATAGAAAAACCAGGAATTATTCATTCTTTAAAAAAAAAAAAAAAAAAGACGAAGAAGAAGAAAGAAGGAAAGAAAGAAACCCTGTAACCCTGTTACATGAGGAAAATTGCATTCGAATGCGGCAACTGAAACATATTGATTTTCTGGCACCAGACTTTTTAGATTAAAAATGCCAATACTAAATCCTTTCATGACCTATAGTTCATATGAAGTTCGCATGTCATTTACTATTATTCTGGGGGAGAAAAGCTGAATCTTTAATGAAAACATAGTTGGAAAGAATGTCTGCATTTGTACAATTTGCATACTATTATAATAATGTGTGTTTATGAGCTAAACATGCTGATAGGAAAGTAGATTGAGCCTCTTTCTAAGTTCAAATCAAAAGCCATTCGTCTGTTTTAATTGTCTGCTTCTCTTGATGTCATCCTTGGCAAGAGTCACGTATGTACACACTTGCCTACCCAGCCTGTTAAGCTACCCAGGCTAAGACACATTCCTTCACATTCTACTGGCATCAAAAATCCTCTGGGTCTTACTGTAGCCCAGCTAACATTGATAGTACCTTTTCCTTATTCCTAAGAACTGTAACGCAGCCACGGAATTTCCCAGCACAGTCCTGATTTTATTACATAGTTATTGCCAATCTCAAAAGCCCCTTGGCCAGCACACGAAGGCCTCAGTGGCATCTTTGGTAGCTGTTTGTTTTTCTGACAACGTGCCACAAGCCAGGTTTAAAAGTCAAGCAAAAATATCTTTTCTAAAAAGCCCATTTCCTCTTGCTATATTCTTTTGTGTTTTCAAACCATTATTGCAGATATGTGTGCTTTCAACAGAGCTCTCTTTACTAAGCCAGGAGCCTATTTGGTTTCCTTGTCTTTGGACGGAGATGAGTAGATGCTCTAAATTTTGGCTTCGGTGTCTTCATAACCGGGGGGATGATGAGGCACTCGGTGTAGATTTCTTGGATAAGCAGCTTCTCTAACTAGTTTCCTCCTCAGCATCCACAGCAGGAGTTTGCAAACTATGATTCACAAACCAAAGACACCTGCTTTTGTAAACAGAATTTTACTGGAACACAACCACCTTCGTTTGTTTAGATACTGTGTGTGTGGCTGTTTTTGCGCTTCAACAGCAGATTTGAGTAGTTGCCACAGAGATCATATAACTAACAAGGTCTGAAATATTTACTATCTGGCCCTTCGTAGGAAGTTTGCCAGTTGCTGGCCCAGAGTATTCCGTTTCTCTAAAGCCTTCCCCTGCATTATGGTGCCCAAGAGTAGATACAGCTGCTTTCCAGAGCTTTGCCGCAAGCAGTATGGAAAAGAGCAGGTTAAACCATTCATTCAGAACCCTGGATTTTTGAGTGAGACAGAATGTTAGAAACCACCTATTCCCAACTGACTGAAGTTTGATTCCCTCAATAATTTCCAGTACTGGGAAAACTATTAAACCCCAAAATATGCTATTTTGTATTTCAACAGTTCTGCTAGGAATCTTACCTTGTAACAAGTAAACATGCATCTCTTTGAAGGTTCTTACCATTGTGTAGATCCTTCTGCTTACCAGGCATATAGACAAAATATGAATCTTTATCATCTTGATAATCATTAGCCTATTAAAACAACCATTATTATTTGCTGCCTGTGTGTTTTCTTCTTCAAGTTAGATATTCCAGTTGATATTTCTTCTTCCTTTTATGATATTGATATGATATCAATCCTATCACATTCCCTCTGGTGAATTAATCCATCATTTGGTACTAATGCTATGTTCCAGATGTGGTTCTACCAGTGTGGAGCTAGAATCATCCATCATTCTAGAAGCTTTATTTTTGTTACTATAAACTAAAATTTGATTTGACTTTGGAGAGCTCACATCTCACTTTGATTCATACTGTGCTTGAATTCAACTATCTTAGTGAACTCAGGCTGACTGAACAGACATTTTGCCTCACAGTTTTGGAATCTGCCAATTATAAGATCTTGGTCCTGGTAAGATCCTGCTTCCTGGTTTATAGGCATCTGCCTTCTTATCATGTCCCTGAATGATCTGTCTTTAGTGTCTACACTTGAAGATAGAGCACCTTCAGTCTTCCTGGACTTAAAGGAACATTAATTCATGATAAGGATGTGACTCTCATGATCCTCATCTAAATATAATTAATGACCTTCTGAAGGACCCCCCTCAACATGGCCCCTCCCATCATGTTGGGGATTAGGGCTTCTATATATTAATTGGAGGAAATGAAAGACATAAATGTTCAATACATGACATCAACTAAACCCTTTTGCTGATAGATAAGAAGTCATCTTGCTCATTTTCCTACCTTTGTTTCTTCTCTACCCCCAGTCTAGCTGCCTCTGCTGTGACTCTGTTTTTACAACTGAGTCTGATGACTTAAGATCTGACAATCACTTCTTAAGTAGGAAGGAAGAAGACAAATATCTCAAATTCTTTCTTCCTCTACCCATTTGTCTGAAGGGTGGCTTCTTCATGTCAGAGGCTGCCAGCTGAGACTGGACTAGGCTCATGCTGTGAAAACCTCATTTCAATCTGGCTTCAGAACACTGAAGAAGAACTGGCATGATGGACGTCTGGAGAGTAAAGAGCAGTGTCTCCATTCCTCCAATGTTTACTTTAAGGAACATTCCTTAGGAGTTACCAACAAATGTATTGGTAAATCCTCTGCCTGCCATTATTTCACAGAAACTAATGTTTTACCCAATTTTATTGTACCCTAGCCATTAGTCTTCCCTAGTTAGTTATTCATAAAATATTCTCTTGGCTACCTTCCCCCCCCCTTGCCTAGACCCTAGATCAGGCCAAGTAATTTACCTTAAAGTTGGCTACCATCCATGCTTCTGATAACCCACAGTCTTTGACTGTGTCAATCTCTCTCATTTGTACTTTCTCACAACTCTGCCCCAGCACTTTACACTTCCAGACCATTTACTCTTCTCAACCTACTTGACCTCCCTCAGAAGGAAGGAAATAGACTTAAAGTGAAGATACTTATTATTTCTGATCTCCTTTTGGCAGATGGTCAGGTGGTGGGTGGGGCAGATAGTGAAATAGAAATTATATGTATGTCACCTTTAGACCCAAATATTCAGCTGCTACTTCAAAACTTTCCAAAGCTTGTTCTCTCTCTCAGGCATAGATGATGGCCGTTATCTGTCTGGGTCTCGGAGTAAGGTGACATGGAGCAGAGTCCCCTGTTATGTTAGCGTGGACATGAAAACTGAGTGAGAAATAATCCTTTGTGTAATTAACTAAGACTTAGATGTTTTTGTTTTAAAGCCTAGTCTTTCTTGTGGCAAGTTCAGTGCGATTGAGAACCTGCTTTCTAGTTTGTGTTTAACAGTGGTTTGTGACCAATACTTATATTATGTATATACTCATTCATTTGCATGTAAAAGACCTCTCTGTGTAGTACTTACTATGTGAAAAGCACTTGGGCTACCTCAGTGAACAAAAATCTCTATCCTTATGAAAATAGAGGGTTTGGACATTTAATTTAAGACCACGTTGGACTAGACTCCTGAAAACACAGTGTGGAAGGCAGACTGCAATACGTGCAGGCTAAGTATGTCCCGGTGTATGATTATCAGTGAACACATTAGACAGATTCAAGCTTGGGTGAAGAAGAGCCAGCATTTCAGTGCTAGTTCTGCCACTTGCCTATTGTATGACCTTGGGCTCCCTGCCTTACCTGTCCAAGCAGCTATTTCCCTTTACTCTCCTATTCATGTTTAAATTCACTCTACCATTCACGTCCATCATTGTCCTGCCTATATTTGAATGCTTTTAGAAAGAGCACGCTCACTGCTTTTGAGGCAGTGTTACACTTCGGACCACCTGTGTCTCTTTGAATGCGTTTTTCTGTGAAACCCTCAAGCCCCAGAAGTCTGGAGATATAGTCAATTTATACTTTGTGGTGGAACCCCCAAGGTCAGAATCTGCATGAAACTCAATTTTGACTGAGTTCTTATTACTGTATTAAGCACTATGTTGAACTAGACACTCTGGAGTTTAGAAGATTATATACTATGGCCCTGAACTTACAGTTCAGTTGGACATATCAGGTACCAACATCAGTACCAGGGTACAACATTTGGTGCTAAATTGTGGGTCAGTGTCAGAGGAAAGAGAGGTCTGTGGAGAAGAAGGTAATCAAAGAAGACCTCATGGAGGTGTTGTACTTCTTCCCCATGGGATGATTCTATATTCTAGGTAAGTGGATCACCTGGGGTGGTGGCTTGTCAGACAGAAAAAAAAAAAAAGCAGTTATAGGGAGGGTAAAGTGAAGGTGAATGTGATGTGTTATTAAAACAGAATGGAATTTCATTTGACAAGAATAGAGAGTAGATTCTGAACAACCTGTGTAGACAATTAGTAGCACCCAAAGATAGGAATTCTGAAATGTAAAATGCCAGCCAGCCATGCTGTTTAAATGTAGTAAAGGATACCTCCATTTCCTTTTTGATCAAAAAAAAGCTGCCAGGGTTAAAAAAGAAAAAAGAGGTTTGCCAATCCAGACCTTTTCGTTGGATCCTGTCTACAGTTTTTGTTTCATTAACAATAGCCACACTAGGAAATACATAGGTGTACCTCCCAAGACATTCCTTGTGTAAGAGGCAGGTACTGAAACTGAAGACTTCCACAGGGAAGCAGGCTGGGGCTTAAAAGAGGAGGTATGGAAGGAAATATTGCATTTGGATTCTATGCTTCCTGCAAGAGATCCATTTATTCTGCCTTCAGTGACGATGGCTTTCCCCAGGGCCCTACAGACTGTTCAGGATCACACCACAACCTCTCAGCAAAAGTAAGGAATGCAGTGGGTGAGATGGACACATAGTCACACTGCCCCTGGTCTGCCTGGCCCTTGACTCCTGGAATTCCATCCTGAGGAATTCCATCTCCTCAATCCAGTGAGTTTCAAGCCATCAAAGAAAAATTCGAGTGAAGTCAAAATTCATTAGTTCTGTACTCAGTGGGAAAAAAAATGGGGGTGGCAGGCAAAAAGATAAGTGTAAAAATAAATGCTGAATTCAAAAATGCGAATTAGTTGGAGCCAATGAGCTGTTTCCTGCAGTGTAAGGGGAAGTAGTTAATGAACTTGTTGAATCCAAGGCAATCATCTTTAAAATGCCAGGGAGGGCGGGGGTAGAATCAGGGACGGAAGAAAAATTAATGTGTTATTTTCTATAAATGGAAAGGGGGAGTTTTGGCTAATTACCTTTCAGAAAGTTAAGGTTATCATTAAAATAATGAACTGACTTTTCTGTAGATTGTGATAGTTTTCAAAACACATTTCAGATCCCTTATTTTATTTGATTCCCACAACCTCCCTGGGAGATAGGCAGAGTGGGTATTGTTTTTAATATTAATTTTGCAGATAAGAAACTAAGATGGTGAAAAGTTAAAAAGACTCGCTCAAGATTATATAGCTAATCAGTTATGGAGTCAGAACAGAAAATTCCATCCTCCTAGCTTCTGTTTGGTCAGGTATAATGAAAAAGCAAAGCCTGGGAGTAAACAGTGGGTTTATAAAATGCAATCCATTTTAGAGAGAAGGTGTGGCAAGTAATTTAGCAAGCAAGAGCTGATGCTGGAGCAGAAATTGCAAACAAGAGTCTGAAGCCGTCATCTCGTAGAGACGAGCTTGTACAATTCTGGTCCCAACAGTATTTACAAAGTTAATTTCAATTGATGCCATTTAAAAATCAGGAGATTCACAAGAAAATCTAGACTTTTGACCTTTTCAAGCTAGCACATCTGACCCTACTTCTCAGTGCCCCCACATGAGCACAGCCAGCAGGAGCAGAGAAGCAGCTCTCCCTTTCACGCAGATATGAAGTCTGTAGTTGCTCACAGTCCCCGGCATTCCTTGTTGCTTAGTCTTGGAGTCCAAGGAGCAAATGATATTTTTAATGACACCGGTGCTGTTATTTTTCTTCTACCATCTGCATCACTCATTCTGTCCTGAAGATGTTGAATTTGCATGTACAGATCTAAAGGCAACTTCCCAGCTCTTTCAACTGATGACTATGCAAGCATGAGTGGATTGCTTTCAATGTCAAAATTTCCATTTTTCTCCCGACTTTGCAAAGATGATCATGGTTGCACTATAATGAGTATTTGGGGGTGGGGAGGGTGAGGTTGGTAGTTTTTTTTTTTTCTTTGAACATTATTCCTTTCCTGTTTTTTACTCATATACTAAGTATTTCACTGTTTTCTTTTTTCCCTCTTCTGAATTTGGTTGGTTAACTTCCTTGGTTAAGTGTCTTTTAAAGTTTGCAGTACATTTCTGTAATTCATCAGGTGTATATGAAAATGAGCACTACATTCTTTCATATGAATCATATAAATATTACTAAATTGTAAAATCCCAGATTTTCATAAGTTCCCACCTTATGGGACAAGAAGACCAATGTGTTTTCCAAACCACCTTCATGTCTAGGGTTCCTCCAATCAATGGTGATGAACCAGACTTAGTTTTGAAGCTAGTTAGTGACCCCAGAGAAGATGCAGGTGCATGGTTCATCCTCAAGAGCTACCTTGTGTTTCCAGGGATGGCCATAAGAGCTGTGTCGTACCATTCAAAATCCACTATCAGTGTGTTGGCAGTGCAAGTTCTGGTGTGTGCGTACAGGGCAGGAAGTTTCTGGACTTACCCCGTTCCCTGGAGGGTTGTCCATCATTGTCTCTGGTTGTGTAACTTCTAAGCATGGTTCTCTGGGCTTCCCTGAGAAAATGTGGATGTAAAGGTCCTGCAGTGTTCGTCTCTGCCCCTTGGCTCTCAGATCCATTCCCCACCCTGCCCCTATGCTACCCTGTATTGCACAAGGCTATCACTGTAAAATACATTTCCCAATCTCCTGTGTCAGCATGTTTATAGGACCTGAAGTTTATGCAATTTGGGGCCCTCTTCAATAACAAAAATGCAGAATTATAACTATAAAATTGTGGGCAAGGTTGATATTTATTTTCAATGAGAAAAAATATCAAAACAATTTGCACATCCTAAAACTTGACTTAAGATGAGAAAAATAGAATTAAAAAGTTAAAATGATAAGATTGTATTTTATGAACTGTTGAGCTATCTCTCATATTTTTCTTCTTAAGATCTCTCACTTTATACTCTTTGACTATCGCTTCCTACAACCATACTATTCTATAGAAAATAGCAGAACTATAATGCACTCTTTCCCCAATATTTGAATGGTTTTCAATTTTTGTGGTTGACAGTCTAGAAAAAAATTTAGTCTTAGGTCAATTCATATGGCTCCATAAATTTTTAAGGGCTTCTTCATTTATGAATATTTCTCCAGTTGCTTTCAAAGAAAAGCTGGAAGATTTTAAGGAAGCTTATGTTGCAACCAACTGGTTTATCATCAGTGTCCATCTGCAGTGAATGCCAAGTGAAATGACAGAGAGAACTGAGTCTTACTGCAGGTTATTCTGACACCAGGGAAAAAAACTTCTTCACCTATCTGAATGTCTAATGGGACATTTAAAATTCATGCAAGGTAGGGAGAAATTCTAAGGGGTGTGGAACAGTCTGCTGTTTGCAGAATATCTGCATCTCCAGCCTCTTTGCACCAGCTGGCACCCATGTGCCAACAACCCCCAGTCCCTGTGACAACCACAACCACGCTTAACACTCTACAGAAATAAGTATGTACTACATGCATGTGTCCCACTGACACCAATTAAGTCAGCTTCCCCTGGATCCAATCCCTGGATATGCACCTGGCAACTCTAATGCCACCAAACACCTAAGAGAAAGTATGATGAAGGGGACAGAAGAGAGAGTAGTCATAGCCATGAGTAATTTTCAAATCATGTCCTGAAAGCCATGTCCACAGATGGCTAAATCCTTCCTGAGATCTGCATGTGAGAGGCCCTTAAATCTGAGCCTCCCTTTTTCACTCTCCGTCCTCTCTTCTCAGTCTGGTTTGACTAAAAGGAGGCATAGCAAGTCATGGATGGGAGTGTTCCATCCTCTGTCAGTACCATCTCTTCCTTTTATCCCACCAGTCCTAGAATGCATAGTGGCTTCCCACCTATCTTAACTTCTATATTAAGCTATTCCAAAACATTGGTGACTAGTTGCTATAAATTCAGTCTACTAGATCACTTAGAATTATGATCCTTTTCCCAGAAGAACCCAAATCTATACCCTTTTCTACTTAAAAGAATATGCTTTGAAATGTCTGAATTGTCTTTGAATTGTTCTGAATTTGTCCTAAAGATTTTGTATAAATAGATGCCTGTTGTAGTCAATAAACTTTTTATAGGATCATTATTTCCTTACACCATCTCTTATATTTATGTGAATTCTCTCCTATTTATTAAGAAATCAGGAGTGTCATTTTTCTCCATAATAAACAGACACATAAAAAGTGATTTTATTGGGAGAAAGTGTTAATTGTGGGTAAGTATAATGTAGAACCCTTTAAAAGTACAAGATATGATAAGTAGTCAATTTATTAAAAATGTTTCAGAATAGTGTCTGTAGCTCTAAAACATGGTTCTAGTAGGATTAGAACTAGAAACAGAAAATGAAACCTTATTTCATTTGGGAAAGTATGCCCAGGGGAAATAATATATAATTCAGATACATCAGTTAAAGGGAAAAACCAGTTTGATGGTGAAGCTAAGAGAGGATTAAAAGAGTAATGACAACAAAGTTGGTATTGCCACTATAATCAGATGGTAATATTTTTTTAAAGCATAAACTAGACTGTAAATTAATGAGAAGACAGCAAATTTGATATTAATTGTAGACTATAAAAAGAGAAAGCAATATGAATAACAATGAAGGGATTTGGTATTTCTCCATTCTGTCAGTTTTTGCATTGGAGACATTTTAAAAAATGAGGCAGATACTATAAGGAAGAGTGAAAATTATTCAAATCCTAGAATCTGAGAAGGGAGTCTAAAAGTAGTTGAGAAGAGATACTAAAAGCTATCCGGAAAACCACCTCATTGAATAGTTGATGAGAACCAAGGAGAATAAATAATTTATCTTAGATAATTTTTGCCAAGCAAAATCCTCTCTTGTCCATAGAATTTTATTTATGTATGCATTTACAACTCTAAATGTTTACCTAGGGACAACTCACTAACCCTAAGTATTTGATAGCTATAAATGATGTAAAAGAACATAACATGTTTATATAGATAAAAATCAATGCAGTAATTAAAAGTCTCTTGTTATATGGGTAGCTATTCAGTCTTTTCCTTCATTGTATCATAGTGCCTACCTTGTCTCTGGCACAGAGCATTGTTGGGTATTTATAAATTGGATGAGTAGTTGATAAGTGAATGATTAGATGGTTGAATGAATACAAGAAAGGAGGGCAAGAGCAAGGGTAACTAGATGAATGAATATATGGGTGACCTTCAGAGAAAAAAAAAATTTTTTTTGAGACTAGATCTCTCTATTTTTGCCCATGGAACTGCAGGCTCATGTTGCGGGGGATACCACAGCCTCAAGTAAACCCCAGCCTCAGCTTCCCAGGTAACTGGGATTACAGGCACGCACCACCATGCCCAGCTATTTTTTGGGACTAGGTCTCGCTGTGTTGCCCCAAATGGGACTCAAACTGCAATCCCTAGCCCCAGCCGCTTCATAGGCTGAAACTTACAGGCATGAGCCACTATGCCCAGCATTCAGAGGGAAATTTAATCTTTTTCCTGATTTCCTGAGGAAGAATTGATCTTGGCAATTTGAGGTCATGCAATCTTCGAACATAGCAACAAACACACTTTTTAATAATCCTGGACAGCAAAGACTTCATATCAAATACTATAATAAAACAAGTCTTATTTCAAAACCAGTAGAGATGAAGATTGCCAAGAGTGTTAGTAATGCATAATAACCATTTGTCTAAAATTACAAATCACTATATTTGACTAAGTAGAAGAATACCAAATTAGCAAAGAACCCAAATTATAGAGTATAACGGAAATGACTAGTAAGCTAGAACAGATCACTTGAGAAAGTTCCCTTCATTAATTGATAAGAACGTATGATTGTCATATGAGCTGTAAGGAAAAGAATACCTCTTACAAATGTATGGATGTTTTTGAACAGTTCTCTGGAAAAAAGTAGAAAATATTTCTCATTCCCTTGGCATTTTGTTTACACTGCTAGTTAGATATGCAAACCTTTTCTTCACACTATCCCATTTCTGTCTGATTTTTCACAAGTTTTGGATCAGTGTGAACTAATGACTTTTCTAGGACACGATCAGTGTTGGAAATAGGCATCCTACTGAATGGGCCTACTAGAAATCTACTTAACCAGATGGGTTACATAGAAAAAGTTTGCTCTGTGTATGCTTTCCTCCGGCAAAGTTTGTCTTGCTGATTAATTGTACAATTATTAACCTCGCATGTTTTCAAACAATGAACAGAAAATAAGAGCAGAGTGCCCTTTCTTCCACCATTCTCCCTCTCCATGTAGCTGAGTTCAGTCACCATCAGCACTCCATTCCATTCAGAGTTCACAGCTGTCATGATAGCTAGTGCAGTTTTAGGTTAAGCATATTTTATCCATAAATTGCTATATTTGGTTCTCAAGTTATTATTGCAGTTCCTTGGGGTACATTTAAATCCACCTTATTGTAATAGATTATGGAATATAGTGGCTAATGTGTCTAATGTAAAATAAATGACTATAATGATTTATGATGCGACACTTCAATTTTATTGAACATAAGGATCATTGTACTAAAATGGATGGTGTATTGCTGGTTTAGCATAAAATACTGAATAACATATTCAAGAAAATGAATGACTCGGCCAGTTCATAATATTCTGCCCCTTCAGCTGAGAGGTCTTTAATAAGCAGGAGTGTCATTACACTTGAAAATGTATATGTAGGTAATCCATTATCTAGAACAATGACAGGGATCTGCTCGGATCCTTATTAAAGAAGGGTCTCTTTTGGAGGAAATGCAGAAATTCTTTGGTCTTCCTGAAAGGATTATTTCCACCCAAACATGTAGCCACTCTTGACAGTGCTAAACAGAACTGTATGTGGCCCCCACATCTAAAATTATCACCTTGAGACTTTCCCATGACCTACAAGACAGAGTCAGCATTGTCCTCAGGCAATATCCTTACTGCCCTTTTTCTCCATAACCATTCACCCACCTTTTATTTTAACTCTTGCAGTGTCCAATACGTAGACAAATACATGCTCTGTTTTTCCCCTGAACTCTGTTCATTGAATAGTAATGTAGATTTCAAGTCTGATGTAGCTATTTACCTTCTTACCTACAATTATAAAGATGGTTTTCAGGGATCTTCTGGGCCAATATATTTGTATTCTCAGATCTAGGAGATCAGAGTATATTCTTTTATGACAGAAGATAAATATAAATTAACAGCAAATTTCTATCTTCTAAAAAGTAGAGGTGACATGAGAAATAAGGAAATCAGCATGAATGACAACCTAACCTTTCATTCTGGTGAGCTTATGACCCTGCCACCATAACCCAGGGCCCTTCCACAGTACAGCCTGATGACACAGGAATTTCCACCTAATAACTGAATCCTCATGGAGTAGTAGCATCCTTCCCATTGGTAGTATCCATCTTATTCCTAGGAAAAATAGTCTTCTTCCTATGCAGTCACCATGCTGAATTCAGGGGTAAGGGAGCCTGAGTATTTTGATCCCAACTGTTGCATTATGAGTAGGATTGTCATGAATTTCATTATCTTATTCCCCTTCAACAAATTCTGATTATGTGTCTATATTCCACCCCTCAGCCCAGTCATGTTCCTTCCAAAACTGAGGACAGGTCAGGTAACAAATAAGCCTGCAATCGGGGTCTTTTTCTTACAGGTCTAAACCGTTCAGCATGAGGCCATGTAAACATGATAGTTTTCATTTCATTTTACTCAGCTTCCTAAAAAAATGTGGGTCATGATGAGAAAAAAATCTAACAAGGCGAATACTGTTAGTGAGTCAAGGAGTTTTACATTCCAGAACAGAAAAATAATGTTTGCCATGGATTCTGTTATCATGTGGATTTCAGACATTTATTTATTCAGGATACATACTCTGGCCATTTTTGTATTGTTATTATTATTGTTTTGAAATGGTGACATAGTCTGGAACTATTCACAGAATAGTAACTAGAGATATCTTGACATCCTAATTTGATTAGGGAGGTCAAAGATTTGTTGTATATCAGTCTATTTCTGGAACAGAATGGATATTTTCTCTGTAATCTAAACTAAAATGAAAGTGATAAGGACCATCTTTTTGCTAATGGATATGTTGCTTTTGGATCTCTTAGTACATCAATCTAGAAAAGAGAAAGGCAAAGGGTGCTGAAATATCTCTGGCCCCAAAAGTTCTCCCAACCACTATCATCTGCCCATCCTGAGTTCCTAAACCTTAGGATTCCTTTCCTAAATTTTACTCAGTCAGCAAAGATTGTTATTATAAATAATATTAGGGCATTTTCTTTTTTCCTCACACCTATACTACTTTTCCTTACAATATTATGGTGAATTAAAATGACTCATGAGTTCTGACCACCATCCCATATGACCTTCTTTTTCTGCATAATGTTCTCACACCAGCTTTAGTTAGAATCTTTGATACCGGTGTGGGAATAACAGGTTGAACTCTGAGTCTAAATGTAGTTCCAAATTCATATGGAAAATCTGGATGTGAGGTGTTCATTCAAATGTGTGGTAGAAAGATGTAGTGTTTTGTAGATATTGGGGGACAGAAATAAGCAAGCTGCCCACATCATTTTTTCCTCCAAAATCCACTTCAGGTAAACTTTAGAGGGATAAATGATTGAAAAGGGTGTGGGAAAAGATCTTAAAGAAGTCAAGTGTGTATTTTATATTACATAACAAGACTTTTCTAGGAATGACATTAAATGCAAGATTGTAAAGTAAAATATTGATAAATTTGATCACAGAACAAAATTATGTTTTCATCAAAGCTGGAAGAAAAATTTTCTATGAATACCAATGAAGTCAAGTTATCTTGTATTATCTCCAATCTTAAAGAAATAAGAGACAAATAAGCTAGGATAAAATACTTACAATTACAATACATATTTCAAAGTTCTAATTTTCTAGCTGAGCAAGGAACATCCATATAGCTATACATATAAATATATATTCATATAATATACATTTGCATAGAAATATGCATAAATAAAAATATACATAAAACATTTTAATTTCTCTAAATAAAGTCAATATTTATGTGCTCTAGGATAAATTTTTTACCCTTACCTTGGGTAAAATCTTTTATTTTACTATAATTTTGGGTTTTTTTTTAAAACTGAAACTTGTGTAGATATGATGGCTAATTTTATGCTTCTTTACTGAGTTATCAGTAAAGAATTATTAACAAACAAGCCTGCAATTGGGGTCTTTTATCTACTATTATCTACTGCTGCATAGCAAACTGCTCCCAAAATTGGCTTAAAAATGGGAATCATTCTCTTACTCATGATCCCATGAGTCTAAGGTTCCAGAAGCACTCAGCAAGGATAACTTGTCCTCATTCTAGGTGGCGTTGTCCGTTCATCACTGGAGCAACAGGATCCAAGATAGCCTCACATATCTTGGGCCTTCATCCTCTCCATGGCCGGGGCTTTCTCAGAGCTCCTCCACACAGCCCCCCTCCGACAGAAAGCACTGGCCTTCTCTCCATGGAGATGTAGGGCCAAACCGGAAACCATATGAACTCTGAAGGCCTGAACCTGGCAGTCACATGGCATCACTTTCACCATTAAAGGAAGTCATTGGGCCTGTCCAGATTCAAAGTGAAATCACATCACAGAGTGAGGAATGGTATGGTCACATTGCAAAAGATTCTTAAGATGAAAGAGGTTGATTTGGCCATTTAAAAAAATAATAACCTACACAGTGTGACTATATGAAAATGTGCTACTTTTAGCACTATAATTTGCCCATTTCATCCTTGCATTCATACTCAACAAAACACAGCAACTATGATAGTAATCTATTCAGTTTAAATACCCAAGGGGTTTGTTTTGTTTTGTTTTGTTTTGTTTTTTTTTTGCAACTTGCTCAAAATCCCCCCGAATAAAGAATTACGACTATATATGTGTACTGGGAAAATAGTTGCTGTAACTTTGGCTGATATATTATATTTCACCCATTTTGATATTAAAATATATTGTTTATAACTTGGAAAGCTCTAGTTTGGAAAAGTCTTCAGAAAATTTGTGCTGTGCTAGATAATAAGGAAACTTGCAGTTTTATGCTGGATCTCTAGGTGAAAACCAAGTGGGAAAACTGCAAAAACAAAACAAGACACATGCTATGGTTTCAAAAGTATTCATGTGATAAGATTCTAAAAAGTGAATATATGGCCCCAAAGGTCAAAAGAACTTCCAGTTAAATATGACTGATCATGCTAACCACAAGTTTTATCTCTTTTCTAAAGCACAACAAAGTCTCTAGTACCTCACTCATAAATGACAACAACCAATAATCACCAAGCATACAGGGCAAGTTCCCAACATAAAACAGCAAAAGTAAACAAGCAAAAGCAAAACCTAAAGGAAACAGAGATAATAGAGGAAATGGAACAAAATCATGAAAATTACTAATTTGTAGTCTCAGATAAATTCAAAGATACTCTCTGTTAATATAGAGCAGGAAACTGGAAAACAGAAATGAGAGCGAGCTCTTAGAAATAAAAACACAAATGCTAAAGTGAAACAAGATGTTCAATGCAAATTTTCCTGTGGTCTCGGTTTTAGCTAAATCCAAGATCAACAGATTCCAAATCACCTATTTGGTCCACACAAAGGAGTATGAGATGGTGTGGCATTCCTTATTAGTATTGACCTTAAGCATATATTTAAATAGGTGAGATTTACAGAGGGGGGTCGGTAGTGAGAATCTCTTTAGAAGTTAGTTACCAGTGTAACTTCATTGCTCATTTCCCCTCAGGAAAGTAAATCAGTTTTAGTCAAACACTTGAAGTATTGCGATGTATTTACCCAAAATTCAAGATGATGTACTGATTGGTACTTTAACTGCTCCTACAATCAAACAAGAGGGAGGGGAGCAGTGAAAAAGAACACACCATATCCCACTCATGGTTGTACAAAGCTTTGCATTTGTACTGGCTATGTGAAAATTTTGAAAAGGGGCAGAAATTGAGTCTTCTTGAAGAAATCCAGGGACAAGCAAAATATCCCCAATCGTCTTCTCAGACAATTGTCTAATTGAAACTATTTTTAAAACCTGGATGTAGCCCAAGTTTCTCTCAAGGGCAGGAAGAAAATATTCAACATAATATGGTTGACAGACTATGGTATTAAAATAATAAATAATTTTCTGATTTCAGCTTTCCAAGTTCAACATTTTCAACAGAGTAATTACAGCTTTCAGGATCTCCTTAAAGGAGCCATAACTCCTGTTTTCAGTCCCTAGGGTCTTTTCTGAATCTCAGAAACAATCCAAAAGGTAACAGTTAACAATCTTTTAAAAAGAGGAAAATATATATTAAATAACATAAATTAATATATCAAATTCTTAAAAGGTATCAAGTAAAAAGAATTAATGTAGAATGAATTCCTTCTGGATCTTCGTTATTAAACCCTCACCACTCTTGAGGAGGGCAAAATTTTGTTCCCATTCAGTTGGGCTTCTTTTAGTTTTTTCTGTCATCTCTTTTGCTGTACAGAAGCTTTTTAGTTTAATGTAGTCCCATCTGTTTATGTTTTCCTTCATTTTTTTTGCCATCTGTAGATTTTTCCAGAAAGAGATTTCTGAATTGTACTTCATGGAGGGTTTTTCCCAAGTTTTTTTCTATATGTGCTATGGTTTCAAGTCTGACGTTTAAGTCTTTTATGCATTTTGAGTAGGTTTTTGTGCAAGGTGTGAGGATGTTGTGTTGGTTCATTTTTTTTGCAGGTCTTAGTCCAATTTTCCCAGCACAATTTATTGAATAGGCTATCTTTGTTCCGATGTAAGTTTTTCCTTCCTTTGTGAGAGATTAGTTGACTATATATGTGTGGTTTTATTTCCAAGCACTCAATTCTGTACTGTTGATCTGATTGTCTGTTGTTGTACCAGTACCAAACTGTTTTAATTATTGTGGCTTTGTAGTACAACCTGAGATCTGGGATAGTTGGGCCTCCATTCTCTTTTTTTGACTAGGAGGCTTTTAAAAGTATACAATGGGAGGGTGGGGACATGGTAGGAATGGTCAGGGAGGGGGGGTGAACCCCAGAGATCACAAAGATGTGAAATTTATATATGCATAAATTATTTGATATTAAAATAAATAAAAAATAATAAAAATGAAATGAAAAAAAAAGAATTAATGTAGAATGAAAAGGAATGATAGGGAAGTAGGGGAGGACTTAAACCAATAGAGAAGATTTAACATTGACTGCTAATCATTTGAGAAAGAAGAGACAATGATGTAAAGAAATTCTTTAAACTGGGGAGAAGCATTCCAAGATCTGAAGTTTCGAACTGAAAGGACAGAGTAAATGCTCAGGGGAGAGGGGATGATTTAAAAATCAATAAGAGGAAAAGATTCATAGCCAGGAGCACTACTGAGATACTTCAAAACAACAGATAAAAAGAAAAACTGGAAAATATTTTTAACAGGGAGGAAGAGACATTTTAGTAGCTACATTAGAAGAAAGAAAATCTTACAAGGAACAGTCTTAAAATTCTGACAGGAAAAGGTTATCAACCCAGAATTCTACACCTGCCTAAACTTTCATTCCAGTGTGATCTTGGAATAAAACAGGTATGCAAGGTCTCAGAATGTTTTTCTCCCCTACAGTCTCCTAATCTAGTACTGTAAATTTGGTGTTAATCAGGTGAGGGTATTAGCTCCAAAATACAAACAACTTGTGAAACAGTATTCAATACAGGAAATCAGAAATGTAACACAATATACAGAAGATGGCAAAATTAAATTTCCAAGCGTTTTGCAACCATCCCAATCTGGGTAGGTTCATCATAGATTCTAGTACCTAAAGAAGAATGTCAAAGTAATTGGCATCATCTTCATAGAATTTTTAATAAAGAAAACAGGCAGCAGGGTAACAGGTACTTGAGTTCCTCTCTCTCGCTCGTTCACTCTCTCTCGCTCTCTCTCTTCCTCTGAATCCTCCCTCACTTTCTCCCTCATATTCTCTATGCAGTTCTCTTTGGGGTTCTCTCCTCCATCAGGATGATTCAGTTCCTTAGCCCCACCCTCCTAGGCCCACGTACACATGTGCACACCCTCTGGGTCAAGTATATACAATCATGGGAAGCATGCAACACCACAGGTGCTGGTTATAGAGGCTAATGGTGGAAGGATATGAAAAACCCTGACAATTCATTTACTCTACTACACCAAGCTCTATTGTGAGACTAGAGAGACAGGAGTTCAAATTATTTCAGAGAATAAAGGTCTCTGGAAAGGAGTTCTCTAAGGGAGAGAAAAAGGAATTGATATATTATCTGGTCTACATGTTTAGTAGAAAATAATACTAATAATGGAGCATTTGAAAGAAAATTAGCAATAGCTATATAGAAAACAAATTTAAAAGAAACAATTATGAAGAATTTGTACAAGAAATATAAAATCATAGCATATTACTTGGCTTTGCAGTAAATAATACTCAATACTTTAAAAACTACTGATTTGACAAAAACTCTACTCAGTTATTAATATCCATAATATATCATTAGAAATACATGTGTGTATGTGAGTGTGTGTTTCAGTGGAGTGAGGAGAATAGCATATAAGCTAGATCCTCAGTTTTCATAAATGATGCCAGTATATATATTTTGAAACTGATATACTTAGAAACATCAATATAAGACAAATGGCAATACAGAGACCAGATGGCTAAAGGACTTTGAAGGCAAAGAGGTGAGAGTTAAGGGGTAAATGGCCACAGGGAATTTAATAATTACTTTCTTTTCAATTGCAGTTTTTTAAAATATGTATGTATTGTAATTTGACAAAGAAAAAGAAAATAGAAGCATATCTACCATGGTTTCATTAAATTCAAGTCAACAGTATTCATCACCTTTTTTTTTTTTTTTTTTTTTTTTTTTTTTTTTTTTTTTTTTTTTTTTTTTTTTTCAAAACAGTGTGAGCTATGAAAGATGTGAAGACTGTAGGGTGAGTTAGACTTTTTCCTCCATTAGCCAGTATAACCAGCATCTGAGGTATTATGTCTTCCCCATGATTGTGCAGCCCAGCGAGTGTGTGCATGTGTTACCTGTGCACACCTGGGCCTAGGAGAGAGGCGATCAAAGAGCATTGAGTTCACTGGCATGAGTATAAGTGAGAGCATGAGAGAACACTAGAGAGAGCCCAAAGAAAGAGTATAATGATTCACCTTCCCAGTGCCCCATCTGCCCCGAACTTGCCCAGCTTTGCCCTACCTAGTGTGTCTGCATAACTGCTAGAGTCAATAAAGAACCTATGCAGACTGGCCTGCCTGTGCACTACCATGATGAGGACGCTTGCCCGGCACAGACACAACTATGTTCCATGTTGGGGTTACTCCGAAAAGAGATTCGAATCATGAAGAGTATGACATTTGAGTTCCAGCGTCTACCCATGCTGGCTGAGAAACCTGCTTATCCTCTGTTTCCTCATCTGCAAAGGGGGGTGGGGTGGGGTGGTAATAACAAACGTGTGGCCTTGTTGGGAGGGTCAAGTGAATGGACACACATCCAGAGAATGATGCCTGCATGTGCTGATGGCTCAGTAAATAGCAGTTATGATAATTTAGTTACTAACACACACAGCATAACAATGGTAAATGCAATGTTAGGTTATCCAAAATGCCTAGAAAGCAGAGATGCAAAGCTCATGGCTTGCTAAAAAATATTCCCTGATAAAAATGGTGAGTCAATTGTAAAGATCTTCTAGAGAAAAAACATTCTTCACAGCAGCTGTTCTATATGAAGAAATCCTGAAGATAAAACCAGTCTTTTCACACCCATTGAGGAACAAGGAGCCAGATGAAATAGATTTAACAGTGGGTACCCAGCCCCTACATTCTCACAATGCATTCTCTTTTTTTGATTATATGTATTTTTTTAATCATTGTGTACCCCCAATGGGTACCCAGAGTTTGCTCTTCACAGCACATTCTTTAGAAAGAAATAGACCCTGCACTGCCTTCCTCTAGTATCAACATTTTTTTTTTTTTTGACACTAGGTCTCCCTATGTTGCCTGGGGTAGTCCCCTTTCCAGGGACTTAAGTGATCCCCAGCCTCAGCTTCCCAGTAGCTGGGATTACAGGTGCCTACCACGGCACCTGGCTGCTTTTTCAAGACCAGGTCTCACTTTGTTGCCTGGGGTAGTCTCGAACTACAAACTCAAGCGATCCCTGTCCTTTTAACCTCCCAGCGCTTGGATCACAGACACACGCGCCACCACACCAGGCTCAACACATCTTTGGATCCCGACAACTGGAAGTTCCTCCTATCAAGAGTAATGTGTCCTTAATGTCAGTTACTAGATTTCTGCCTGTACCAACTAAATTCAAACTAGTATTTACTGGAACAACTCTCAAAGAGTCGGATTGTAGGGCTGCTTTCCAAGCTTGACTTCACACTTCTGATTATCTAACAGAAGCCTTACTGATTAGCTAATGAACTCGTTTTCTCACTATGATTGAGACTTTGTTTCAGTTAATAATAAAAGAATGGTGAGCTGCAGGGTCTTGATTTCAAGTGGAAAAACTTTGCAAAAGCAATCCCACACTTGCTCGTGCCTGTAAACTTCAGCCTATGAAGCGGCCGGGGCTAGGGATCGCGGTTCAAGTCCTGCCTGAGGCACATAGCTAGTTCCAAAAAAATAGCTGGGCGTGGTGGTGCGCGCCTGTAATCCCAGCTACCTGGGGAGCTGAGGCTGGAATTGCTTGAGTCTGTGGTGCCCCGGGCAACGAGAACCTGGGGTTCCACAGGCAAAAATAGCGAGACTTAGTCTCAAATAAAAAAAAAAAATTAAAAAGCAATCCCACACTTGACAGACAGCCCAAGTCCCGTGCGTCAGTGGGTGTTTGTTTGGCTTCTGTCTCCTGCGCTTCGTATGTCATAGCGCCATTTCATTACTTCTTCAAGGTTCCACTGGTTCCATGGATGCAGTCACCTCTGCAGGTTTCTACCCCGGTGGCACTGCTAACTCCTGTCCGTCAGTAGAAGGCTACTTCCTGAGAGGAGCCCTGGTAGAGATCAGACCATTCAGCCCCATGGGCAGAATTCCCACATGTTAACTTTTTTGCAAAGGCAGACGTGCAAGGCTGAGCTTCCGCCCACGGATGCCTTATCTATTTGTGCTCTGCTGCGTGCTTTTCTTGAACTGTCATCTTGTCGCCTACATGAGTCACTAATAGGTGAAAGGAAAACACAGAAGAAAGTGTGAGTTATGCAAATAGAGTTATTCCGTTCAGATATATGTACTAATATAACCACATATAAATTTGCAAAGTCTAATTGATAAAATTTTATTTACTGGCTACTATTTAGTCATTTCATTTTATTTTATTTTCATTTTATTTAATGGCTACTATTTAGCCATTAAGCAAATAGTATAAAAACATGTGAAACATGTTGTGATATTAAGAGGAAAATAGGAAATATGATTCTGTATTCCACAAGATCTTATCTATGTAAGAGGGAGGAAAAAAAAAAAAAGAAGAAGACAACTGAGAAAGGAAATAAACCAAAATGCTAAGGCAGGTCATTCTGGGTTCAGAGATTATGAATAGTTTGTTTCCTTCCTTACTCCTTTTCTTTTCTTTTTTTGTTTGTTTACATGTATTTGGGAAATCTACTCTTTCATCATGAGAAAAATATATAGGGGTTAAAAATAAGCAGCAATAACCTCAAGATAAAAAATACAAATTTAATTCTATGAATACTTAAGTACTTATTGTTTTCTAATATCACCAATGCTGTTTCCTAGTGTTACTTATTCTCAGGTATGTCAGGTGCTTTGAAATGCAGTGTGCTTTGACAATTAAATTTATTTTATTCATTTAATATTTAGCTTAATGGAATCCTGTTATTACCATTTTCCTCAGTCAATTTTAAACCTCCCTTAGGCAAGACCAGGTGTTAGGTTTCTCTAGAACAAAAGTCACTGGCCCAGTTTTTTTTCTGATGTTAAGTGTTTGCAAATAGCATATATTTATTGAAAGAAGGTGAAGAGATTTATGGAGGGAGATTAACCCTGAGACTATCCCATCTCAGGAGCAGGAGGGATATGGTGTTCTCTGCCCACTAACAAGATATTTGGAACAAATTCTCCGTAATAACAAACCATTTGGACAAATATGGACACTTCTCTTATTATCCAGATCTCCACTGAACTGTTCCTAAGTTTACTGCCAATTTCCTAAAGGTTAATATGGCCATGCAGTACCCAGAGGATTAGAGTTTTTACAAGAAATGGTCTGGAGCACATTATGTTCAGGATGAGAAAGTGTGATTGACACTGTGAAACGGCTCCCTTGGGAGACCCCGTGTGTCCTGTGGTGTTGGGCCTCCTCTGTGAAGCTTAAGAGAGGAGTGTGAAGTGATGAGGCAGTAAATCAAAGGGGACAGTCTGTGTGTGCATGTGATAGCTATGTGCAAGTCATAGTGTGTGCAGTGAGAAACCCCTGCCCACATAGAAATTACATTCTTATAGAGAAATTACATTTCTTATAGAGAAATTCCATTGGTTATCAGTCTGTTGGAATGGGATGTCATTAAAAAGTGAGTGGGTGCACAAAGAAAGTTTTCTCTGCTGTATATTTAGTATTTCATCATAGATAGATCAGTCACTATCATCACCTTCCCTCTTGCACACACATACACACATACACACACATGCAAATTAGAACATATTCACCATAGAGTCAAATAGTACATCACCCCACATTGTAACAATAAGAACTTGATTCGCTAAAATACTATTCACCAACATTAGAACTATTTTAGAAAGCCTTTAGATCTTCAGGAAGCATTAACAGCATTTATCTGGAAAATGCCCTCATTCTGACCATTATAACTTGAAAGATTTTCACAAGAGTTACACTTAGTCTCATCTCCTACATTTGCACACTTGTTCAGTTCACTCCAGACACTGGAATTCTTTTTCTTTTCTTTTTTCATTATGGTAACACTAGTTTACAATACATGTTTCATGTATGCAGTTTCTTAACTCAGCAATTATATATATGACACCATACCCACCAACAACCAGCCAATCTATTTTAGCTCCCTCTTTTCCCCATGACAATCACCATTCTGTTGTCAGAGGAAGCTCTATTGTCTGAAGCTTTCTTTTTGTGTTGTTTTGTCATTTGCTTTATTTCTTTATATTCAATGACTCAGTCAAATCATATGGTATTTATCTTTCTCCTTTTGACTGATTTCATTTAGTATCATTCCCTCAAGGTCCAGCCATATTATCGCTGAGGGTAGTGTTTCATCCTTTCTATAACTGAGTAGTATTCTATTTAACACACACACATACATGCGCGCACACATGCACGCACACATGCACACACACTCTTCTTTCCCCAATCATATGTCATTAAATGCTTGGGTTGTTTCCATATCTTAGCTACTGTAACAGTGCTGCAGTGATTATAGGAGTCCTATATCTTTTCAAATTAGTGTTCTCATATTCATATTCAGCAAATAGAGTGGTTTTATTGGATCATGTGGTGGTTCTAGTTTTAAATTTTCAGTGAACGTCTATAACTGTCATAGTGGCCATATTTACATTCCCACCAAGAGTGCACAAGTGCTATCTCTTCTCCACAACTTCACCAACACTTACTGTTTCTTGAATTTTTGATAATAACCACTGGAACAGGTATGAGTAAAATCTGTGGTTCCTTAATAATAGGCTCAAAAAAACATCTTTCTATGTGTTTGTTGGTTATCTTTTTTGGTGAAATGTTTACTCAGAAACTCCACTCATTTTTGTAAACCTGGTTTTATTTTTGTGGGTTATTATTGTCATTATTAATCCTTTGTCTGTTATATGATTTGCAAATAACTTTTCCCATTCCATCGGCAGTCTTTTCATTTAACCATCATTTCTTTAGCTTGAAAGTCACTGGATTTTTTTATATCACTTAAAGACACCAGGATCATTCCTTGTTACTTCAAGGCTTTAGGTTTTTTTTCCCCTCCTTCCTGGATTATTCTTTGACAAAGTCTTTACAGGTTTTCCTCATATTGCTTAGTCCTATATTCAGTAACCACTTCCTCACATAACCACTTCCCCAACCACCCTGGTTAAGAAGTTTCCACCCAAATCTGACCATGCTTAACTTTTCTTTAGAGTATTTCTTATTACCTGAAATTACAATGGGTTTACTTCCTTTTTATTTACCTAGAACTTTCATACACACCCCCACCCCTCACCCTGCAAGAGTTTCATAAGTATAGGTTTCTTGTTCGCCCTCTTTTCCTTTACATCCCTAAAATGGAGACGCATGGATAATGTAGAGTAAATATCTAATAATTGTTGAATGAATAAATAAATGAGTAAATTGTGAGTTTACTTAGGACGAATTTTGAAAGCATGAGAAATTAGAGCTAAAACTTAAAATTGACCTCTACAAATAGTTAGCACCATATCTTTATTTGAACCAAAGACTTCAGAATGAAATTACCATTTTCCAACATCACCCCCACCCCTTACACACATGCACATACAGAATTAATCAATGTACTAAAGTATAAATATTTTCTTGGGTCCATGCACTGCATTTGACACCTTAGATAATATAACTCATAAATTCCAAACCCAGCCAACTTGGAGTCCCTCACTATTTGGCAGCAGGCCTCCCCGGGGAGTGCAGAAGATAGCATCTGGAGCTGTGTTTACCATGGGGGGGGTACTCTGTTCTGAAGTTTCCCTGCCTGTTGTCACACCATGGTTTTCCATGACTGGGATGTGTGGCTCTGTTGGAGGGTATGCTGGTGTCTAAATTGAATGAGTGAAGAGAAACAGGCATTCTCTTTGCTACCTTTGTGGAAAGGTGACAAGAGGATATATGTACTGAATTACTGACTGTCAATTATTGATGGCCTTGGCTGGGTTCATTTGCCTTCTCCAGTTACTTTGACATGTAGCCAAAAGAGAGCTGCCAGCCTGTTCTGTTCTTTACCAACCTCTTATCCCAAGTAAAGTTCATAGGAAAAGGTTCAACAAACTGAAATCACCCTTAGAAATTCCTGTGGATTTTGGGGGGACTAATAACAGCCTGATTGTTCAGAAGAGGACAAGTAATTCATCTAGTGTTTTAGTTCACTTCATCCAGCAAAGTAAGGCTAATAGCAGTTTGCACCAAAACAACTCTACTGGCTATTAAAGTACAGAAATACTTGACTGTCTCTTGGTAAAGGGCCACCATCCTGAGTCTTCACCACTAGGATCACCTTTCCCTTTTCCCACAAGCACCCCTCACCAGACCTCCCAAAATCACTGCTAAAAGAGGTTAGCACATAGTGCACCTTTATGAATAGGTCTTTCAGAGAGTATCTGAAGGTTCATTCTGAGCAGCAGGCGCATTGCCTTTCCTTATAAGAAACATTAGAATCTCCATGCCTAAGACTGTAAGAGAGTGAAGATTCCATTTGAAAGTTCTATGCCCTTTACTTCATAAAAAATCCAAGAGCAGTGCAACAGAGACAGAGCTCATGTCACCTGAAAATATTAAACTGTTTTAAAACATTCTAAAGGAGATGTCTCCCCTTTCTGTTCCTTTACCAAAATGAACCTAACACCCTTGGCTAATTGAAGAATACTTCCAAAGAACAATCTGATTTTTACACAGTGTGAGGGATATCTGTGTGTGTGTGTCTCTAACCTTGTATTGCCTCCACAACTGAGAGATATATATCAACTGTATTACATTCCCAGGTTCCACAGCATTGCATTTCCAGAGGTAGTTTGAATACTGGGACAAGCTAATAACATCTATTGCAATGCATGGTAACTTGTTCATTTTCTCAGTAAGGACCTTATCCTTAGCACTTGCCACATAGCGCTGCTTGAATCTCATATAACTCTGGTTGCAGTTTTTGTACTCTGATTTAGACAATGTCTCAGAAATAAATTAAAAATCCCACTGTGAGGCTGGCCATGAGCTTAAAGTATGCAGGAGGACCTGAAGAGGTGAAAGACCCCTACATGGGCATATGATAGAAAAGACATCCTACCCTCAAGCCATTGATAAGGAATGCATGCAGCAAGAGGAAACACAAGGCAGATGTCATAGACATTAAAGTTTAGGGCTCCATGGTTATTTTTCTTCTTTTCAAAAAGGAGAGTATTGCTAGTGGGAATGTTAAGTTGGTTCAGCCACTATGGAAGGCTGTGTGGAGGCCACTCAAAGTACTGAAAATGGAACTACTATTTGATCTAACAATCCCACTCCTAGAAATTTACCCAAAGACTACAAAAATACTAATTCAAAAGAACACCTTTTCCCGGATGTTTACTGCAGCATTATTTACAATAGCCAAATATCCCAAAGTAGATGAATGACTCAAAAAGCTGTGGTATATGTACACACTTGAATAGTATTCATCAATCAGGAAAGGCAAACTTATATCATTCACAGCAACAAGGATGGAACTAGAAGGAATCATATTAGCAAAAATGAGCCAGAAAGAAAAAGAGAGATATGGGATGATATCACTTATATGAAGGAGACAGGGAAAACAAATAAACAGACAAGAAAAACTTAAAACTAACTATCAACAGAACTTAAATATAGAGCAAGAGTGGGGGGAGGGGGAAAATCGGGGATGGGATGGGCACAAAAGAATAAGATGATGGCACATGGGTGACAGGGTGGTAGGAGAACCCTGGGCCTGACAATGATGTAAAGAGAGAGAGAGAGAGAGAGAGAGACAGAGAGAGACAGAGATTAGATAGATAGATAGATGATAGATAGATAGATAGATAGATAGATAGATAGATAGATAGATAGATAGATAGATAGATAGATAGATAGATAGATCTAGATAGATAGATAGATAGACAGACAGACAGACAGACAGACAGACAGACAGACAGACAGACAGACAGACAGACAGACAGACAGACAGACAGACAGACAGATAGATAGATAGATAGATAGATAGATAGATAGATAGATAGATAGATAGATAGATAGATAGATAGATAGATAGATGTGTTGTTACTGACCTCACTCCTTATGTTAGGCTAGTGCCAATGCATCTAGGCTGTCTTTCTGACACTACTGTGTTTACCTCATTACAGTTTTTTACTGTTTTTCATTTATCTTAGAAGTCCTCTGGTGACTTGGACTAAAAGTTCATTCTCCTAATTGCATGACTACTCAGTGTTATCATTCTATTCTAGTCCCTGCTTTCTCTGAAAAGTCAAGTCTATTTTCAATATATACTTGATGACCCACAACCTTCAAGCTCCCCTTTGTAGAAAAGGAAATGGAAATGTTTGTTCTTCTCAGTCCTTGAGCATCTGGTTTTGTTTCATAAGTAGCCTGGGCATGTGAATCAATGGGTATTCTTTTTTTTTTTTTTTTTTCCCAAAGACTAGGTCTTGCTATGTTGACTGGGATAGTCTCAAACTCATGGATTCAAGTGATACCTTGCCTCAGTATCCCAAGTAGCAGAGATTAAAGGTGCATGCCACTGCACCCGGCTGCAATGAGTATTCTGATTAAAGTGAACAATTACTTGGAAAGTAAAAGAGGACTTTCCATTGCTACTCAAAGGATCTGAGGATCAGGTATCAAAAAGCGGCAAAGAATACTTCAGAAGTTGACTTGGCTAAACAGGTGATCAGTAGTAAAATTACTAGGAGAAAGCTCTAATTTGGGAAGAAGAAATGAAAAGGAAGGATATCAAAAACCTAAAAAGGAGTTTTAGGAAGAATCTCATTTTGAGGAAACTATCAACAAAGTTTGATGCAAATAAAAACCAAGCCTCAGTTTCTTCAACAAATAATTACAAATAATACAGCCTAGTGTAACTGGCACTTCAGCTGCAGGTTGTCTGAGGGAAGAATTTTTGTCACTTATTATTTCCTATCAGAATTATCATCAGTCTCATCTCCCAGTAGTCTCCTGAAAGTATCAGAGATGCGAATCATGACTAAGTAAGCATTGTTCTGATCCTCTTGATGTTTCCATTTGAGAGGACATGCAGACCAAATAACCAAACTCTAAAGGTTTTTGCCTCTGCAGCCCAATCAGAACTGCACCTCAGTGAAATAGGGGGTGAGTTCATGGAGACCACAGGTCTCTCCTTATTCAGGTGTATACTCTAGCATCAAAGAAGTACTGGTACAATGCAGGCTCTTGACTTCTGTTTATGGTCAAAAGAAAGCAGTAATTATACAGAATGTCCATAAAGTCTAGAAACATAGCAAATGCACATAACATCATCAAGGACACCTTCAGTCTGTAAAAGTGGGAAATGACACGATCTGGTCTGTCTCCCCAGGCACACCGTAATTTGTGAAATATGAAGTAGGATAAGGTCATTAATTTAGAATACAAACCAAAGATGATTAACCAACTAACTTTCCAGTAATTTGATAGACATTTCTAGAAAAAAAACATTTTTTAGCTCTTTGACTGAAACAAGAGGACTTTCAAAATTTACCAAATAGAAAAAGTTGGTGAGAAAGATGTGCACAATCTGATGATATCTCCCTGTTGGTGTGGGTGAATCTCCTGTTCATCATCCCGGTCTGTTCAAATCAGTGGTTCGGAGCTGAAGACAATTTTCCCACCTATGGAATTCTTGTCAAAGTCTGAAGCTATTTTGGTTGTCATGAGTAGGAGGGGAAAACTATTGGCATCTAGTGGGCAGAGGCCAGGAGTGCTGCTAAACACCCTGCAATGCACAGAACAGCCCCTCACAACAAAGAATTATCCAGCTCCAAACCTCAGTAGTGCTGAGGCTTAGAAACCATGGTTACAGTGTACCCTGGGGAAGCTTTCCCTGACATATCTCAAATTATGCTAATTTCCTGTAATAACCTCATCTCACTTTCTACTTTCTCCCCATAGTATGTATCACAATTATAATTAAATGCATTGTACTTGTCTTTTCCATGAAAAACCAAGTTCATAGAAAAAGAAATGATTTCTCATGCACCATGTCCTAGAAACTATCATGATGCCTGGCATATGGTAGCACCTTGAAAAATATTAAGATGAATCAACAACTAGCTATTATTAGAAAGTAAGCAAAGTAGCTACTCAAGTTGTTGAGTAGAGTCTTAATTTCAGTCATCCTTTAGTCTGGTGATGTTTAAAGTGGTTCAAGAAAGTACTAAGTTCATCATAATACAAAGGGAAGGTAGAATAAATACTCAATCTCCTCTATGTGAACAACTTTCATGTTTGTTAAACTACTAGAGTTATTCCAGGAGTTTAGCGTTTAACTCTTCATCAGTGAAGGAGCTCAGATATCACCATGACACCAGTGGAAGTGGAACCACGGTGACTCTTGTGACGGCCTGATCACACCAATCCTCTTAGGCCCATTTTTCTCATCCTCTGGCAGCCACGGGAGTCAATTCTGGCCAATGGGATAAAAAAGGAGACCCGTTGCACAGAGATTCTGGAAAAGTATTTGCTTTTCCAATGAGAACAAGTAGCAAAACAAGCATTCATGCTCTCGCTATTTCTTGGGATGAATCTCAGTGAGCTGCCTCTCATTATCCCATGAGGAAAATCACCCAGCCTTATTCTAGCCTGTAGACAGGTTATCTCTTAACTCAGCTGAACATAGCTCCACCTGATGATCCGTTCTTCTGCCATGGCAACTAATCTCTTCTCCGTCTTTTTTAATGATGCAAGAGCAGAAATGGAGATGATCATGAGCACAGTTTGGCCTGAGCTTATGTCTCATCTAAAGCACAAAATAAATAAAAGCATTAGAGACAGTGGAGGTTGTGGCATTGAAAGATTAATGAGGGTGTCCAGTCTCACTGTGATGAGCACAATAGAGATGCCAGAACTCACAGTTTAATACGGAAAACATCAAATCCTCATAGAACAAAGTGTACCTGGCTGACTTCCCATCTACGTTTTGCAAACCCTTTTTTTTTTTTTTTTTTTTGGTCATGAGTAGGTGGTTACAAGATTAGAATTTCAGATGTAGATTTGAAGGTCCTATATGGAGTGAGAGCCACTGTTCTACAAAAGTTTGTGGACCCAGACTTTGGGCTACTTCCTTCTGCTTCCCTCTCTAATCTGCTCCCCTAAGCTGTGGGACTCTTGGCACTGAAGACCATACCTTTTCACTCCATTTCTCTGGTCCCAGCAGAGTGTTCTCACTATAGGAGAGTCCTGAGTTCCATTTTCCCAATTAAGCACTTTGGTTTTCTCCCCTTTAGCCTTTAAAATGCTTAGTTGGGGGGGGGGGGGATATAACATCTGGAAGAGGAAACATTTCTTTTTTCCCATATCTCTGTTTTTTAATTTCCATCATGCTTCCTACATTTTGAGTAGAAAAGAACATGGAACTCTAAATTTGGGGAAATCCTTAAAAAATAAGCAAATAAAAAATTCTTTTATCAAGAAGATGTTTTTAAATTATGTTCCCTGGAACCCAGTTCTTTAAATAAATAAATTCTTTAGTTTAAGAAAACACCAGGCTGAAGGAACATTTACTGCCTTTAACTCATCAGTTTGTGCTATCTTTCCAAGAGGCATATGATTTGCTACTCTTCAACCTTTAACTATGTGCCTTAGAAAGTGTTCTAGGACACACAAAAAAGAAAACAAACAATAATCCCATTATGGGATAATGATAACCCAATCATTTGCTCACTTGTGACAAAGTTGATAAACTGCTGTTGTAGACACTACATTTGCAATGAAGAAAATAAAGGGATGAACATAGAAGAATGAACTTGTGGGATGGAAGGATAGAAAAGGATAATTCAAAAATTGTAAAATTCAAGCAAAAGACACAGAAGTTCTGGGAGAAAAGATTGAGTTTTATGCCTGCCATGACCATTTCTAAATTTGCAGTTTATCTTGGAGACCAAAAAATATGTTTTGGAAGAAGTTTTAAGCTAAGAATCAGAAGTTAAACAGTGTATTCCAGAACCCTCTCCTGAATTGTCTTGAGTTTCTTGGGTCACTTCTCTAAACTGCTTTAGGCAATAATGGGATAATTAACCCTTTCGTTTCTTCTTTTACATACTGCTATTTGGAATGAGTTGAAGTTCAAGTTGGTAGCAAACTTTTGAGTTATTTCAAGAGCACACTCATAGAGCACATATGAAAAGAAATGGTACTTCGTGAAAAGCAGTTAAGTTTAACAAGTTTTGTCTGATACCCTGAGAATCTTGGCCAAGCTTTCACACTAACACAATGAAGAATAATTCATTTCTAGGCAATGTTGATGCCAGGGAGATGTGTAAGGAGTTGAGTCAATTAACAAAGAAACAGAGTAACACATATAGATACTTCTGTCCTACCCTGTTATGGTCTGTGTGATGATTACTGTATCAAAGGAGTAAATTGAGTCAGAACTGAACCTACCTTTCTCCTTTCAGAAGTGTTGAGTTTGATATCTGGTGACAAATTTTAAACATCAAATAACCAAACATATGGTTTTTAATTTGACTGAATTTAAAAGTTCTAAAATGGGACCCCTAAAGCCATAAACATTTACACAGCTTGGCAAGCACCTTATTATTTTAAATACTTTGTGAAAACTACTTTGGTCCATAAAGCATTAATGCTATTTGATAAAAATCAGTTTTTGTTTGGTATGCCTTTTGAAGCTAGTGTAACTCCTGGTCATTCTATATGACTATAAAAGCTTTTTGGAATCAAATCCTAATCCCAACATGTTTTTCTTGTTCATTTAAACCTTTTATATACATGTGGGAGCCAGGAAAGGAGAAAGCTTTTAAGGATATAAGCTTCAATTGTTTGTCATTCTCATACATGCTCTCTGAAAAGAATTTGGCATGTTTGTATTTGTAAGTGAAAATATACATTTGTATTCTTAAGCATTTTCTTTCTTTTTCCCTTTATGCTTATTTACTTCACATGCAAATATAGACCCTCCTAATATGGGAGAACGGACATGTGAAAGGTTAAATAGTGTTTGATTTACCACCTTGTAAGAAATAAATGAGCAGTTTACTTGCTACACTATCCCATGACTCAGGCTTCCAAAAACAGTGAGTGTTCTCAACACAAACATAATAGTATTAATACCCATAGGAGCATAAAAAGCCTGAAAAACAAACCTCACAAAAGTTTTGTCAGGAGCTACAGGAGTCAAATTCAACCTCTAGAATATTTTTTGTGGTTTGTCATGAAAGGGAAGCCTCTGAGGTTCCTGAGCTAAATTGCATAGTACTTTATTTGTCCCCTGGATAATGTCCAACGGCTTAATATTGCATGAAATTCATCAAAAGATTAAATATAGATATATGCAGAAAAAGCTTAGAAATAGTTTCCCAAATGACAAAACTGAGTTGCTTCTTTGCTTTTTGGTTTTTGGTTTTTTTGCTTTCAAAAAAAAGGAACCAAATATTTGTTTCTCAATAGGTGGTTATGTGTGAAATGGAATGTATCAGTGAGCTTTTACTGTATAAGGAACATCTTCTAAATGGGTAGTTTAAAACCACCAGCATTTCATGAGCTGGGGACTGAACAAGTGTGCAGTTTGGAGTGGTTCTTCTGATCTGGGCTGGGGTTAACTGTTCTCAATTGGGTTCCCTTATGCCTCTGTGGTGGTCTGCCATGTTAGCTGTGAACTGTCTGATGTAGGATAACCATGGCAAGGACAGCTGATGATGTTCACCATGTGGTTTTCAGCCTGGTCTTTGTTCAGATAAAGCTTCCATACATTTTCCATTTATTTTTAATTTGCTCATCTCTTTATATTCCTTTTGTGATTTCTTTAATCTGTGTCATTTTAGAACATCCCTTAACTTGGATGCCTGGACTTTCCTGAGACGGGGAATAGAGAAAAAGCCAACATTTCTTCTGACTCATTTTTAATAACTTTTAAGATTATTGTAATTGAGGCCTTTATGGTCATCAGTTCAAATGCTTTCAGGAAGTAACCACAGTCCAAACAAAACTAATTAATGAATTTGATGGTCAAATGATTAAGTATTAATGGTTAAACAAATTAGCATTTTTATTGAATTTATTGCTTTTTATTTCTACTTCCTCTTTCCTGTGTATCTCAGAAGTTCACTAGTCCCTGATGATTCTGTCCTTAGAAATTTCATCCATGGCTTAGCACAGGACAGCACTTATAAACTCTACAGTCACTGCAAAATGTGCCCTAGTTGTCCCTCACCAATTAATCAGGAAGCTTGAAGTGACTGATTGCAGCCTCCATCAACACAGGATGTTTTGACACAGCTGTTTGGACAAGGCTATTTGAGGCCCCCTACAAGGCTTGCAGGCATTTGGGTGGGGGACTTGGCCCGAGGGTCAAGGTTAGAAAGCATCCACTTGGGTCTCTCACCAAACTGCAAATATTCAAACGCATACAGAACAGCGACTCTGTGCTAGGCCCCCAAAAGGAGACCATGGTGAGCATATAAGAAGCCAGCTCTGTTTTTCTTAGGTTAGTCAAATTGGTGCAAGAATTATTCATTAGTAAATTTCCAAATAGGTTGGTACAAACTATAAAGAGTGTTGCAAAGAGAAAACAATGGCAGTATGTTAGATGACTGGAAGATTTAAATGTACAGTTGCTGAGAATGAAGGAGCAGCTTGACTAGGAATATATACCAGATTGTCAGATGATGAAAGTGACATCATGAAGCCACCATGGATTTTCCTCTGGCAGGCCAAGCTGCCCAGGTGCAACACTTAAGAAATTGGAGAGCTGTATATATCCAGACCCAGGTTCATGAAAATTGGATCTAATTAAATTATCCAGTACAAGGAATTAAAAGCATGGACAAGAGATTGCTAAAAAAATAAGATAGGAGGTGCAAGTCAATAATGTAAGAGAAAAATAGATGCTTCCCCTGTGGTAGTCTTTGATCAGCAGTCTTATGCCTGTGAAGAGTTGGCCATCCTGATCTATGGGTATCCCATCTAAAAACAGCCATGCCACACACCTGAAAATGATACTTGATGATACTATGTTAAGAAAGTTATAAAGGATAATCATAATCTCTAGGTAATCATACGTAGTTATTATTGTTAATATAGGTACATTAAAGTTATATAGTCATAGTATAGCTATTGTTATAACTATTATAAATTAATAATAATTATATAATTACTATAATATAATTATAATCTAATTGTTATATTATAGTGATATAATTATTGTATTAATATTAATATCATCAATGTAATTACTATATTAATATTAATAAGCGGTTGATTATTATTGTTGGCTAATGATAATCAATAATTATTCAGTAATTATTATTAGTTTTTCATAAAGCTCACTATGTTTTTCAGGAAAACTCTACATTCTCATCAACTAGCCTAGATTACTTGTGAACGCTTTATCCCCATCTTCATAGTATCCATGCCTCTGATTAATACAAGTGTCCGTCCCACTTACATCTGTTAATGTTATCTTCATGGGGTGAGAGGATCACAATTGAGGAACAGTCACACTAAAAGAGGTCATTTAAACTTATCAGAAATACAAGGGAAAGATTTAAACTCTGTAGCAACAGGTGCTACAGTACAGAAGCTAGCATTTAAATCTTTCCCTTGGATTTCTGATAAATTTGTATGACCTCTTTGAGCTTAGCTTCTTCCTCAGTCCAGTGGGGTTGATAAAGTACTAAATTGAAAGATAAAAATTAAATCACATCTTATATAATATCTTCAATCAAATGTGCAATTTAAAGGCTTTTATAAAACATTATAAAACATATTAATAAATGTTCTTTTTCCTTTCTGAATGCCTGTGCATTAGTGGCTTCCAAACTTGAGTGTACATCAAAATCTGCTGCAAGGCTGGTTACAATGCATGTTATTGGGCCCTTCTCCTAGTTTCTCATTCAGTCCATCTTGGGTGGAACCCCAAATTTTGCATTTCTAACAAATTTGCAGCCGATGCTGAAGCTACAGGTATTATACTACATAGATATTTTGACATCTATACTAATAATTCGATTTGAAGACCTCCCTAGCTTAGACCCTCTCCCAGACTTTTGCTATATGTAACATGTAATGAAGTTCAGTGACCTTAAGAAGTGATATCCTCACTATGTTCTGCTTTCCATTACACATTTATATCCTACATTTCCCTACCACCTTCTCCATACCATTCATTCCCCTTCCCCCACAAGGGTCAAGAAGAATAGGGGAAGGATGGTACATCCTCTCTATGGCAGCTGACAGTTTGCACTACCTGATAAATTCATGACCTCAGCATATTTTCCCAGGGTGAATTAATTACTTTGCTTTTCCTCTTCCTTTACATAAAGCTCGGTGGATTTGTCCCCTGTTTGGACAAGACCTTTTTGCCAGTACTTTCTGAGGATGGCCAGAAAGTGTCTGCTGTCTGAGGTTGATAGTGTTGTCAGGAATTCCAGGGTGGGGTAGTGTCACTTGAGTTGGGAAATGCTAACTGAGGTCAATTTTAGTTCAACTTCCTACCTACAGAATTATGGCAGGACATAAGTTTGGCCGTGTGAGATGAATAAGTCAGCAGAAAGTGTTCTTGTCTTCCTAATAGCAGGCACCTCTATTTTTAAGCCTTAAGTCAGAACATATTTTTTCCCCTATTTGAGATCCAGCAATTCATGTCCTCAAATGAGATATTTTAAAACCAAAGGCACAGACAACAAACCAAGAAAAATCTAAACGAACAACAAGAAAGAATCTTCCAAGTCAAAACTGTGCATAAAAAGTGATTATGTATGCTTAGCATCTGAAACTGAAAGCCATTGTTTTGGTTAACTACTGCCAAGTAACAAAACCAATCCCAAATATAGTGGATTAAAACAAGCCCCTCGTTTCTTCTTTGTTCAGGATTCTGTGACTTGTGAAGTGCGGTAGAACAGCTTGCCTCTGCTCTCTGTGTGGGGTCAACTCAAGAAGCTCCCCTGGGCAAGACAGTCTCCTTCCAAACTGATTTCTTTTACTCCTGAGGCCATCTTGGTACCGATTCTGCTGGGCCAGGCTTGGCACTCTTTGTGTTCTCCCCATAGGACTGATCCAACTTCTCACAGTAGGTTGCTCTCGCCGTGGCGTTTCCGTAGTGTAGTGGTTATCACGTTCGCCTCACAGTAGGTTGCTCTAGAGTCCATGGGACTTCTTACAAGGTCTGGTGTACAAAAGGGGAATTGCCAGACTTTTGTAAGGATTTAGCCTGCTACTGGCATAACTACTATTGCATTCTTTAGGTTAAAAGGGGTCTCAGGGCCAGGCTAAAAAAATTTTTTTTGAGAGTAGGTCTCACTATGTTGCCCAGGGTAGTCCCAATCCCATGTACTCAAGAGATTCCAGCCTCAGCCACCCAGATAGCTGGGATTACAGGTGTACACCTCCAGGCCCAGCTATTTCTTTAAGACTAGGTCTCGCTATGTTACCCAGGGTAGTCTTCTTAGCTCAGCCTCCCTTCCTAGGCTGGGATTAAAGGCATGTGCTACCACACCTGGCCCTCCAGCCCAAATTCAAGGGGAGCGTCTACACCAGGACGAGGCCTGGTCTTTGGGGGCCACCAAAGTAAGTCGTACTACAACCGCAATGACCAAATTGTCTGCTTATTGTGCTTTACTTTATTTCATACCGTAGCCAGGCAGATCAGCATAAATCAAGCAAGAATGGAAACAACCCAAATGTCCCAAAACAGACGAATGGATGGAAAAGATGTGATATATATACACAATGGAATATTACTCGTCAATTAAAAATGACAAATTAGATGAATTTATGGTAACGTGGATGTACCTAGAAGAAATCATATTAGCAGAAACAAGTCAAAAAGAAAAAGACAAACACCAAATGGTTTCACTATTATATAGGACATGGGAAAAATAAACAAAAAGCCAAGAAGAAAAGTCAAAGCAAGCTAACAACCAAATTGAAGTACATAACTTGAGGTGGGGGGGAGGGGAACGGGGTAAAGTGGGAATGGTCAGGGAGGGTGGGGGGTGAACCCCAGGGATTACAAAGATGTGAAATTTATATATAAATAAATTATTTGATTATTTTTTTAAAAATCAAGGAAGAGTCCATCTCAGACTGGACAACACCACCTCCTAAAGAGGGGAAAGTTGCTCTGATTTTATCTGAGAATTCATAGGGCATAAGGATGTGCAATAGCTCAAATGGTCATCCTTGTTAAGCTTCCCACCAAAACACTTCCTAAGTTTCCTCATTTGTCACTCTTTCCACTATGTAGCTCTGCCTTAAGTAGGTGCTTATTAGGTTCTGTCTGTGTAACCTAATAAGCTCCCTCCCCCCATGCCTCAGTGTAAATGCTAATCAACTATAAAATTCCCAAAAGAAGGCACTAAAACTTTCTGCCTTCTGCTGGATGCTCAGTGCTCACTACAGGGTGTGGTGTATAAGAAGTTCTACAATATATTTATTGAATGAATGAATGAGTGAATGAATGAATGAGTGAATGAATGAATGAATTATATAGACATGTCATATTGGGGGATATACCTAAAAGGCAGACATAACAATTTAAAGACATGACAATTCCAAAGCAGGGAACTGTGACTGGAGGATTTGTCCCCACCAAAGGGCTTGGGCCGCATGTCTCCTTGCTGCCTATGAAGTCTACCCTCAGCCAGTTCCCATGGTGTCATTGTTCTGAGGTGTCAATGGACATCAATCATGGGTTCAGAGGGTTTTCTGTGGAGCCTCCGGCTCCTTTATTTGGCCAATTGGGCTTTGTGCTCCTGTTTCCAAATACAGGGGTGGAAGAAACATGATCCTGGCTTTATCTAATGCCTTAGTTTTAAGGAGCTGCCTCTGGTGCAATGCTGTATTATTTCCAATTAAACCTTGGATATCCTCATCCTTGCTAAAACTGGGTAGTAAGCTTTAGCTATTCATTCCTAAAAAGAGGCTTAACCAGATAGTGTTTCCTTATGTTCTGCCTTTCACTGGGATAGAGGGAGGGGTTTTCCTCCTCTCTCTCTCTCTCTCTCTCTCTCTCTCTCTCTCTCTCTCTCTCTCTCTCTCTCTCTCCATCTCTCCTTTGCTTTCTACCAATCAATATTTTTCTTTCTTTGCTTTCTTTTCTATGGCACTCCATTGAAAATTTGGTATTATTGGTTAGAATCCTAATTTGTTCTCATCCTCCTGTCAATTTGCTCTTTTGATTGTTTATTGATCACAGGAAAACAAATCAGATTTCCTTAATGAATTTTATTTGCTTGCCTCTGATTTGGTTACAGGTCACCTATATCATCTGAATGCCCATTCTATTTCTTATTCTTTAAAGAATTGTTATCTAAAACCCCATCTTCCTAACTCTTGTCCAGGTGACCCACAGAGTTGTGGCTTTCAATTACTTTAATCAGCCTAGAAATCATTTTCATGCCTTTTTTTTTTTTGCAAAGCTAAAAAATTGGTTTGAAAAAACATTTCCATGCTTCTCTTGGATTTTTGTCCCAGCTATTTTCTTCCACAACTTTCTATTTCCCTTGTTTCACTGCCCACCTCACCCCCATTCACATCTCTACTTTTTTTTACTAGAGGAAGATGATTCTACCCACAGGAGCCTCAGTCCATTTTGGAGGTAAAAAGAGAGAGTCTGCCCCAGAGTGTTCACCAAAGGCAATCACATGTCGCTTCTGATGCTGAAAACCTTCACCAAGTCCTTCAAACTTGCTCTAGCTGTATATCAGGTTTCTGGAGCATTTCAGATTCTGGATCTAGAGTTTTTTGAGCACAACATATGTTTTAAGAGACCATAAGTGTCCCATGAGTTTTGCATCCCATATGCAAACACAGCTTGATGACACCCACTAACATTACAAGTTCAGGAGCAGTTGAACTTCCAAAAAGCAAGCCCAGGTGAGGGTGGTGGCATGGGTAGGACCTTAATAAAAGACAGAGTGTGAACCCTAGTTCTTTGACCTTTGGGATTATCCCAGCTTCCTTTCCTTTAGAGAAAGTCCCCATCGAAGTTCCCATCTTTTCCGATGTGTCCTCTGGCTTTCCAAAATGAGGAAAGGAAAAAAAATCCCCAATTTTCTTAGTTTGGGCAATAGTGTTGAAACCTTTGATAATGGAAGTCTACTAGAAACTAGATTAAAACTACTTGTTAATGATTTTCTCAACTCACCTTTGGCAAGCTAATCCTCAGCATCACTCATGTCTGATTCTTGCAGGTCTGAAAGTCCTAATTTTTAAGGAACTTAATGTTCTCCTTATGGCCTTTTTCTTTTTCTCCTCCTGTCTGGTTCCAGTTTCAGTAACTACTCAGCTTATTTATCTATTTCAAAACCAGCTCATATAATATCAGCAGGACTAAATTATCAATCAACTCTGAAAAGGCCTAAGTCCAACTTCATAAACGCTCATCTTCCATGATTTACTGCCTTCATTTCAGAAATGTATAAAAACCACCCTTCCCTTTCCACTTCCCTGTTGACTTGTGTACAGGGGGAAGAACTTGACCTGAGAGCTAAAAAGATTTAAACTTGAGAACATAGAGTTGTGCTTTAGGCTTTAACTTACCTTCTTCAGACAGTTCTTGTCATCTGTATAACAGAAATGATCATAGCTACCTTATCTATTGTGGTGTCATTCAACCAGTGAGAAGCAAAGCTTCTATCTACTGAATAAGTAAATTATGAACTTTCTATATGAGACATTTAAAATACAGACATAAAGATGCTTCTTGCTCCATAGGGGTGGGGTCATCATCATCATCATCATCAACAACAACACATAGCTACCTGGGTTTTAATATTTGGATCCACAGCATCCAGATAGCATGGCATCCAGAGTTTGAATTTTGTTTATTCATTAATATCTTCAGTGATTAGTGATGATGCAATTAACTTAATCAGTAAGAGGAAATCTGAGGGCAGGGTGCGGTGGTGCGTGCCTTTAATCCCAGCCTAAAAAGGGAGGCCAAGACTGGGAATCACTTGAGTTCACGGGTTCAAGACCCACCTGGGGCAACGTAGCAAGACCTAGTCTCGAAAAATAACTGGGCGTGGTGGTGCACGCCTGTAATCCAACTACCTGGAAGCTGAGACTAGGGATCGGTTGAGTCTGTGATACTCTGGGCAACATAGAGAGACCTAGTATCAAAAAAAAAAAAAAAAGAGGACATCTGACTCTGAAGTTTCACAATGCTTTATCATTATTCCTAGACCCCAATCTCATGCAGCAATTGAATATCACCACACCACAGAGTTTGCCATATAGTAGGTCTCAGGGAAATTTGCTTTGGTTCATTTACGAATAAGTCACAAATGGGTGGATGATTGAGAAACCTTTGCCAAAGATAAGTAAAAAAAATTTTGACCCATTTAAATTTTTTTCCTGTCCTTGGCAGTATCAGTCGGGATTGCTGCAGTTTCTCTTTCCTGATTTATATGATTTCTAATTAGATTTCACTAGAAACTGATTCTTTCTTGTTAACTATAAGGCTGACCATCTCTGAGGGGAAATTGATGCTGAGATTTTTCATCTTGCCCTAAGGAGATTGACTAATGCCTTTGTTTGTTTTTTTTAAATGAATGAAACCAAATTTCAGATTATTCCTCATCTCTGAAAATTCTTGGTTAACCATGGCTGACCATACCTGGGTATTTCCATACTTCTTACCCTTCCTTTGGCCAGGTAATTGTGGGGATACCAGAGAGTCACTAAAGTTAAACACACTATTCTTTGACTCCCTTGCAAAAATGAGCCCAGCCTTTAAGTGATCCTATACCATCATCATAAACTGTCTTCCTGAATTAACTGAATTCCATTAGGACATGAATATATAACACGTTTCCTAAGGACAGAGAATTAACAGGTTTGTGAACCCTATGGAGTAAAATACAGTATTTTATGACTCCACACCCATGCATTTGGGGGGGGGGGAGTATAACTATATTCCCTCAGATTCACAAAGGGGTGCATGAGCTCCCCACTCCTACCACCAAAAAAAAAAAAAAAAGGCTAGCAATGATTGAGTGAAAGATTCTAGTCCACTTGGAGAATGTGATTTCTTATGACTCATATATTTTCCTTTTCCCAGAACTGCTATGTAGCAGTAATAAAAATGTAGCCCTCCAAGCTGCCTGGCAGTAGACTTCAAATCAGACAAGTCTATCCTGTGACTCATGAAACTTTCTCATGCTTTTGCATTCAATAATCAGGAAAATCCCATGTAACTTTTTCATGCTTCTGAAGACAGTAATCAGGAAAATCCTTGAGGAGACTGTGGTTTTAAGGGATGCTAAATCAGGTTATGATCATGTGTACCCTGATGGTATGTTTTTCCTCTCTGGAATTTCCTCGGGGGTGGTCTGTTCCTCTCATTTCCAAAACTTGCATCAACATCCTCTTGAACCCAGAAGTGTAAGCTACTAATTTATTTTATTTTATGTTATGTTATTTTGGACAAAGGAGAAAGGTGAACTATCAAAAGCCATGGAAAACCTTCCCATGGTACCTTCCAAAGAGACTATGAGTCCCCATCATGTGGAACTGGAAATTTAACTTGGGGGCTCCCCTAATTTGAGCCGCTCCATGTAAGTTAAACTATTCATTCTGATTGCCAAGTTCATCTGCATTGCCCTTTCTGGAACTAATTTATTGGTAACAGAGTTATAATATGCTTGTGAATATTTAAAAAACAGCCTGTGATTTGCTGCTACTCAGCTGTCAAAGGGCAAAGACCCTCCCTAGGATGACTGAGTTTTATGATATGAGAAAGTAGGGGTTTAAGTTTCAGACCCTCTCACCTGCAATGTCATTTTTTCCCATTTCCCTCCAGCAAAACTATCATGACCATAAGCACATACAATGGATCCAGAGTGCCTGGGTTTGAATCTGCCAACTTACGAGTTGTGCAACTGAAGGCATCGCTGAGGATCACGCTATGCCCACAATCCTTCTACAGAGACTGAGGATAAACCAGAAGCTCACCTCATAGGGTTTACAGAAGAAGGAAATGTTTGTGCAGCTCTCAGAATACACACACTTCTAATCATGCATTTTTTAAACAAATCATAGATCACAGAGGATGGTACTGGGGTCTGCCTGGGCACATCCAACCAGGATCGAATCTGAGAAAGCACATGGCCACCATCAGGCCAGTTGCTGTAATGGGTCTTTTGTTTTGCTTTTCATCTTTCCCATCATCTTTTAGAGGGCGAGGTTTTCCTTGGCTGGCCTCCCCATGCTCCAAGGACTTTCAGATGTGAGATAAACTGCTGGAATCCCTGGGTGTTCACTTCTTGGTCAGACAATGAGGCCCTTCCATCAAAGCCACTTAGCCTTTTCTTGACATGTGTTTCTTTGGCAGAAGGGCTTTTTGTTTGTTTGTTTGTTTTTTCCCCTCCCCCACCTAGGGTTGACTTCCACTCCTAACCACAAAGCTCCGTTGACCTTTTTATTTTAATTACCATTATTCTACCGGCAATGAGCCCATGTCAGTTTTTAGAAGAGTCTTTTGTATATCACCCTGATATTTGTGATTAAAAATAACCCTCTGTTATCAGACTTGAACAAAAAAGAAAGCAAGACATTGTGAGCATAATCGTTTTCAAAATCTCATCATTAGCAAAAATAGTTTTAATGTAAAAATCACACGATTCAGTTTAGTCATGCAAATTGTATTCTATAGTCTCATGAAAGACAGTTAGACCGGAACACAAAGAATCATTTTGTTTTCCTTGTGATTAGGTCTTTTATTTTTTTTATGAGATGCATCTATAATTAATTTAGCAATAATTAATTAGAAAAAATGGTACTTAAATAGGACAGGAAGTTAGAACCAGATTCTTTTGAATCATTACATTGTAAATGCTCTATATAACTCTTAGTGATTTTCTTTTATTTAAAAAAATGTTCTGTGTTAGCAAGTTAATAAGGAGGAGTTGTAAAAATTAGTGACTGCAGGATCTATGTTTTGCTGCTATTTATTATCATATTCATTTTAAGCAAAATGAATGGTATATCTAGCAATTTTATAGATTTAGCAATCATTCTGTATCTCTCAAAAAGAGGTATTTGTAAAATTTTAGAAACTTTTAGCCCAGTCTCCTCATCTTTTGGATGAGAAACTTGAGATCCACAAAGCTCACCAAATGTACCAGCTAAGTAAGAACCAAGTAAAAAAGTTAATTTTCAGGGAAACTCTAAGAGGAAAATTTTTTAAGTTTGAATTTTGCCTTCTGACATTTTTTCTTGTGTTTCATTTATGATGAACACTGTTGGTGTTTTAATAAATCCTTTTAAAGAGAAAATTATCTTTACAGTTTACCGAAAGAGGATATAAAAACTAAACTGGAATTTTATGGCAAATGTTAATGTGTGGCACAAACAAAATCAAAATCTATACATGCAGTTCATCTACAGATACTGACGACTGAAAGGAGGAGATCCTCCTGGCTTTACCTTTAGAATCTAGCAAAGTTCTCCACAACTGTCATCCAGGTCTATGGCATCCTGGTCTTGGACCAATATCCTGGTCCAAACTATTGTTTCTAGATTATTAACAAAGCCTGCCAGTTGCTCTCCTCCACGCCACCCTTCTGATAATTTACATCTCTTTTTTCACCACCACACTAATCAGATCCCATCACTGATTTCTCAGAATCCTCCTCTGCTCCCCATTTGTCTCAAAGTCTTCCTTGGTCAGCAACATACCTCAGTTTCATCTCCTGCTACTCTCTCATTCTCTGACTGTGTTGCAGTCATATTGTCCTTTTCTTCAACCTCTTCCTTACCAGGCAGACGCCCATCTCTTGACCTTTGGACTCTCCTCCACCATCTGGAATGTTCTTCTTTCAAATATCCATAAGCTTGCGCCCTCACTATCATCAACTCTTTGTGCAAATGTCACCTTCTTCATAGGGCCTGTCTTGCTGATCTATTTAAAATTTAATCTCCCCCCATCCCCAGCACTTCCGATTTTCCCTTCAAGCTCTATCTTTTTCCATAAAACTTTTATATAATTCATATAGCCATTCTTTCATTATGTGATTTACAGTCTTCAACCTTCCAGTAGAATGTCAGTTCCAAAAGGGTAGCCCTTGTTTGTGATCTTTGCCTACAATGAGTAAGTGAATTCTTTCTTTGTGTGTAATGGTGATGACAGTATTAAATTTTTTAAAAAAAAGCTCTTATTTTTGTTTTTGTGATAGTCCTTCCTTGGCAAAATGAGAAGTTGGTGAGCTATTACAAACCCCAAATTTGTTTACTGGTTTGCTTTTTTAAGTCATTCTTTAAAAAGTGAAAAGTTAGGAACTTAAAGACTTCAGGCAATTGAGAATTTTTTTCAAGTAATATAGAGAAACTAAAGAATTCTTTAAGCTCCACTGGGAAGAAAGAAAGTCAGGAATAAATAGCTACAACTACCTTACTTGAAAAAATATTAGTACTTATCATGTAGATGTGCCATAATTAGGATGTATATTATATATACAGTACTGATATACAGCAAATTCAAAGATATTCATTATACTATGATAGGCTGGGCATGGTAGCACATGTCTTTAATCCCTGCCTAAGGAGGGAGGCTTAGGCTAGGAATCGCTTGAGTCCACAGGTTCAAGACTGTCCTGCCCTGAACAACATAGCAAGACCTAGTCTCAAAAAAGAGCTGGGCATGGTGGCACGCACCTGTAACCCCAGTTACCTGGGAGGCTGATGCTGGGGATCGCCTGAGTCTGCAGGATCCCAGATCCAATTCGGAGTCTGGACTACTCAGATCTGATGCCAGATCGGGACTACTCTGGGCAGCATAGTGAGACCTCATCTCCCCCCCCCCAAAAAAAAAAGTTATTATACATGCATGCTCACAAATACATTTTCATATTGTTGAAGACCAAAAGTATATCTACACACTAATGCAAAAAGTGACAATCTGCTTGTAAGGAATTGTATGTGTTACCACTGAAAACTCACATCATCATAGGTTTTCCCAGTTCTGCTGCCAAAGCAGCTGACAAATAGACCTGGTCTTGATAGATGAGTTCATTATCCCTTTCTGATTGCAAGTAGATTTCCAGGTGTATTCATTGCATTTCAAATGAAATCTGCCTAATGTTATGTGGTGCTAGCCCAGTGCTCAGGCACTGGGCTCCACTGCTCCTTTTCTATCCCTAACCCCTCTTTCTTAACCTGTCAGTTTGAGCAGATGATCTGTCATTCACTCCACAGATTCTTCTTGGATGCCTAGTGTGCATCTATCACTATTCTCAGGAGTTGGGGGAAAAGTCAAGGATTAACAAGATGTTGATACTCATGTGTTTACATTTTGCAAATAACTCAGTTTTTTTAAAAAAATGAAGTGGGCACTTTCTTTCCAGACCTGGGTGAAAGAAGATTTGACAGCATTGGCTAAAAGGTTAAATATGTGCCTGCTCCCATGACTTCTCTGTGCCTGCTATAAGAAATTATATCATGTTGGCATATAGACAGACTACAGAATGTCACTTCCACTGTGTGACTAACAGTGCTGTCCTGGAAACATGTCTTTTATTAGTAGAACTGAGTAGAAAGACAGAGAGCTCAACAAAATACAAACATACATTGTGCAGCCTCCAAAGACACACCTACATACACAGATATAGCTCATATCTTTAAAACACACACAGAATACTACTACACATATTCTAAGATTTATGTACATAAACTAGGTAAGGATAAATACAAATAATATTTCTGGTTTTAGATTTGAGGGGAGTTATGCTTAAAATACCATTTTGGCTTTATTTATATTCACTCTTTTTAAATAAAGAGAATATGATCATAAAAGCTTTTATAATTAAGCTTAATTGTCAAAATACAGTTGACTAAAAAATAGTGATAGATATCCCAAGCTATGGAATATATTACGATATATTGCAAGTCCATAGGAGTAACTAGTAGCACTAGGATGATATGGTAGGCACAGAAGTGCTCTCTCCAGGAGTATGAGGGCCTCCATCTGTTTTAACTAGAGTGGAAAATGACTAGAGAAACAGGGCAGTCAAAAAACCAGTGTAAGAATAAAACGTTTATGGAGAACATAAATAATTTCATCTGAGCTGAGCATGGCTAGTGTGCCTGGGAAAAAGCAGGGCATGTGGAAAGCATTTATAGAAACTGGACATGAAGCTAGACAAGCCGTGAAAGGCCAACACCAGGAGAGTCTTGAGTGACATGTGGAAGAACTGGTTGTGTATTGTGTGGGTACTTCTGTTAGCTTCCTGTGGCTGCCATAACAAATTACCCAAAACTTGGTGACTTAAAATAACAGAAATTGAATCTCTCATGGTTTGGGAAAGCCAGAAGTTTGAAATCCAGCAGGGTTCTACTCTCTCTGGGGGGCTCTAAGAGAGTCTGTCCTGGCCTTCTCCAACTTTTGATGATTCCAGGCTTTTCTTGCTTTGCCTCTGCAAAATTTCCAGTCTTTGCCACCAACTTAGTATGACCTCATCTCTTCTGGCCCCCTGTGTGTCTTATGGGAATGCTAGTCACTGGATGTAGAGCTCACCTAGATAAGCCAGGATGACTTCATCTAGAGTTCCTTAGCTACACTTGTGAAGACCCTTTTGCTAAGTAAAGTCACATTGACAGAATCTTCGGACAAAGGGGAAGGAGGGGCAGTTTTCTCAATTCACCTGTGTGCTGATGTGGCCAATCAGCAGCAGACAAGTGAGATGATCCTGTTTGATCCTTGGAAGGTAGTAGTGGTAAGTCAAGTCTGAGGATTTCTCAAGAAGTACAGCTATTTATCAGTCTTGTTAAGAGCAAAGCACCTTCCATGGTTTCTGACTAGCTCATGATTGAAGCCATGAACAAATGAATGAATGTGTAAACCAAACAGTAGAGAAAAGACAACAAATATTTAGAAGAGAAGGCAGGCCCAGTGGGAGGTGCTCATGAAAGGTGAGCAAGTGTTGTTCTTGGGGCAAAAATTACTCTTACGCAGAGGTGTTCCTTATTAGGTCACTCAAAAAAAAACAAAGCCAGGGAGACTTACTGTACAAACACAAAGTTAATTCATTCAACAAATATTTGTAGAGCATTTACTGTGGCTTTGTAGGTAAAGTGAAAATATTCCCAGCTCTCATGAGTTAGCAATAAATACATACACAAGATCTAAACCAGAAAACAAAGTAACAAATCAAAAATAAAAGAAAATAGGATGTTCTGATAGAGTGTATGAGGGGTATTTGAGATTGGGTGGTGAGTGAAGACCATACTATAGAGGTCTACTTAATAAGGAGCCTCGGCAAAAGCTGGGAGGTGGACTCACAAGTACTATTAGTAACCTGAGGAACAAGACTAGCTTGTTTGAGGGATAGTGAGAATGGGTAAAAGAAGACTGTCATGAGGCCAAGAAGTATTTGGCACCATAGCATTTAAAGCTGAGTAGCTCATTGCAAAAAGTGTGGATTTAAAATAAAAATTGAAATCATTGGAAGATTTTTTTTTTTGAGACGATGTCTCGCTATGTTGCCCAGGGTAGTCCTGATCCTGATCCCGTGGACTCAAGAGATCCTAGCCTCACCCTCCCAGGTAGCTGGGGTTACAGACGACCACACCTTACCCAGCTGCTTTTTCAAGACCAGGTATCGCTACATTGCCCGGGTAGTCTTAAACCTATGAATTCAAGTGATCCCTGGACTCTTTGCCTCCCAGCAATTGGATTACAGTAGCATGGCATAGTCTGATTTCCATTTAAATTATAATTTCTTAACCTTAGTGCTACTGATATTTTTGCCCAAACAATTTTTTGTTCAGTGGGCTAGCCTGTGAATAGTAAATAGTTTAACAACAGCCCTGGTTTCTACCCAGTACATGCTAGTAGAACCCACTGTCCCAGTTAAGATAACCAAAAGATTCTCACACATTGTCAAATGTCCTCTGGAGGACAAAATCACCCCTAGGTGAGAGCCACTGGTTTCAATCAATCACTCTCTGACTACTATGAGGAGAATTTTTTAGGCAAGTAATAGTGAAAGCTGAAAGATCAATTAGGAGGCTGTAATATGCTTCAGGGGAGAGAGGGTGGTGATTTATAATAAGGAACCAAAGGGAGGGTGGAGGAGGGGGAGAAGGAAGAATGAGGGAGTGAGCAATAGATTTGGAGTATGTGTTGGAGGTAAGAGCATAGAATTTATCTATGGATTAGAAATATGAATATAAAAGAAAGAGACGAATCAAGGCTTATGACCTGAGCCACTGGGTGAACAACCATGTCTTTTACCCACCAGAATGACAGAAGAGCAAGTTGGGTGGAGGACACAGAGTGGTGACGGTTATGTGACCTAATAAGGACATATTTGTTCAAAGTGTGCATTATTACTCACCAATTTAAAATGTGATGAATTTGAGATAACATGGATGTACCTAGAAGAAATCATATTAGCAGAAACAAGTCAGAAAGAAAAAGACAGAAATCAAATGGCTTCACTAATACATGGCATCTAGGAAAAACAAACAAAAGACCAGGAGGAAAAGTCAAAACAAGCTAACAACCAAACTAAAGTACACAACTGGGGGTGGGGGGAGGGTGGGAGTGGTCAGGGAGGGGAGGTGGTAAGTGAACCCCATGGAATACAAAAATGTGAAATATATATATAAATTATTTTTTAAGTATTTATCATCAACATGCTTATTAGTATTGGAAGGACAAATGTTCCTTCTTCTCCAATCATTGTTAGTTATAAAGTTCCGTCTGTGGGCCAGTTGCTCAAAACTTGAAAGCACTTACAAAATTAATCGCTTTGTAATCTTCAGGTTTTTATTGTTAGATGTCCTTCTCTTCTAGGGCTTGTAGCCTCCTCTCTGGATGAGACTGAATCACATAACCTCTCAGTTTCTTCTAACTTTGATAGAAATCAATGCTTATTATTCATCAGTGGCTTGAACTGTGTTCTTCTGGATAAGCCCATTTTCTTGTTTAAGAGTGATATCTGTAGGGTGAGTTAGTCAGGCTTTTTCCTTCATTAGCCTGTATAAGCAGCATCTATAGTATTGTATCTTCCCCATGATTGTGCCATTCAGTGGGTGTGTGCATGTGTTAGTGTGCATCATACCTGGAGATGAGGAGAGAGGGGATGAAGGGGTGCAGACAGCAGACAGAGCACAGGCATGAGCATGAGGTGGGAGCAGGAGTATGAGAGGGGGAGGGAAGGGAGGAAGAGGAGGGAAAGGGAAGGGAAAGGGGAAGGGAAGGGGTGAGGAGGAGGGGAGAGGAAGAGAGAGAGAGATTGTGAAGATTCCAGGTGGAAGGGATGGAGGGGTTTGCCTACCTCCCAGCCCCCCTGACCTCAGGGCCCTGACTGCCTGTTGTATCTGTTTAGCAGCTAAAACCAATAAACAATCTATGCAGATTGGTGAGCCTGATGATTGCCCAGACAATTGGCAACAAGGATTGGTTACATTACAGTATCAACCTCAGATTAAGGGGGACTAATAGAAAGGAAAGGAATGAGCCAGAAATCAGGATCACTCCGAGTCAAGAAACCACAGCAATTCCTGACTGGCTAGAATACATGATTGGGAAGCCATTATGTATAATGCTACAACCATAACAACAAAAGTAAAGGAGGCCATGGCTGTATTCAGTCTTCTGATATATTTTGATATTTCAAGCCACTGGCAAATAAAGTCAAGTTGAAACTGAAATCATTTTAAGCCTTCAGATGACCAACTGTAGGCATGGACCAGGTGAATGGGCAGAGCATGAAGACTGGGAGGATAGAATGGATGTAGAAGCCAAAGACTGGGGTCAGCATTTAGAAAGCACGTCCAGACAAAAGATAGCCACACACTAAGCTCAGAGAGAGAGAGAGTAAGAGAGAGAGAGAGAGAGAGAGAGAGAGAGAGAGAGAGAAAGAAAGAAAGAAAGAAAGAAAGAAAGAAAGAAAGAAAGAAAGAAAGAAAGAAAGAAAGAAAGAAAGAAAGAAAGAAAGAAAGAAAGAAAGAAAGAAAGAAAGAAAGAAAGAGAGAGAGAGAGAAAGAGAGAGAGAAAGAAAGAGAGAAAGAGAAAGAGAGAGAGAGAAAGAAGAAAAAAGACCATACACAAGGAGAAAGAGGGAAACAAGAAATAGAGTATACAGTTTAGGGATTAAAAACAGATGGGCAAATCTCATATCCAGTTGTTCCAGGACAGAATTTCACATCAAATAAGTTCCCAGCAGGAAAGACTTTAGCCAGTTGAGAATCTCCTGGTATGGAAGAACTAAGAGAGATCCCCAAGAGATGAAGAAGTCCCCTGGCACTAGCAATACCAGAATGTAATCTACCATGCCCAAATCTGAAGGATAGGAGAGAAAACAGTTACCAGATCATGGGGAAGGAAGAGGAGGGTTGCCAGGCACAGTGGCTCATGCCTGTAAGCTTCAGCCTATGAAGTGGCCGGGGGGGAGAGGGGGGGGGGAGAGAGAGAGAGAGAGAGAGAGAGAGAGAGAGAGAGAGAGAGAGAGAGAGAGAGAGAGAGAGATCCTTTTCCCTGCTAGTCAATATCCACTTAGATGCCAGGGGAGCTATTATTCCCCTGGAACAAGAAGCAGAGTGAAGGGTTGAGCTAGAGGACGAAAGGGAAGATAGTCCCTACAGACTCTGTCTGGCTTGGATGGAATCAACCTAACATAAGGCTATACCAGTGAACAAGGTGTTTCTATTGAAGCACTAGAGATTTTAGCAGAACTGGAGTTACACTGACTGAGCAGTTCTTACTTTGATTTGCCTAGGAACATACCCAGCTACAACCAGAACACTCCATTGGAAGCCACTAAGATTATTTAATGTTTCTTCCCTTTTTTTTCTAGAGCATCTCTTTTGAAAGTGACTAGCTTTGATGTAGTGTAGGAAACAGTGATTATCTTCCAGGCTAAGAGTGTTATCTTTGCTGAAAACTTAACGCAGAGCAAAATAAACCAATTTGTCAACAATGAAAAATCATTACTCCAAGATATTAGGCACCAAGGCAGTTAACAGGGTATCTTCCAGGAAGAAAATAGTCAGGAAAATGATTCTCCATCAACATATTCCATCTGTGGAAAATCATTAGCCTCAAACAAGGCTAGAAGTATATGACCCTACACATAGTAGGTAGTCAACTCTGTATCAGTGATATGTTTCTGCAACCTTGTCTTTGGAGCTGAAAGTCCTCATAACGATGAGCTATTTCATGTCTAGCAAAACACAGCTGTTATAGGCAACACAACAGCTATCAATACTTAACTGTGCAGTTTCTTATAGTCTCATAGTTACTATTGCTGTGAAAATAACCGTGGTCATCAGTCTGCTGAGGAGATGTACAATAATTTGATGATTGTTGAGTCAGTCATGGGGATCAGCTTCTGTTGAGTCCTTTGGCTCCTGTGAGTGATTCTTGAGACTGAAAAAGCACCCTAATACATTGTTGATGCATAAAGGGACTAAATGATGCTATGACATATCAGTTAAATATTGGATATTCTTGTTTGAAGCAAACTTGGATTCTTTGGAGCCCTGTATTTTGTTAACTATCAGTTAATAGGTAGTCATCACCCAATGGGTGGTAGACTGTGTACTTCTACTTCTCAATCCTCTGACAAATTGTAAACATATAGATGTATTTAAGGATAGATGGACCATGATGAAAATTGAAATTTTATTTGTGATCAGCTACAATTTTGCTATCACATTTTCTGAGGGAGAATGACTTAAAACATGGGTTCTAAAACCAGACTCCTAAGATTCAAGCTTTTACCAACATTAACTAACTCTGTGACCTTGAAGGGTATGAATGAACCTCCCTGTAGTTCAGTTTCTTCACCTATGAAATGGAATAGAGATCCATCTATTGCTTGAGGACTACTGAGGGGTGAATGAGTAGATTCATGTAAAGCTCTGAAGCCATACCTGACCCATATGGAGTATTCTGTAAATGTTAGCTCTTAGCGTGTTCTTTCAGTATGGGTCTCATGCATTGCACTGCCCCTTAAGAAAACTTTAAAGTCATTGTTATTATTATACTTGTGTGGTATGAACCACATAAATGATATTTTTGTCACCCCACTATGGTTATCTTAGCATCCCCCATTCAGGCTACAATCATACTTGCTGCATCCCCATGTCCATAGTGACAATGCAGGGAAGTTTCTGCCACCTTAGACATAGCAGGGACTTCATCAATGGTCATCAGATGCATGTAATCCAATAAGACACAATGCCAATTTGTATCAAAGTGTTATCTTCATGCAAAGAACACTTAAAAAAAAAAAGACATTTTTAAGCCAGGCACAGAGGTTCGTGCCTGTAAGCTTCAGTCTATGAAGCAACTGGGGCTAGGGATCATGGTTCGAGTCCTGTTCAGGGCACCATAGCAAGACCTAGGCCCAAAAAATAGCTGGGCATGGTGGCACGCACCTGTAATCCCAGCTACCTGGGAAGCTGAGGCTGAGGATTACATGAGTCTGTGGTACCTGGGCAACGTGAGCCTGCAGTTCCACAGGCAAAAATAGCAAGACCTAGTGACACACCAAAAAAGACATTTTTGTATTATGTATAATTAGCAATTCTTAGGACCCAGAGTCATCTATGTCTTTGTCACCTTGTAGTCCTTGCTGTGCTCTAAAACTGAAGTCCTCCTGGGAGGGTCAACAACACATATGCTGTTCCTGAGTAGGAGATTTTTTAATTTAGAAACAGGCTTTTGCTGACAGATGTGTAAAAGTGCAGCTACCTATACAATTTCTTATCATCTTGACAGCTGTGAATAGCCAGGAACACATGCTATTTCTTTTTGTTTGGCATTAGTGGACCCTTGAATTTTTCTCCCCAGGTCTACCTACTTTTGATGGTATAAAGCTGGCCCAAGGATTTGTTCGGCTCACTGCATCCATTTGGTTTCCCACATGCCTAAGTGGAAGCAATTCCAACACAAATATTGAAGACGTGCAAATTTGGACTTCTGTTTCCTTCTGGAGGAAATGAGAACTACCAGGGTGTCCTTCATTAGACCTCTGTCCTATTTCCACCCAGCACAGCCCCCAGAGCCTACTGAGTATTCTGTGTATAAAACGTGGACTTGGTAGGACTTAGGTGGGCTCAATTTGCAATCATGAAATGTGTCTTCTGTATACTCTTTTTCCAATCCACTCTGGTAGTACATTTTTTTTTCAGAGTTGCTTCAGAAATACAAGTAAGTGATTAATAACCTGTCTTGGGTTTGCTTTTGCTCATACTGGCTTGTACAGAAATAATGTGACCTATAAAAGTTTGGACAAATAGAACATTGTGTTTAATGACTGATTCGGCTTAGACATGGCCAAGACAATTGAGCTTATCGGTACTCAGAGAACAGTATTCGTGAATTCTGTCTAATCTTCCTTTCTTTGCTTTTCTTGTTAGATTAAATAACCAAGCATATTGAAAGGGGACTAGATAGAACAGCGTTCATAGCTTACCTTGCTTTTGTCCTCTATAAGGCAGATAGACCTGCATGTAGGCTCACTGGGGGTCATATGAATAGACCTAACAGAGTGAGGGCACTCTCACTTGCTGGCATGGCACTGTATACCCTAGATTTCCACATATAAATTGCTTTTTTAATTTTTACTTAAAGTATGGCAATAAGAAATAGGGGTTCTTAAGGAAAGAAAAATTACCAGAGTTAATGAAGTCATCTTTTATAGTATGCAGTATCATTTAAAATAGGTGATTAATGATAATTAAAAATCTCTTGACTGGTTTATATAAAGGTTTAGTTGGAACTGTCAAGGAAAAGGGAGAAGGGGAATTCATTTCCAAATTACCTTACCTAGGGAGTCATGTCCCTAGGTAAGAAAATCCAAACAAAGCTGGAGTTACCCATGAGGAGAATCTGGTTAAAATTTAGAAGCCACGGGGTGGAGCTGACAGGAAATGGAGTTGCACAGTCCAACATACCCATTTTACAACTGGAGAAAAGGAGGGCCAAAGGGCCAAGTTTGTGTGATTCATTGTTCCTGAAAATTAGCAGAAAAATACCCTGTATATAAATCTGGGATTCTTGTATTTTTCCCACTTTGCTGCCTACCAGCTTTTCCTATTCACAATTTTTCTTAATTCAAAAATATTTATTAAAGGCATACGAGAAATAAGCACTGAAGTGTAGCAATTTAGATGAGAAAATAAAATGTGAGGGTTCATCACGTTAGCCATCAAAGTTATGTCTTTCATCTGCAGAAGAGAGACAGCTGCAAAGCATTTGATCTTAACAATGACAATTAAAATGAACCTTATTTGAAGTTGCAAAATCACCACATTGCATTAGCACAAGAATCCAGCATGCATGCGCAAAGGCACTTTGCAGATGGCTTGCAGAGACTTAGTTTATGTAGGCACTTTAGGGAACAGATGGAACCCGTGGCGTCCCATGGTAAATGTGGATTTATAGCACCACCATCATAAGCCAGAGTGACTCCCTTCTACCTGAGGGAGCTGCTGAAGTGATGCTATGCCTCTGGCTTGCAAATCATTGACTTAAGAGTCCTTAAAGGAAATTTCATCTCCCCTGGTACCATTGGCTTCATCCTATTCCTCAGCAATGCATCATGAATGGGTATTTGATATCAATGAAAAATCCACTTCATTTAAACTTTGAAAGGGAAATAAGAATCACCCAGACAGCTAGAAGGTAGAGAGAGAAATCACACTAGTCAGTTGTTCTCTGCTATTGTCATAAATGCAACAGATATAATTTTTATTTTTCCTCCAACTGTGCTTAGCATGTGGGGTGCCTACCCCTTCCCTGATTTATCTCTCCCCCAAATGTTTTAATGACTTGAGATTAGAGAATTAAAGGAAAGTGCTTATAAAGCTTCATGAAGATTCTGATAATACGTAACTTCAGGGTCTTTCGCCTGTAGAATACTGATAAGAATATACACCTTGGTTTCTCATAGGTAGCATTTCAGCATCTTGTAAAGAAGCTGAGAAGATAGCCACTTGGGAAAAAAAAAAAAAAAACACATAATATGAAGTAAAAGGAATCAATGAGATGAATGCCAAAACGCTTACTGTGAATGGACAATGTGTTCTGTATGATGGCATCTTCCCTAATTATTTGGGATTGCTTGTAAAATTGATTTTATGTAAACGTAGCACTACTCAGTAACAGCTATCTCCTTGTAGACGCCATGAGCTGTTGGGGATGTATTGACCTGTCTTTCACATGTGTGACTTCACTACCACTTAATGGTCTCTTTAAAGAGTCTTGGTGTGCACCAACTCCAACCAGCAGTCCCAGACCAACACGGACAGGTACTTGCTACCAAAATAAAATAAAGGACCCCACTTCCAGTTAAGAGACATGCCTTGTTTTTTAATCAAATGCAGTATTTTTCTGGGAGTGGAAAGTGAGAACCTCTCTACTCTGTCTTGAACAACACAAAAGGCTGCCCCACCTTCCCTTAGGTCCTAGTCTCAACTGTTACCAGTGATGTGAGTTTTTCAGATCACATCAGGCTGATCAGCCTTAGTCTCAAGTTGATCAGCTGTACAATGTCAAAAAAAAAAAAAATTCAACATACCTACCTGGTTCCTGAGTTTCTGGGGGAGATTTAAGGATAAAATATGTTTGCAGATTTTATAGTATAAGATACAGATGATATGCAAATGCAGAATTCAGTAGATCTACACCCTACTCTCTCAATTCAAAGTTGTTACTGAACAGGCTTAAGAAATAGAAAAAGCTATTGTATACCTCAGGTGGCTTAAAAGATCAGAACTAAGGCACAGTCTACTCACAAAGAGCTTACAATCTAATATAGAAGTCTGCCACATTTTGTAAATTCTAAGAGTCTATTTAAGGTGGTTACATCTCTGTACTCAAGATACACCTCATAACTTATGGTATATCATGGTTGGAGTAAACAGACTTTCTTTGTGACATCTGAAATAATGATGTTGCTTTCTTACACTCAGCAGTGTCTTGGGTTAGATGAAATGTAGCAATCTGGCCTCACAACAACTCTTCTCTAAGGATTGAGTGAGCTGCAGGGAAACGGAGATTCTGAAAGACTTGGACGGGAAAGTGACCTCAACTATCTATCTGGAAAATTAACATTGGTCTGCATGCGAGCTTATGGGGATTGAAGGGGGAATGTAATAAATTTTGTGTTTCCTAAGAATATCAAGAATTTCCTTTAATATCAAAAAAGAAATGTAAAAAAGCTGACAACTAATGGGAAGGAGATAGAACAGTTAAAATTTGCCCTCCTCCCCACTACCACCCTTTACCCCATTTAATGGAACAACAAATGCCTCAAGAGGTCCAAGGGTGACGGATGCTGTATTGTAGGACTGAGGCCCTGGAACCTGAGCTGACATAATCTGTGCTCTTCCTCATGCTGTACCCCTTGGGTGAACCCAACTTTTAATCTAAAACAGAATGTCCAGAGTCTCAGGCTCTGTGACTGGCCTCTGAAACGACCCCAACTGGAGCCCAGGGCAGAGCAAATAGCCTTAAAGCAGGTTTAGTTTTTTGCAGACCTCTGCTTTCAGGAATGTGGTTATGGGGCCATTTCACTGACCTGGCCCTTGTCATAATGAATCCTTCCTTCTCCTTGAATTATTTTCCCCTCTTTCCTTTGAAAGATTTATCCCACATGCCAACCTTTAGTGAAACTTCTTTTGCTCAAGAAAAAATAAACAAGCAACCAGGACTTGAGTAGCCAAAGATGGGACAAAATCAAATGGCATTTCCTGCATTTTCAAAGATTGCAAAATATTCTAAAGAAGAATGTTGATATAGCTTAAATGCCCAATTATAATAACCAGAGTTCAAAATGCGATTAATGACATCTTTTGTCTTCTTCCCCCTGCCAATTTCCCCTCCTCCTTATTTCCTGTACTCCCTCCTCTTGACTGGCTTTACTCTCAGATTTTATATTTCTGTCTTCTCAGTGTGATACCTACCCTGGGTTTAGCTTTTCTATCATGCTTGTTTAGATTTTAGGATTTGGTTCTCCTATAGAGCCCTTATTTCCCATGTTTTATCTTCCTTGACCCTTCCATCTGGTTAGTTTTACCCTTCTTCCTTCGTATTGCTTTATTTTCTTTTTTTCATGTTTATTATTTCTCTTCCTTCATCCAGGTTTCCTTTTTCTATTTATCAGGTCATTCTACATTTCTTATTGAATAATTACTGTATCAAGGATACTCTAAAATGTCAGGGTACAGGCAAATAAGAAACTCTACTATTATAGTTATTAGGTATTAAAAATGACCTTGACTAGGGCTTCTATCAAGGCTGTTCACTTAGCATTTACTGGAAAACTTCCAAGGAGTGCTCTCTTAAAGGAATGCTGTCATTACATAGGGATGGGGATAAAGTTGGGAAAGAAAGAAGGGTAAATGAGCAAGGCAGTTTCATAAAGTGGTGATAGCCTCTGCTGCCAGATTTTCTGTGCTCAACTCCCAACTATTCACTGTAGCTGTGTAACATTAGCAAAGTTACTTTTCTGGGTCATGTTTGTCAAATAGAGATGATGCTATATTATCTCCCTCATTTAATTTTTGTGGAGAGTAAATAAGTTACTCTCAGAACCATGCCTATAACACAGACAAGTTATGCAAATTGACTATTATCATCACTATTCTAAGTTACTCAAGTTGTAATAGACAAAGAAACATACACATTCTGAGAAACACACTTCCTCTTGAAGACCTCCCTCTGTGATTAAATTTGAGCAGGTTTGAAAGTAATGATTGTCAAAGTTTGGTCCATGGGTCATTAGCATCATTATCATCAATGAAACTATTAGAAATAGAGATTCTTAAGACCTAGCCTTGACTCACCAATTGAAATAGTACCTTTGAGTGGGGCCAACCCATTCAAGTTCTAAACAAGACCTTTAACTAATTCTGATGATGCTAAAGTTTGAGAACCATGACTCTATAATGGAGTTCTTCACTACATATATATCCAGAATACACTATAGCTTTGTTTATCTTGTACCACCACTACCAACATGGCATGTTCTTTTGATACACGCATGTTCTTTGATACAACTGAAATAGGCAGCAAGCTATGGCAAAAAGTGCCCATCTCCTGCTAAGAAATAGTAACACCATATCTCCTTTTGGCTCACAGTGGTGAATTTATTTCTTTGAGTCCATAGTACAAGCCTCTAAAATATACATTATATATTTAATATATAATTTATGATTCAATTCATGTAATTTAATATAATTATTATATATATATTCATTATATAATTATATATAGTTATATCATATGCATAATATAGGTGAGAGCACATCAAAACCCAAGAGGTTTGGGGTTTTGATATGTTCTCATGCAATAAGTAAGCAAGGCTAAATTGTTCCAACACAGGCCTAAACATTAGCACCAGCACCTCCCAATTATCAGGTCACCTGGCAACAAATGTAAAATAATCACCATTGAATTTTTCTAAGTTACCAACTTTGGGGTGTGACTGGGACCTTTCAAAGATGATACAATTTAGAACAAATGACTATGTTCTTCAGGAGCTCCTTGGCAGTTAGGAAAGTTCCCATTTCCTGGATGCAGATTAGGAAGCCCTTCCCTAGGTGTGGCATTCTGTATCTCCTGACAAGCACTGGGGATCCACCAGGACCTGGAAGCGCTCTGTTGTACATGGAGGAGTATCCCAGACATATGTCTTATTAACTGTGTCAAGAACATACTGTCGGGCACGGTGGTGCATGCCTATAAGCGACAGTTTATGGAATCGCGGCGGGGTCTGGGGATCACAGTTCGAGTCCCACCCTGGGCAACACAGAGAGACCTAGTTCCAAAAAATAGCTGGGCATGGTGGCACGCACCTGTAATCCCAGCTGCCTGGGAGGCTGAGGCTGGGGATCGCTTGAGTCCGTGGTACTACCAGCAATGTGAGCCTGCGGTTCCCTGGGCAGAAAAAAAAAAAGAACATGCAGCTAACACTTAGAAATACCTACAAAGAGATGTAGCTCAGCAGCCACACTTCCTTTACCCACAGCGGAACTTTCCAGAAGTCCTCAAAGAACCAGAGAAAGACTGGAAGACTCATCAGCCATATTACAATCTTAGAGCCAGAATTCCTGACAGTTTGCTACTAATGTGGTCACTGTACAGCAGTGTATACTGTACACCTTTCTACTCCCTTAATCAGTCCGATAAGTTTAGTTATTTTCATTTTAGGCTCAAAAAGATCATAAGCATGAGAGGCCCAAAAGTAGTCACAAAACTGAAATTAGAGCCAGCGTCCTCTGAATCCCAACCCAGGGTCTTTTCCACCTCTCCACATGGCGTGTCTCTGCCAGCCCAAAGCACAGGTTGTACTGACAGTGTGCAGCATGCAGATCTCTTTCCTGAAAATGAGAAGGTGATTTGCTTACTAGAATTGGAAGTCCAGTATTGTCAGCCTCTGTTTTCCTGCAGTAATTCTCTCAGACTTCAATTGGTAGAACTAGAGGGGTTGAAGGTGCTAAAAGTGATAATCTCAGGAAGTGTATAGCAGTGCTGTCCGAAAGGGACTCTGTGGTTATGGAAATGTCTTGTATCTGTATTACCCAATATGGTAGCCAGCGAATGGAACAGTATTTTTTTTATTGTATTGAATTTTAATATAAACGTACAACATCCCTATAAGTTGTAAAGGTCCCTATAGGGTACCATGTTTGACCATATAGGCTCAAAAGATCATTTTTTTAAAATTATACATATATATATTACATCATTGTCTATACCAAGATTCTCCCACCACTTTATCACCCATGAGCCATCTTAACCTCTTGTGCCCATCTGTCCCCCGTCTTAATTCCCCCCTTCTTGCTCTATGCTTCAGTTCTGTTCACAATTTAAAGTTTTTCTTGTCCACTTGTTTGTTTTCCTATATCCCTCATTAAGTGAGACCACTCAGTATTTCTCTTCAAAAGATAAGTTTTTAATTGAATGTTAAGGTAGATTTGACTTAGGAGAAGAAAAGAACAAACCCAGATTTTAACCTCTTTCCCTTCCACTCTCAAAACAAACCCCACTTTTCTCCAAATATCCAGCATGTCTACTGAGAATGGTCTGGTATACTATACCCCTAGAAAAGCCACCATTACAGCATAGCAGTTGTTAAATTGTCTGCTTGCTGGCTGAAAAGCCAGTACAGCGTCTTGCTCCCTGAGAGTTAGCTGTATTTACTATTGATATTTCCTATTAGCCAACAGGGTGGGATAGAAGCCCATGGTGTACAGACCATCAGAGGAGTGTGGTCTATCTTGGCAGAGGCATTACAGGGAATAAAATCTTGACTCTCAGCAGCTTCTGCCTTTAAAGGTAAAAAGATATAGATGGGGCTCGTTCCACCAAAGTGTTTGATGACGGAATATTAGAAATTGGACCAGGACCTGATCCTCAGCCACTTTCTGCCTTTAAAGCATTAGAAGCCAGTCCTATCATCACACCCCCCACATGAATGGCTCCCCGTTCCCTGGAACAAAGCTGTCGCTCCTCATCACCTGAGAAGGTTCCTTTCTCTGCAAGGAACTCATGGTGGCAGGAGGTGGGTTGATGTATGATATATTCGGCACCCATGAGTTGCGGTATATTCAGTTGTCTACACACTCTTCCTGACAAGAGTGATTTCAGACAGGCCAGCCTCCTTTGTTATTTTTAAGGTAGAAGACCAGCTAGCCATGTTCTATTCAATCCAAAAATTTAACAGAGAATGAAAATGATATTGTTTTTCCAATTAAGTGCATCTCTTTTCTGCATCAAGCATGCTGATAATAGATAGCTATGAGATGGTCTGGTTCTAAATTATTACATGCTGAATAGACTCTTCAATCTGTTTGGTCTGACTGCATCATAAACTTTTACCTATGGGGTTATATATTGAGTAGGACCCATGGACTCCTAAGGATACCTAGAGCCAGGATCAAACTTTCACCCTTCACTCCACACTTGTCCCCTATTTATCTTCCCAAACTGTGGTTTGCCCTGCACCCCGTAATATCTATTGGGAATTTCTGAGCTGTGTACACTCTCTCAGACTATTCCCTTTTCCTAACTTTCCACCTGCCCAGGTTTTGAAGAAAGAGACCAGGCTCCATTCATGTACTTATTTCTCCAAGTCAAATGAAAGGAGCTCTAGAATAAATGTCAGTCACAGAGCAAGATGCAACGATGAAAAGGTAACAGATTAGTTTCCCATGATGGCTCTGTCAGCTTCTGACTAGATTACCTTGGGCCTTCAAATACACCTCTTGTGACCATCATAAAACCCCCAGCACACTGCCTCCTTGCACATGCAGGAGATGGGAAGCAAGGAGCTGGAATGGAGGAGACAACTCTCCTCCTCTTTGTTGAATGACTGATGGATGAAGTACTCAGCTACTTCCTTCCCCTTTGAAGTTCTATCTAAGTACCTGCACCCCTTCTTCAAAAGGTACTCTCCAGCTGGAATTCATATTTCCCTCCACCACCTGTCTGAACTCAAGGAGCACCTCTTTCTTTCTTTTTCATGCCAAATATCTAAAGAACTTCATTGTATTCAACTAAATTTCAGGTCCTGTGTCTATTCTCTCTATAATGTTTCAACCACTGACATTACTTTTAGCAGGTAATTTTTGACCACTTTCAGTGTGCAGAACCTGGAGTAGGGCCCACAGAAGCATGCAATAAGCCATATTTCCTGCCTGCACAAAAGTTATGGCATAAGCAGGGAGAATGTAATGGTCTTTGCTGGATTTTGTCTGCCTAGCACCTTTTTTTAATGGAAATTATATCACCTTTCCTTTGAAAAATCTTCATTGAATAATTGGTCCCCAATTTACCACCCCCCACCCCCAACCCCTCCTGAATCCATGCCTTTTGCCTTGTGATTTTCATTCCTTCCCTTCCTGTGCATGACGTCATGGCAGTGGTGTCATACTTGCTTGAGCCAATGGAATAGTTTGACATTCAGGGGGCCACTTTCAAGATTCTTTCATAAGGTTTCTTGTGGCCTTTCATTTTATTCTCTTACATCTCTGGCACTCTCAGAAGAGCTTCCCTGTCAGCTTTAGTAACAGAAGGAGCACGTCAGTAGAACAGACCTGAGTTGCACTCACAAGAGGCCAGGCTCAGATAAACTTAAAACCACCGACTTTATATATATCTACCTCCAACCATCCTACATTTGTATAAAAAATTTGTATATGTTTTACAACTGAGATTTGTGGTTGCTGGCATTATGGCAATAGGGGATCAATATCATGACCTTCACCCTTACTCTGCCTCCATGCTTCCCATCTACCCAGAACTAGAAACATCTAAATAGGTTGCCATTTTCTACACCAGAATATACTTTTTGGTCTAGGGCAATCAATTTCATATTAAAACAAATGAAAATGTGAACCTTCACTTTCCCACCCCCACCACCCCCTTCTTCCAGCAAAACCCAGCACACATAATTGACAGAGGAAGGGAGAGATGTGGAGAAGACAGAGGCAGTACAAAAAAAGGCTACATACCAGGTATAGTAGTCAAGGCCCTGCTACAGAGTATGGCAGGGGTGGGGTAGGGGTAGGGGAGGAGGACGCAGTAATGAGTCCCATTTCTGCTTTTCTTAGATTGGTTTTTCAGCATTTCCTTGGGTTTGTGAGCTAATCTAATTAATTTTCTTTTAGCTTAAGTGTATTCTCATTACCCCTTGCCACCCCCCAAAAAATCTGGACACAATAAAGATATGCAGGTAAGGCATTCTGGTTGAATTACCCAGGATCCCCAGGGGCTGCGGGATCGCAGAAGGAAGGACATCTTGCTTAGGGAGTCAGAAGTGTCTGAGATAATGAAGCATTCAGTTAACTAAAGGATAAGAAAGAGGTGTCCAGAAGAAGAGGTGGAGAAGGACAGCCTCTAAACAGCCTAGGGATGGGAGGTTCATGGTGAGAAATGAGTTTGGGATATTGACAACCACCACTGGGAGGGCCATGTAAGAAAAGGGACTTCTGGTGGAGGGAGAGGACGCTGAAAGAATTTTAAGCAGTGGGAGTATAAAGGGCGAAGGAACCCCCCCACCACTACCTTCTATGGGAGGAGATTTGAGTGAAGATACCAGTTAGGAAGGCCGATAAAAGCCTGAGATGAAAGTCTCTCAGTTCTGGAAGAGAATTTAGGCTTCACATAGTGCTTTCTCAGAGTCAGAATGTGGTATTTGTCTGTTGAGTTGAAAATTGGAGAATGAAAACCATTTGCTTGCAGGTCCCATTGAGGGAAGCTGTGCCTTGCATTCAGATTTTGATGAACCAGACTTTCGATAAGGGGATGATTATTTGGTCACTTGTTCCATATTTCTCTTCCTGGGAATCTCTGCTGCACATTACAGCCTGGGTGTCGCCGCCCTCGGGCCACCAACTCCCCCTCATTGTTCAAGATGTGCTGTGTTGCATTTACCCAGAATAAAATGATTCTCATTTACTTACCTAGCAGCTGTCAAAGCTTGAAATTTCATTCTGTAGGCGTAAGCAATTTTCCCCCGTAAATGTGGCTTCATCACAAGTTTGTTATCTGCCAGCAACAGTGAACAGGGGTGCTACGGTAGCTCTTCCTTTCTCCTGTGAGCAACAATTAGAGACCAATTCTATTGGAGTACAAATGCATCTGTTAATGACTGTCACTCCTGAGTCATGTGCTCAAGATCTTGACTGGTTTTGCCGGAAGACCTTCTGATGAAGAAATGGCTTGGTGATGTGCAAGGGAAACCTAAAAGGAGAAAACAGAGGCTTAGCTCCTTTTGGAGACAGGAAGGAAGAATAATTCTGTTTCCTGGGCAGACAAGGAGGTGCTGGCTTTGGAAGAATTCAGGATCCAACTATTGAGGAAGAGGAATTCAAAAGGAGGACATACGGGAAAGTACTTTAGAGGAGCAAAGGTGTATTATGTCCAGGCTCGCCATTTCCTGGAGTAACCGTGAGCACAAACACACTGACTGGGGTGTCTGGAGAGCTGAAGAGGAAAGAGGAGGTGAAGCAAGAAGGGGAAAGCACTGTATCTGGAAACTGTAGGCCTTTGCTCTGGTTTTTATGGCATTCCTCACTCTTCCGTGGTCTCCTCTACACTTCCCTCAGGTCCTAACTTTAGGAGGAAAAAGAGCACCTCCCAGCCAGGCTTCCGAACACAGGAGGGCCATGGCTTTGAAATCCACTCGCAGCAGGCCCCTGTGAGTGTAAAGTGGCTCACCATCAGGTCCTCTTCCCATCTCTTTGGGCCTTTTGACCACACACATAATGAGGTCGCACTTCAGCAGTGCCTTTGTTCAACCCCAAATGATGTTCCCACCCTCCTGACAAAGCGGCTTTTGTGCCTGATGTCAAAATAATCACTTATCCAAAATGATGGCGAGGCTCAGAAATATCTCAGCTTTATCCTTAGGGAATGGGGGGGAAAGAGTGTGTTAAATGTTTAACCTGGATTGATGAGGTTTGCTGAAACTATTGGATAAAATGAAAACTTTCTTAGAGGCATAAATCACTGGGGAGATTTCCCCCCCTCTCATTGATTTTTGGATTCGGTTAATGATTCCAGCACTGAGAACATAAGGCTAGGTGGAAGTTAAAGAAATGGAAAGGCCACATTAACCTCTAAATTTTACCTATATGTTGATTTTTGACAGTGAAATACTATAATTAAGCCAGACTATGTTCTCAAGATTTAATTTTTTGCTGATGTTCAAAACTATTGCAGAAAAGCTGATTCCTAATTATTACATACAGCATTGCATAAATTTCTTCCTAATTAAAAAGCCTCTAAATTCTAAATAATCAATTTACTAAGACATATGGTTTTGAAAAATTAGGCATTTAATTTCTAAAGATTTATTAGTAATTTGTACCATAGCTAATTAATTATGGCTATAATACTATCGTAGTCATAGTAAAGATTGATGTAATGATACGATTGCAAATTTATTTTGCTATGTCTTCTTTAATATCAGAGCATTACAATAATACTTAGTTTTCCAGCCCCTTCTTAATTATGCTTGAAAGCATTAGTGTAATGAAAGATAAGAGGGCTTGATAAGTGTACCATCAAAATTTATTTGAAAAACTATTTTCAACATGAAACAAGCAAATTGTTTTTTGCCCTGGAAAAATGAAATTTACAGTTGGTAATAAATTAGTAGAGAGAAATGCCTTAAAATTAAATAGTATTTGATGCAGAATTTCCCATTAGCCATTGTGACAATTCAGAGAGCTTAGCATGAGAAAGTAGTTAAACTGTACAAAGGAAGCCTGCTGACAAAAATGAATAGAACTCAACATAAACAATGACAGCGTTGTAAATATTCACAAATGCATGGGATAGGTGGGGATGGTTTTTTCCTATTTCCTTTGTCATGTGAATTTCTAGGCAGTAAAAAAAAAAAAAAAAAAAAAAAAAAAAAAAAAAAAAAAAAAAAAAAAAAAAAAAAAAAAGTCTAGAAACTGTTTTGGATATTACCAGGTTTGTCTTTGAAGATGTGAGAGGAAAGAGATTTTTGTTTAGTGGTAGAAAACTCCAGCGATCAGTTTCATTGACAAGAAGCAGGTGACACTTCTGAATAAACTAGGGGGTAGAAATATATTGCTGGTTGCCAGAAGAGAGCAAAGGGAAGGGGGTGAGTGGAGCTTAGAATGTGTGGAGTGAGCGAGCTGTGTTCAGAGCAGCTTGCCACCTCCAGTTCCGCTAAAGCACACATTTCCACACAGAAGGCTCCTGGAAGGAGGTCTAGGGCCGGGGCGGCAGCAATTCTTAATCAGGACGTCTTCTTGATCAGATGTCAGCTATCAGTGGGCTCGGTGATCTATGGGTTCGCTGGCTGCCCTGCCTCCCCTGCTCTCCATAGTAACAAGCTTGGTCCTTTCTCTTCAGCAGCTTCATGCGTGCTGTTGGATTAGTTCGGATTTTTTTGAGCCCGCTTTGGCTTTCGCCTGGCAAGGCCCATTTGTTTCATATGTCTGCCCCTAGCTTGGCCATCTCGCGGCCTGCCTGGCCTAGCTGTATGACTCTGAGACGGTCACCAGATATCTTTTGTTTCAGTTTCCTCTTTAGTAGAAGGGTGTTGAGGTAGTCGCTGAGCAGGCCACAGGCAAGGCAGCCCGTGCTCACATGTGGGGTGGAGGGTCACTGAGGAGAACCAGGTGTCCAGCCCAGGCAGGGCTGGGCAGCTTTCATTCCTTCTTGCCCAGTGTTTGTTGTCCATCCACACTGTTTTCAGTGGGCTTATTTGCTCTGGATAAAGAATAAACGGGATGAATGGGGAGCTACTCTCTCAGAACTTACCATCTAATGGAAAAGAAGTGGTGCTACGGTAATCTTGGAAATAATGGTAGCTAGGTTGAGAAGGCAGGGGGACACAAGCTTCGAGAGCTTGGAGAGATCTAAAAGAGAAGATAAAACCAGGCGTGGTGGTGCGCACCTATCATCCCAGCATTGGGAGGCTTTGGCAAGGAATAACTTGAGTCCGCAGGTTCGAGACTATCCCCGGCAGCATAGGGAGACCTAGTATCTAAAAAATAGCCAGGCGTGATAGCACACGCCTGTAAACCCAGCTACCTGGGAGGCTGAGGCTAGGGATCACTTGAGTCTGCAGGTTCGGGACTACTCCAGGCAACATAGTGAGATGTAGTATCTATGAATGAATGAATGAATGAATGAATGAATGAATGAATGAATGAATGAATGAATGAATGAATGAATGAATGAATGAATGAATGAATGAATGAATGAATGAATGAATGACAAGATAAGAAATATTTGAGTCTTGTACTAAGGCACACTTGGTGAAAGAGTATTAAACAGATAGCAAAACTTCCAGGAGACATGTTTAGGAACTTTGGAGATTTGAGTTAGCTGTAGTAAGTAAATAGAGGTTGTAGTAAGTAAAGAGAGGTTGGTGAGAGCTGAGTTGGTCTCAGACAAGACCTGGGATTATTGTTAGATAGAATATAAATTGTGGATATCAGGAGCCACTCTGCTTTCTTCTTCAGAAAAACAGCACAGGTTTAGCAGTATGTAGAGGAAATCGACTTCAAATAAATAAGCTAATGTATATCCTATCAGTTATCAAGCTTGAGCTTTACAATAATAAAAGGCATCATCAAAGGGAAAGTAATAAGAGCTTTGGAAATTACTCCTCAGGGGGGTTTTCATCATATGTACACTAAACTTTTTACGCACCTCCGTTAGTCAACAAGCAGCTCTTTCTGTTTGTGAAAAAAAACAAGTTTTATGTGCTAGACAGCACTAAGCCCCATATGATTACAGGTTTGAATTCCCCTAATACTTTCCAGTAGAACATGAATAATTTCCATAACAATTTGATGTTGGTTTAGTTCTGTCCTTTGCATTAAAAGATATATAGAATGTATTTTCAAAGTGCTGAGTGTCCATCTGTCCCCAATAGACATATGCATTTGTTCAGTTATCAAGCTCTATATTACCACAATATTTTCTGTGTCCAATCAGGAATTGAAATGATTGTATGACTTTGAATGTTTCATTGAACCTCAGTGATCTTTGTTTTTCTCATCTATAAAATGAGTCCATTTCACAGCTCTTTTCTAGTTCAAAAACTGATTGATTTTTAAAAGTAAATTCGTAAGGTTTTCTCATTAGAAAAAAAAAAACATGTTTTTCCTTGTGAAACCTCTGAGGTATATGAACTTTAATGTCATAATTTTTTATTATTATAAAATTCAGGCTGAGGCCAAAGTAAATCTTTCGGTGAAATTTCTTCTAATTTTGGGTTTTGGATAAAATACAACTCTATGTGAAAATTTCATCTCATCTCACTTCATTTCTGCCAGTTTGTTGTCCAAATCGAAAACTGAGAAGTTCCAAGTTTGGGGACTAGCTCAAAGGGATATGGACAGGCACCTTCCTTTCCTTCTGAAAGTTTAAATAATTGAGAACAAGCTCCTGAATTCCAAGCCTTCATTTCAGGTCCATCACCATTAACTACAGGAGCCACATAACTACCCCCTGCTCTCTGACATAACTCCTATTATTATCGATAAAAGTTACAGTACTATACCGAGGGGAGAGAAAGGCCACACTAAGGCTTTTAAAAAGCTATTTAATATATCAGCTTTCACAAAGATAAACGGTATCACTAAGACAAAACAAGAAAAGATGTGCCCAACTTTACAAGGTATTGGCACTGTTAATCATATTTTGAAATATTGCTGGCATATATCTTGGAAAGCACAACATGCCTGCCATATTTCCAGTGGGAGAGATGACAGTGTTGAGATACATGGATAATTCCAAGCCCCTTTTCCCCCCCTCCTATATGGGAAAAACCTAAGACGTAGATTAGGCAATCAAGTGGCATCCAGAAATTTAAGTACTAAAATAAACAGGGTAAATTCTACTGAATTCTATTACAAAGATATCCTATCCCAAAATTTAAATAAACCAACCACATACATACATGTATTTGTACAAAAAGCTCTACTTTAATACTTACTTATTTACATTGCAAAATGTTAAAATGTTTATATACTGAAGTATATAATTTTAGATGGACTTGCAAAAAGGCTGTTAAAACAATTCACCAGTTTCCAGTTAAACTTCCATTTATACCATTTATATGATTCTGTCTATACTTTATACTTACAATTTTTAAGTAAGTCAGAAGAAATAAATAAAATGCACAAGTCTTTTCCACATTCATTTAATCTGATCTTCCCAATTCTGTGAAGTAGATAGGGGAAACATACCTATATGCCCATTTACTTATAATGAATGCAAATTAATATCTTGCCCTAAGTCCTCCAAATTATGTACAGAAAAAGCAGGATATGACCACTATTCTCTAGGTTCTAAATTCAGGACTCTTCCCACTGTACCCTCATACAAAGACTGTTGTATCTAATCAGCCAGTCTCCTGGTCTCCACCCCTGACTAGGGTTTATTACACCTAAGCCCTAGAACTAGAACCAGAGTCTACCACCAGGAGTGGGAATAAGAGTATTTAGGGTCTACTCAGGAGTGCTCTGATTAAGGGTCTCAATGGTAATTTCCAGTTTATTATTATGATCCAAAAAGAGAGGCTAACCCTCATTGCCTACATAGGCAAGAAGAACCGACTCCCAAAGACATCATGCCATCATTATCCCCCTTTACACAGACAGGACCCCATAAAGAGGGTCACTATCCTCTCCCCATTCATTGTTGCACAGAATGTTCTGAAGGTAGGGGAGTATGCCCAGGAATAGATCATCATTGGGGGTGGGGGGGGTGAAAGATAAAAGCCACAAGTGAATATTACATATCTTGAAGATTGCAATGTGAAAATCAAACCTAGTTTTTGTTGTTGATGTTGTTGTTGTTGTTGTTTGAGACTAGGTCTCACTATGTTGCCCAGAATAGCCCTAATCCCATGAATTCAAGCGATTCCCAATCTCATCCTCCCAGGTAGCTTGGATTACAGGAACCTGCCACCATGTCCGGCTGCTTTTTCAAGAACAACGTCTCACTATATTGCCCAGGGTAGTCTCAAACCCACAAACTCAAGCAATCCCTGGCCTATTGACTCACAGCGCTTGGATAATAGGCGTGCGCCACCACGCCCAGCTCAAACCTATTTCTTCTCTTCAAAATAACATAGGCTGGTGGGGAGAGTGAGTAAGGAACAGTATTAAACAGGCTTTTAACAAGCTGCTGTTGAGGTATTGATGATAAGTAAAGTGAGATTTCAGAGGAAGAAACTCTCAATATTTTCCTAAATCTCCCAGCTTTTGTAGGGTGTCTTGAAGCAAATAAAGTGAACAAACAAGAGAATCTGAATGGAATGGAATCAACTACACCTTAGAAAAGGTCCAATGAGATAAGAATGCCCCTGGGGTGAGGATATTATCTGACTCATTTTTAAAATCCCAGTGCAAATGTAGTTTCTGGCACATAGAATGAATTTTCCTAGTTGGACTTTTCATAGTTTTCTGCCTGTAGGATTTTGCTATTGCAAAAACCACAGTTACTCAACACTTCTCCTTCTGGCTCTGATGAAGTAGCTTAGAGCAAACTAATGCTCCCAGAACAATTATAAAAGTAAGAGAAAATTAAAATAAAGATGTGTTTGCCAGTATCAGAGATTTGCCAAGGCGTGCAAAGTTTGAGGGGTCAACCCCTCTGAGAAAAGAAGACCCCAAAGTCATTTCCATCAGCAGTTGTCTTCTCTTCAGTTGCACAAGGCAGGAGTTCAAGAAGCCAAGGAATGGAAAAGTTGCTAAAGACCTGAGCTCAGAATTGCAAGGTGCTAGACAGAAGCAACTAAGCAGCAGGACAGCTCTGATAACCAGCTGCATTTTGGAGTCCTTTGACCTTAATATCCTCACTATAGATGAACCTAAAGTAGATCTAGTTGGAGAAACTTTTTTTCTAGCTGTGGAGCCCTTGATTAGATTGAAATAAAGGGAAGACCTCTCTGAAGCTACCAACTCCAGGGTCCCTCAGCTAGTTCATAACCTATATCCCTCATTCTGTCAAAACTCACTAAGAAACAAAACCAAGGAGAAATAGATAATAGAAACAGACCCATAGGTAATACAGATGTTACACTTTAACATAAATGAGATTAACAGATTCAAACACTAATCCAAAAAGTAGAGAATTTTGCCAGTAAACTAGATTTTATCTTTTTTAAAAATCAAATGGAAAGACTGGAATGAAAAATAGATCAATTAAGATGAAGAGGTCAGCAGATGAGTTTAGTAGTGAATTTGACACTGTTGAAGACGTGTGGCTTATAAGATAGGTCAGCCAAGTACAGGCTGAAGCCCAAGTAAAATTAATGCATGAAAAGTTCGGAGAGGAGACATAGGAACACTGACAAATTTAATTCAGTTGGATTCTGAAGAGCATAGAAGAGAGAGAAGGGTACAGAAGCCGTTTTAATGAAAAAAAAATCAAAATAAATTTCCAACATTGATAAAAAAAAATCACAACAGGCTAAAGAATATAATTTGAACCTGATAAAACCCATTAACTCAGTCATTTTCATCCCACACCGCTGATTTGTTCATGGTTTCAAAGTAAAACCATGTGAACCTTAATAAGTTCCTGTGATTTGGGATAGAGAATGAGAGACTAGTGTTAAATTTGACCTCAACTTTGCCTTTAAACCCCAGTAAACCCAGGCAGAACATGCTAGGTAAGAAAACCTTATGTTACCATTAGAAACAGAGCAAAAATAAAAATTTCAGCTCTGTGATATTTTTTAAGCTTTTTCTCTGAAGTTAGAAGAGACAGTATCCCAAACCACACAACCATCCAGTGTCTCTGATCCTCTGACATTTTTCTGGAAAATCTTGTCTGTGACATCTGAGTGCTAATATTTAGTGTATTTATCTCCATTTTTTTCTTTTAAGAAATAAGTCATCTTTATTTAAAAAACAAAAAGACTTTTTTTTGAGCTGTGAATTCCTTTTTCATAAAAAAGAACAAAACTAGATTCCCCCATCCCCATGTCCCACCCCCACCCAGAAGGGTATAATTGAAGGGCAAAACCTCCCTACTAATTTCTTACTAAATATTTTTGGGTTTCTTTTTTTCCTGGACAGGATCCACCTGGAACATTTCAGAGGCTGATGATAAGACCTGGGAGAACCCAGTCTTGGACCATGAAAGCTCTGTGTAGAGAATGCTCATGCTTCCACTGCTAGATTCTGATTTGTAGAAAGCAGGGAGGAGCGATATTTGTCAACATGTCACTGGATTCTCAGGTTGCTTTACACTTACTTCGGCGGTCTTTGTGACCTCATTCTCTCCAGAGGACTGTTCTCACTGATGAGAAGTCTTGGCAGGAACCTGACAGTTTCCTTCCACATTCACAAGGTGTTGGCTGCACTCTTGAACATTCCAGCAGGGTTAGCTTAGCTGGCTTGCAGTGCTGCATAGCCAACAGCAACACACTCCCTAGTAGAAAGCGGACTTGCTAATGCTTATTCCTCTTCCACTCCCTGGAGCCACTGTTCTTTTCATTTATTATTTTTTTAAGTTTTAGTTTTTTTAATCGCTTACACTTTTTTACATCATTGTATCCCTGAAATTCTCCCATCACCATGTCACCTGTGAACTCTTATCCTGATCTCTTGTGCTCATCCCTCCCCTAACTTCCCCTCCCTCCATCACCTCCCTTGCTGTATGCTTTGGTTCTCTGTCAGTTTGCTAGTTTAACTTTTTCTTGTCCTTTTGTTTGTTTCCCCTACATCTCACATCTAAGTGAGACCATCCAGTATTTCTCTAGTTCTTTCTGGCTTATTTCTGCTAGCACGATTCTATCTAACTTCAGCTTTGTGGCTTCATCCATGTTGCCACAAATGACATAAGCCTGTCTTTTTTGATTGTTGATAATATTCCATTGTGTAAATATGCTATGACTTTTTAAGCCATTTCACCTGTTTGGGGGTATTTAGGCTGTTTGCATATCCTGGCTGTTTTCATATCCTGAAAGTAGCGCTGCAATAAACATAGGAGAGCAGGTTTCCTTTCGAATTCATGTTTTTGTATCCTGTGAGCAGAAGTGGAATTGCTGCATCAAATAGTAACTCCAGTTTTAGTAGTTTGAGGATCTTCTACACAGCTTTTCATGTGGCTGGACCAGTTTGCATTCCCATCAGCAGTGTGAAACTGTTCCTTTTTCTCCAGATCCTCACCATCACTTGCTGTTGCCCATTTCTCTTTCATATAGGTCATTCCAGTGTGAGGTAGCATCTCATTGTGGTTTTGATTTACATTTCCCTGATTATAAGTGATATTGAGCATTTTTTTCATATATCTGTTATGGAGAAACTGTTTTTCTGACAGTCACTGCTTATTACACTCAAGGAAGACTGAACAGCTGATTTTATCCCTTCCATTTTTAAGAAGACTATGACTGGAAAATGGAGTAGCAAAAGATTAGTGTAGAGAAGGTAAGTGTAAATATTCTTGAAAATTCACCAACCGATATTTTTTTAATTTCCTACTATTGGCAAGGTCCCCAGATGGCGGGGTCAAGTTGGAATAGGGGAAGGAGGCCATTATGAATTAGGCATGACCTCCGTATTTCAAGCATTAACTGCAAAGGGACAGATTCTCTTTGATGGTAGATCTATGTTACAATTACATAAAACACATGATGTTTTTCTAAGTCTCAATCATCCCTCGCCCCTCTTTCACTCACACCTCCAGGTGCTGATTATTTCTCAAAAAACAATTTGCTTAGATTTTTGTCAAGGATCTTAACAGGTTCATACCCAGTCAGTTTTTATTCTGTCTTTTGATAATCAAGGTGGGGGAAGGGGAAGGGAGAAGGAGGTGATTCTCTAGGACCTGAATTAAAAATACAAGAAGTACAGTCATAACTCCCTTGAGACAAACAGTCTGGCTAAGTGGCATTTGCAGAGATGAGAGGTGAATTTAGCTTATTTTCTGTGCCAATTCCACGTGAGCTGAGCACGTAGAGGCCAAGGGTGTATTTTAACCATCCTTTGCTTCACAGAGATTGGAGCAGATGCCTGACATCTAGAGGAACTCATGAAAGTCATTAAAAGTTTTTTTTTAGGCACAAGATTGACAAGTAATCTATACCAATGTTCCACGACAAAATGGCAAGTTGAATGTGCTGTCAGACGTGTTAGAAGCATTGCCGTACGTCAGGCAGCTAGCTTTGGTGTGGTGGGACTGCAGACTTAGCAGAGAGAACCCATGCTCTTACTTCTCTTACTCTGTATGGTTGGGGGCACTGAGACTTACACAGAAATATCCATCACCCAGTGCAGTGATGAAGGAGGTCAGTAGGCCTTTAGACCTGTCATGTCAAATACATTGGCCAATAGCAACCCATGGCAAACTTACGTTTAAATGCAGTTAAATAAGATAAAATTAATAATTCTGTTCCTCCATCACACTAGCTGTCCTTCAGCATGCATTGGCCCTCTAAAGCTAGCAATTACCATATTACAGAGCACCCATATTTCCACCCTTGTAGAAAGTTCTATTGGGCAGTGCCACACTAGGGACTGAGAGGGATGGGCAAGCACCATCTCACTTGACCATGTTCCTAACAAAGCTTCCCAAAGCCCCATCTTTAAGCTACTTTTACTCAAAACCTTATCTCAGTATCTGTTCAGAAAGAGCCCATCTAAAACCCAAACAACATGTATCTTTCATCACCTATAGAGAATGGTCTTTGTCTCTCTATTGGATTCCAGTGATAACTCCAGGGCTATTAAATCCTGGGGGGGAGACAAAGGACAGTGGGTTCTCCGTGATTCTGTCGTATGACCTGGAACCCTCTATCCACGGCAGCCTTAGCCCACTTCCCTGAATTCTCCTCGTCCCTTGATGTCAGAGGAAAATGTGTAGCTCATGAATGTTTTTTACTGACACAACAAGAATTTTTTCACCTTTATTTTCTTGCTGTTTTCCCAAGAGACCCTACAACTGACTTTCCTTTTGTCACAGAGCATCTGCTGGTGAAGTCTCTGCAAGCCTTCTTCCCCTCGTCAGATTGCACGCCATATGCCAGGATCTGCTGGGGTTGCACATTTTCCTGGTTGACAGTCACCGTAAACTTTTACATGTCTGGAACTCATTCATCATAGGCTCTAGATTTTGTTCAAACTTGTAATAGCTCTGTAGTGTTATGGGGCATAAGGACCTTCTCTGTTCAACTTTAATATTCATATAGAAATGTGAAAATTGCAGAATCTTATTTCTTGCAGCGCTGGCCATTAGAATCTCTAAAATTAGACTATCCTTGAAATACCTAAAGATTAGGAAACTCTTAAAAAGATATGTGCATGCAGAGTGTGAACTGTATGAAATGCTGCTTCCTCTAAAGAGGGTTTGTCCTCTTTAATAACATGCAGAAGTCAAATTAGTCAGTAGAATTTGAGGTCCACCTTCCAGCAGTTTCCCCATGTCCATTTTCCAGTGGTCTTGCTCTTTACATCCCCGTGGAGAGAGTATATACTTTGATGTCTTTTGTACAATGAGGTCTGGCTTTCAAATTCTTCAAGGGAGCTGCAGAACCAATGGATGTTGCTAATTTAGGTCTTAGACAAATTCTAAATGAGACATGCATTATTTGCCTCAGTTTTCCATTGTTACAGCTCTTGATAACTTTTTCATGTTTGAGCACCATTTATACCCACTGAGTTCTTGTTTTCATCCATTCTCTTGCCCTCTAGTTCGTCCAGTCCAGGAAATGTCTGGTCACAAAACAACTTAGTCTAGGTTAGTTCTCCTGTCTCTCTCAGTAGATTAACCATACTATGATTTAGAAAACATGTATAAGCTTAGCTACAACCAAGTAGCCTGACAGTCTGCCACCCATTCCATCATCTGGTTAATTAAATGGTACTTTTCCAGGTGTTGTTATTAAATAGTTTCACGAAAAAGTCTCTAGCATTTTCTCTCAACCAGAGAGCAGAATAAATGCTGGGAATATATTGCCACATGCTCTTGTTCACATCTGAACAAGGTAGTTCTCCTTTATTCTTTTATTAGCTGACTTTGTAAAGAATTATTTAATTCATGCTCCTGTTCACTCTCTTTGAATCTTGGAGTCACCACAGCTACCTGTGGTAACCGTATCAGTCATATAAGGCTCGTTCCTGTTTATTTTATTCTTTGCTGACTTTGTTTTAGAAACCCCTGAGTACAATTAGAAAATTTTTAGAAAGTTGGGGGATCATCAGAGAAAAAAATGTGATGACTAGAGGGTTCTGAAGTTCCCTTACAGAAGCTAATATTTGATATCTCTATCCAACTTTATATCTACTGTTAACATGTGAGACAATTCTCAAAATTGGCTGTGGTCAGAGAATTTACACCATTGAAAATCAGCAAACCCTGCAAATCAGGGCTGTTCCCCCACAGAGAACCAGTTGTTAAATATTTACTGGCACTCCGGTAGACAAAGGTCATCCTAAATTTGGCATAAAAAATTCAAGCTCTTACAAAAGCATTTGAAACATTTTCAGAGCACTTGGAGCTATTTCTCTAAATCAGTAGATAGCAGCCCTTTGAGATCCAATATCTTCTTTATTTACTATGTGTTCTGTAATACATCCTATACTATTCCTAAATGAAATGCAGAGATAACATAATCTATACACGCCCACAAATACATACAATTTAAACCAATATAGCATCCTACTAATAATATATAAGGGAAAAAATTTTACAAGAGATTATTTTATTTTATTATTATTATTATTATTATTGTTCACAAGAGATTATTTTTATTTTTATATAAATGTTTGTACATGACTACATTGGAAAATAAGATAAGATAGCCAGCTACTCCAGAACCAGATGAAAACAGCAACTGCGAATGCAGGGTGAGAGAGGCAAGATTATAGTGAATTTATATGATACTCTGATGAACAACTCTTGATCAAATCTTCACAATGCAAGGCACACTCTTCCCTCAAAACACAAGGTAATTGCATCTGAAAAGATCCAGTACTTACTAAAACTATGCCCCTCCCCTAAAAAAGTGTGTGTGTGTGTGTGTGTGTGTGTGTGTGTGTGTGTGTGTGTGTGTGTGTGTGTGTGTGTAGGAACTTTTTCAATACAGGAACCCATTGAGAGGGGTCTTTTTAAAATCTGTGAGTCATCTGTCCCAGATATTCTACACTTGTGAAGTAAATACTTTTATTTACACATACATATCATTTCTAGGCTCAATTTATTTACATGTGTGAATTACCTGCATTCTAAAGTTGTGCGGGACATGGATAGTTCTTCACTGTACAGAACAGCTGATATCTCTAGCCCCACCTACTGAATGCTAATAGTGTTCCTGGTCAAAGGGGCAGCCAAAAATATCTCCCCTGGACTCTCAAAACAGCCTAAGTATAGTATTGCCTAATTGAGAACCAGATCTCTGATCAAAGTCAAAGGACACGCCACTTTGTTTTAATGAGTCAATATTTAAAAAGAGAGAAAACTGACTAATTAAAGGAACAAAGACTCCTCGGCATCCAAAAAAAGGAGATCCCAACTTACCCAAACTCTCAACAAGTTGAAAGGATACAGGCATAACTGGGAGAGACAGCAGGAGAGTGTGAGGAAAAGGGATAATGTAAGAGAGTCTCCTGTTCAGCAAGCACAGCTTGACAGAAACCTGGGAGGCTGAGTGAGCAAGGATGCAGAAGCAACCAACACCAGGAAATGACAGACTTAGGGTGAAATCACCCATCATACTTAAAACTTTCCTTCTCCGGGAACTGTAGGTGGCATAAGGAGCAGTCAGATGAAACACTAATTTCCTCAATATTTCTTTGAAAGATAAAAACTATATTCTAGTAGACTAAGGCTTTGGGGTTTCTTCATCTGACACAACTATTAGTCAAAGGCCTGGTTATGTAGGTGCTGACATGAAGTTTTATAAGAATGCTGACATGGGCTTTTGTCAAAATGCTCTTTGTACTTCAGAGTTAAATATTCAAAGCTAATTCTGCAGTGACATCTGACCTCCCCATCTCCCCTTCCCTCCAGTGTTTGACCTGCATATAGAGAGAGCTCCTTTCCTTCTCAAGACTGTTAACCTGAGCTGTTGTTCTCACACATTTTCAATCCAAGGACCCATCGAGATGGGTCTTTTAAAAAACTGTGAGTCATCCGTCCCAGCTATGTCTTCATTTGCGAAGTAAATACTTTTGTTGACACATACATAGAAAGAAAGAAGTGCATAGATTGTAAGTACACTGTTTGCTGAAACACTTCCTTACCGTGAAGCCTACAGAGTAAACAGTATGCAGGTCAAGAAACCAAAATATGAAAAACAAAATACCAAAAGGCACCTTTGTGCTTTTTTCTAGTCACTAATCCTAACCCAAGGGCATCATGTATCCCAACTTCTAACTGCATGGATGAATTAAGCTAATTTTTGAACTTTATGAAAGTAGAATCATGAGCTATCTTATTCAATATTTTTGCAACATTGATCAGCGCTGTTGCACACGCTTAAAGTTTGTTCTCATTGCTAAATGGCATTGTATGAATATAAAATACTTACTTTACCATTGATGGATACTTGGATCATTTTCTGTGTGGGCCTCTTCTGGCTAGTGTGACTATGCCCATTGCTTTGCACAAATCCTTTATATAAACATATGGGCACATAGGAATGTATACATCTGTATATATGCATCTACCTATGTGTATGTATGCCTATGTATAGATAGGAATGGAATCACCATGAAATCTACATAGTATGTCAGATTTCAGTAGATAATGAGAAATTCTTTTCCATTTCCACTGAAAGTATATGAAAATTCAGATTTCTCCACATATTTGCATATCCCTGATGTCATTTGTTGCTTTGTTTTAGCTATGCTGGCAGGTATGATCTGTATTAAACATTTTGTTTTGTATGTTTTTAGGATACCTTGTTGAAGTGTGATTGACATACATTAAGGTATAAAATTTGACAAGTTTTGACATATGTTATACTTCTGAAATCATCATCACAAGCAAAATACTGAACATACTCAGTTAAGAAACCAACAAAATGAAAGGGCAACCTACGAAATAGAAAATATTTACAAATCATGTACCTGATAGAAGGTTAATATCTAATGTATATAGAAAACTCATAAAACTCAATAGCAAAAGCCTAATTTGATATTTAGGCATGAAATTGTTGGAATAATTGGTAGGCTTACAATGATATTTTTAAGAAATATCCAAACTTCTTTCAGATGACTGTGTGATTTTATACTTCAATAGGATTGTATGGGGGAGTTCTAGTTTCTCCATTTCTGCCACAATACTTTGTTATGTGATATTTTTAATTTTAGTGATTCCAGTAGGTGTATCACATTGTGGTTTTAATTTTCATTTCCTTAATAATTAATAACATTGAGCATGTTTTCATGTGTTTTACTTACCACCATATTTGTCTTTGGTGACACATGTGTTCAAATAATTTGCCAGTGGGGATGAAGGTGAAGTATTTGCATTGCTATATTGATTTTTGAAGTGTCTTTATTTTGGCTATAAATCCATTATAAGATATATGCTTTTCAGTTTTTCTCATAGTTTATGTTTTTTCTTTTCATCCTACAAATTATGATGAAATTAAAAATTCTAAAGGAGGACTTTTCATTGAGATGCCATATACATTATCAATTTTTTTTTGTATTTTACATTGAGGTATCATTGGTTTACTGTAACACTATATGTGATTCAGAGGTAGGAGTACACAACTCTTTGGATGTGTTAACACATCATGTCTTCCCTCAAAGTACCTTTAGTCCTCCAACATGATCCATTGGAACTCCTCCCCACTTTGATCCTTACCCTCCTCCTTCCCTTGTAAATAAACTTAGATCTACAGTCAGATTTCTAGGTTGCTTATTGGTATGATTTATCTTTTCCTCTTTCTTATTTCTATATATCTCATGTGATAAAAAAAACCATTCAATATTTGTCTTTCTCTTTCCTTCTGACTTACTTCTTAGTATTATCACCTCCAGTTCCATATATGTTGTTGAAAAAAAACAACAGTTCATCATTTTTATATCTCTGGTGTATTCTATTGGGTACATACACCACATGTTCTTAATCCACCTCTCCATCCTTGAGTATTTAGAGTGTTTCCCACAATTTAGTTATTGTAAATAGTGCTGCAATGAGTATAGGAATGCATATGTCCCTTCAAATTAGTATTTTTGCATTCTTTGGGTGGACCTAAGAGTGGAATTATTGAATACTATGATACTATGGTAAATTTAATTTTAATTTTTGAAAAACCTCCATACTGTTTTTTTTTTTTTTACAGGACTGTACTAGGCTACATTCCATCAACAGTGTATGAGAGTTCCTTTTTTTTCTCTACAACCTCACAAACACTAACTTTTTATTTCTGGCATTTTGATATGGGTCATTCTCACAAGTGTAAGGGGGCATATTATTGAGGTTTTGATATGCATTTCCTCAGTCATAAGTGATGATAAGTATTTTCTTCATCTGTCTAGTCACCATCTATATGTCTTCTTTGGTGAACTGTCTGCTTAGCTCTTTTGCCCATTTTTTGATTTTTTTTTTTGCATGTGTGTGTGGAATTTTCTATTGTTGTTGAGTTGAATTAGTTTTTTGTAGATCTTGGATATAAGCCCCTCCTCAGAAGTATGATGTGCAAATATTTACTCCCAATCAGTAGGGTGTATCCATTTTAATGATAGTTTCTTTTACTGTGCAGAAGCTTTTTAGTTTGATATAGTGCCATTTATTTATTTTGCTTTTGTTTCTTTTGCTGTTGGAGATGAGTTCTCAGAGACAATTGCTTATGTTTTCTTCTATCAGTTTGCTTTTTATTTGTCAGACCTAAGAAACCTGTGTCCAAATCAAGATCACAAGATTTTCTCCTTTCTCTTTCTTCTAAGTTTAAGCTTTATGTTTTATATTTAGATTCATGGTCTATGTTAATTTTGGTATTTTGTATAAGCAGTGAATCACTGGGTTTCTGCTTAATGGATATTTAATTGTTTCAGTGCTATTTTTGAAATGATTATGTTTAATCATTAGTCTTAATTTTGTTTTACTTACAGTGAGTTTGTTCTAATTGCCTTGAAATAGCAAATCACTATTTCAGTAAGTTTTCAATTTCTGCAAAGCTATACCTGGCTCTACTACTTACAAGAAGTGCTATTTATTTATTTAATCACTCAAAAAACATTTATTGGGTTACCATGTGTCACTTCTGTTATTATTGGCACTGTTACAGTAAACTGGATAAAGTTGCTGCCCTCAAGGAGATTACTTTCTGTTATGGGATTTATGTAATAAATAATAAATGTACGCCAGTTTGTCTGATGGCTATAATAAATGTCTAAATATAGGGCCATGAAACAGACAGTGATGGTCATTAAGAATCTGGAGTCCTAAAAAAAGAAAAAAGAAGGAAAGAAAAAAGAATTTAGAATCCTATTTTAAATAGTATCCTAAGTGAGTTAATCAAGGTACCACATTCATAGAGACATAAGAAAGTGAGAGAATAAATCAAGCTGATATCTAAACAAAACATAATTCAAGCAGAGCAAAAATAAAGTCAAAGATATTGAGGGACTATATTTGGCTTGTTTTATTAAAAAAATAGATGCAGTTAGTTTTTAAAATATTTGAATTGGGAATTTTAGTTAGTGAAGAAACCCTTAATATTATCCAATTCCAGGATTGTTCATAGATTCATCTCCAAAGCTCATTCAGATATATTGATGGTGAATGCCTGCCATAATAGTCACGAAATTTTTTCTATTAAGTTCCAGATCATAAATACTTTCAGTTTGTGGCATATACCACTTCTGTTGCAATCACTCTCTTGTGTGAGTGCAGACATAAAAATATGCAAATAAATAAATCCAAGTGTGTTATACTCATAAAACTTTATTTTACAATAGCAGGTGATAAGCTGGTTGAGGGTGTTAGAATCTGCCAGCTCTGGGCTAATCTAGTATTAGACAGCTTCTCTGGGGTCTACATGTATGGTTCATTTATTTGTTTGTTTGTTTGTTTGTTTGTTTGTTTGTTTGTTTGTTTGTTTAGGGCAGGTGAAGGGTGTGTTTTTAATTTAATTTAATTTTTTAATTTGCATATATATCTGTATTTATATTTATATTACATTATTGTGTACCCCAGGCATTTCTCACTTCTGTAACACCTGTTAACCATTCTACCTTTTCTACCTCTAACCTTTGCCTCCCCCACCTTATTCCCCCTCCTCCTCTCTTGCTCCATTGTTTAGTCCCATTGGTTGTTTTGTTTTTATTTTTCCCTATTTTTTGTTTGTTTTTCTCTATATCCATCATATATAAGTGAGACCATCCTGTATTTCTCTTGTGCTTTTTTGGTTATTTCTGCCAATATGAGTCTTTCTCATTCCATCCATGTTGCTGTGAATGACATATGTTTGTCCTCCTTGATTGATGCATAGTATTCCATTGTGTACATACACCACATTTTTTTCAGTTAGTCATCAGTTTTGGGGTATTTGGGTTGTTTCCAAATCTTGGCAATTGTAAACAGAGCTGCAATAAACATGTGCATACAGGTGCCCTTTTAAATTAGTGTTTTCATGTCCTCTGGGTAGATTCCCAGTAGTGGGATTGTTGGGTCGAATGGTAAGTCCACTTTCAATTGTTTGATGGTCCTCCACACAGTCTTTCATAGAGACTGGACCAGTTTGTACTCCCATCAGCAGTGTAAGAGAGTTCCTTTTTCTCTACATTCTCACCAACACTTGTTGTTGTCCGTTTTATTTATATGGGTCATTCTTACTGGTGTAAGATGGAATCTCAGTGTGGTTTTAATTTGCATTTCCCTGATTATTAGTGATGTGGAGCACTGTTTCATATGCCTATTAGCCATCTGTATCTCCTCTTTAGTGAAGTGTCTTTTTAGTTCTCCGCATTTTTTGCTTTGTTTTTGTTGAACTGTAGGAGCTCTGTGGATCTTTGTTATCAGACACTTGTCCCTTGTCTGGAGGGCAAAAATTTTCTCTCGGTTGGTTCACTGGGGTCTTTCATCAGGACAGTAGGAATCCTGTCCTGGGTTCATATGGGGCACCTCAGCCATTTATTTGTCATTGGGAGTCACAGCCTCTCCATGTTACTGATTAGACCAGACAAGTTCTCACAGGTTGTTAATAGGAAAGCAGATATCTAACCTCCCAATTCAGGTTCCTGACAGCAGCCTACCCTCAGCACTCCAGATTTGGCATAGATGACTTACACAGATGTTGGAAACAAAGTCCTGAGAGCAACCTACTCTGCCAGTGCGGCCTCAATGAACTTTTCCCATGAAGCTGTTCAGAGTTCCAAGAGATGGTTTTTAGAGGTCTTTGTCATAGTCCACCCGTGCCACCCAGAAAACAAAGGGAAGAAGGTCCTGACCCAGTCAAGGAAAAAGAGCAGGTCTTTTATACCTGGGAGATTCCCAGGGTTTAGCAAATACCTGAGAAATACCAGTCTCCTTGTTTTTCTTATGTTAAATTCTAAACATATCAAAAGAGTTTTGGTGCAGTAGAATGTAAACTAAACTTGACTTTAAAAGAGAGACCAGATTTCCCATTTAATAGATCACAGAATTTAAATTGGAGCAAATAAAAAAAAAATCCAGAGATGGGGGATGGTGGTGATGGTTGTATCACGGTGTGAATGTACTTCATGCTCATGAACTGTACTGTACTCTGAAAGTGGCAAACTTTATGTTTTTTATATCTTTTGCCACATGGGGAAAAAAGGCAAAAATCTGTCACAAATTGACTCCTAGAAAGAACTCTTAAAATAACAAAAATGTATTTCTCTGTGAAAAAAAAAGTCAGAACTTTAACCATCTAACTGATGGGAGAATAGATAGTTTCTTTGTCTCCTGTCATTCATTGTCTAGAGATAAATGGGCCAGGCTGGCAGGATAGCTGTGCTCCACATGAATAGTCAGGTACGTAGTCTCCTTCCATCTGATGGCTCCTGCGCTTCCTGTAGGCTGTTCTCCCCCATTTATGGCCTGTGGGGTCCCACAGCCTCTGGCTGGCAGAGAAGAAGGGAGGTAACGGGGGAAATGGAAGAGTCTTTGTTAAGGACATAACATGGAGCTTGCACACAGCAAGTTCCATTTTGTTGATGAGAACATAGTCACAGCACCATGCCTATAACCAATGAGGTTGGGAAGCGTGGCCTCATGTACTCAGCTGAACATCTATTGCTGTAGGCTTTCTAAGGGATTATTGAATTGGGGGAAAGTGTTAGCGTTAACAATTTGCCACAGTTTACAAAAAGAAGTGAAAATATTTTTTTTGGTTTTAACCTGTGTGAATAGTGATGTTTAATGTTGCATAATATTTGAATGTTACCCAAAAACCTCATTTTAAAAAATTTAATTCTTCAATATTGCCTTCCCTTGAAGTAGTGTAAGGCTCAGAGGGATTGTAGGATTAAACAAGACCGCTGAATTCAGAGCCAAGACCTCAGCATAGACTCAGAAATGAGTTCTAGGAATTCACCTTTCTTGACACCTAGACCTCTGCAGGCGTCACCAAGTGAAATTTCCCATTAAAGTCAAATGACTGACAAGACTGAAGACCTTGACCAAAACTCAGATGATATTGCCCAACCCTGGCAGTTTTCTTTAGATTCCCTAGAGTGTGAAGTCCTGGCACTACTGTCCTTTGGTACTTGATACAGTGAGTGATCTTCTATTTTATCATCACTGCATTTTCCTTAAACAGAGAAGAGAGAGATTGAACATTCTTGTTTATCCTTTTCCTTTCTTGCCCACCCTTTTTTATATGTTACCTTCAGTTTCAGTGAAAGCAGGCAGTCCTCTTCTTTCAATGAAGGACTGTCGAGAAGCAAGTTTACTAGTACAGGTACTGACTCAGAGGATTCAGAGCCAAACTCTGAGTCCCCCTAACAGGTAGTTAAGGGTCGATGTACACTTTCCATGTACGGGGCTTCCAGGTGAGCTGTCACTGGTGGTAGTTCATGACCTGATGTGGTGAAGATAAAATGAGGAAGATTCAAAAGAAGTTGGGCTGCATCGCAGTAAACTGAGTCAGTATGTAATTGGTTTTGATCTAGATTCATAGGTTGTATTTCTTAGGTTACTATGCTTCAGAATACTTCAGGTGATCCTGCTTTTCACCTGGTCATCATACTTCATTAGAACTGTGGCTTTCTGAAAAATCCTTGCAAACCACTTTTATAGCATCTCTAACTCAAAACCAGCAAGCAAACAATGACAAAATGTCAGAAATTAATATTGGGAGTCATTATGATGTCCTCTCAAAGAGAAGTTTTCAAAACCCTAGGGTAAGGTGGGTATTGAGAAGGTGACTTTCTACTCTGCTATTTGAAAGGAGAAAAGAAATATTTTTTATCAAAAATGTTTATATTGTATTCATAGTGTGTGTGTGTGTGTGTGTGTGTGTGTGTGTGTGTGAGTGTGTGTGTGTGCCTGCATGAGATGTGCTTATATACACATCATTGTTTCCCCAACAGAAATCTCACAGAGATTTCTATCTGGCTTTATGTTACCCTCACAATTCCCACTCAATCACAGTGGGCTTTTTATTTGCCTTTTGCTCTGTCAGACACAAGGATGAATTTAAACTCCTTTCCCTCTTCAGTGGCCTCTCTGATGTATTTGCTATCTTTTACATTCCCTTTCCCAGTAGAATCTGATGGAAATTCCTTTTGGGCCTTTAGCTTTTCCTCAGAGTTAGAAACTTTTGTGTTGCTAATGGTCTCGCTTCATTAGCATTACAAATCTCAGGACGCTCTTAGAGATCAGTGTTGGATCTGGGGGCTCCCAGCACAACCTGATTTATCAAACCTGTTTAACTGAACTCTCCAGTGGCCAGTGCCTTTGACCTTATTTCTGCTTGCACATCTCATCAGGGAACCCTTTTCAAGGATGGGAGAGGAAGACTCATGCTTAATCTCAGAAATGTTCCTATTGTGCCTCTTCCTACTTTGTTTACAGTTTACCAAGCAGCCATACTCTCCACCACCTTTGGTGCTGAGAATGTGAGTAGATATGAGCAGAGCCCTGATCGACAAGTAGCTGCATAGACACATAAGTGGGTGGGTGGACAAAGAAGAGGGTATATGGATTCGTAGGTGGGTAAGTGCATGGATAGATCGGTGAATGGATGGATATCAAAAGAATGAATGAAATGCTTAGTGAAGGGAGGTAAGGGAGAAAAGAAGGAAAAGTAGATAAATAGCACATCTTCCACTTTGTACAATATTCATTTAATCTACCACTATTGGTTTTATGTTCCAGAAGCCAAATAACACCTTTGCAGAAAATATCATGTGGTCTATTTCCTGCCTTCCATGGGTACAGAGGGTCTTTTCCAATATTTCATTGTTATTCTGACTCAATATCTGCTTTGCAAAATAGACCATCATCTTTTATATAATTTGTGTGCACGTATGTGTGTATAATATAAGTATATATGTATATATATATATATATATATATATATATATATATATATATATATATATATATACCAGTGAACTAAGTCAGTATGTCATGGGTTTTTATCTAGATGTATAGATACCTACATATAGACATATAGATATAGACACACATATATACACATATCTATGTACACATACACACAATGCTTCAGTGTTGTGGTATTTAAACAGGTACGTACAGCACAATCTCTTGGGAATCTACCCTGCTTGCCTATGTCTAACTTTCACCACCTGAAGTGTGCATCCTGGTTGAAAATAACTGCTCTGACAGAAGATTCTCAATTGTTGACAACAGTCATATTTGAACTGTGTGTTCCTGACTTCATTTTCTCCTGGTAGACAGCCCACTAACATTTTTAAAGTATTTGTTATATCTCAGGCAATGTTCTAAATGTCTTTTACTTGGATAACCTCACTTAATCTTGACCACAGCTCTTTAAAGAAGTTACCGCTAGTATCTCCATTTCTTCCAGACAGGGAGTTAAGGCATGAAGAGCTAAAGTCCATGGTCACACAGTGAACCAGAGACAAAACAGGACTTAAACCCACTCCATGGAGATCCAGCCATGACCCCAACCACCATGTCTTACCACCTGCCTGATTAGAGAATGGTTTCTAATAGAAATTTCTGCAGTAATGGAAATGTTTTGTATCTGTGCTGGCCTAGTAACCTAGTAGTCACTGGCCACATGTGGCTTTTGAGCACTTGAAATTCAGCTAGTGTGACTGAGGAACTAAGTTTTTAATTATATTGAATTTTAATTAATTTAAACAGCACAGTTTAAAAGCCAACTAAAAGCTTCTGTTCACACATAAGATCTCAAAAGATGAAGTGCTAAACTAGGCATTAGGTAGGCATTGCAGTTGTAGACATTATCCCTTATTAATAATATTAACATGAAATAATTGCAAAGCACTCTTAGAATCCTTTATGCTTCTTTCCATCCTTGAAAAGAGTTTTGCTCTTCTTTTAAGTACTCTGCCAACTAGGGGCACATTTAATCTTAGCTCATTGGAAAGACATGTTGAGATGAGCCAGAAAAAAAAAGAATTCAAGCAGAATATAATACCGGCATGTCGTGTGTGAGTTGTAGCATGGTGGCACACTTGGCAATTCTTATCACAAATAGGGTAAAGTAGAAAAGTGGGAAATTATGAGCCAAGAGAAAAGAAAAGATTATTCTGGGTGAAGTAATATGCTAGAAAACCATGTTGCTCTTCATGTGATACCCAATTTGAAATTGATGAAGTTTTTAAAAGAAGTGGAAAAGTGAAAGTTATCAAAACCCAAATGCATACAGCTGGGCTTTATTGAGCCAGAGACAAGACAATAGAAAACTTGATGAGATGTTGAATGTTGGCTAATAACTGATGGACACAAATACAACCCTGGGTCCACCCCAGTATCCTGCTGGTTTTAGCAAGGAGAGTTTCATTAAGCACACGTGCCCACGTGCACATGTGCCCATCAGTGGCTTCTTTGTTCTACAAAGACAGGAATGAGCAGCTATATATACTGCAAAACCTAAAACATTTCCTGTGACCTTGTACATAAAATGTTTACTGATCCTACTTTAGAACATAAGGGGGATATGTATTTACACAGCCAGTTTGAAGTAGTTTTGTGGGATCATCAAATTCAAAAATGCTGCCACTAGAATTCTATCCAGCAGAGGTTTTGGTTCACATACCCAGGACTTCTTATAATGCTGAAATACTTAGCAACCTAAATAACCAACAGCTGGACACTGAATAAATTCATGTCAGTGCATTAATGTCAAGAGATACTATTCTGGGCTTTTTTGTTCCTTTTTTAAACAAGATAGTTCTGTATATACTCATTCGTAAAATGAGGTACTTCTGTTCATTATTAGAGTAGTTCAGGAAATTTTGCTAAATAAAAACTATATTACAGAACAATATATATTATTTGATCATATTTCTACTAAAACAGACAATTCACCCCTCTCCACACTCAAAATATACAGATAGTTTCCATTTGCCTAGCAACTATCAGGGAGCCTGGCAAATGTCAGGTTTGATGAGTGAATACATGAAAGAGATATACAGACATATTTACTTTTCATTGTATATTTTCTGAACTAGACTGTCAGAGTTTGTAAGAATATGTATTACTTTTTAAAAACTTCCAATAAAGAAGAAAAGAAGGAAATAACTTAAGATTGGTAATTTCTTCCACAAACTCTCTTACTGAGAGAATATCAACAGCAATGGCAGCTGAGAAATTCTCAGGAGCCCAATGGTTTGTACTGAGACCTCAGGAGAAGTGGTTAATATTTAAGCTGCAGAACCAACACAACCTTGGGCTGGAAACTGTGGCTTCAGGAGTCACAAAAGACAAAAGCAAAAGAAGCAAAGAAGCAGAAGCAGAAGCAAAAAAATGCTGTAGGAAGCCACTCAAAAGTGGGGAAAGGGAGATGTGTGTCCTTTGTCCTGAAGGGGATAATATCGCTAAGTAACTCGGTGGGAAGAGTTTATTGGAGAACAGCAGAAAAATCAGGAAGTTGGAGAGAAAGGAGCCAAATGCAGACAGGACACACACAGGTAAAGAGATGCTTCATTTGAGGTTAAGAACACATTTCTTGGGGTACTGTGAAAACCCAAGGTTACATAGAGCCACCTTTCCAGTTCACCTTGAAATCATCCTTTGGCTTCTGGTATAGGATCTATGGACATCAACAGTTCTGGCCCCTTAGCAGGGGGACTGACTGGAGGGCCAGGGGCAGTTTTTCTGCACTGAGTATTGTTAGCACTTCTCCCTGTTGCCAACACACAGATAGCTCTGCCCAGTGGGAAGTGCAAAAGCTCCAGGAACAGCAACACCACGTGCCCTTGCCTTAGCTTCTCTGCCAACACCACTCCGAACTAACCATTGACTCCTCTGGCATAACTGAAGTTGGAGAGTTTATATGAGATAAACAATGGAAAAAAAAAAGTAAAATGATCTTTTTTAAGAAATAGGGATGATGCAGGTGTGTCTTTGAAAACCATCAGGGCCTACCTCCCTCACTCTAGCCCTGTGGCTGCCTACTCTCTGCACGCCTGGTGTCTGGGTTGGATGTGTCTGCGCCTGTGAGTCTTTTTTATTTAGACATCACGAGGCATTTGATCAATTTTGAGCACCGCGAGCCACGGTGCTGGTGCAGAGAGGCCGGCTCACTCTTCACAAAACTCTCCAGTTCAAACATGTTTGCAGAGCATGATTCATGGTGTTTCTTTCTGGATTGTCCAGTGGGTAATTGCTGGACAAAAACCAGAGAAACAGATGTAGACCCTGAACCTGGCTATAAATTTTTGTTTTATGATTATGGGTTTCAAATGTGCTGTGTCACACTGACAAATACACAGTTACTCTGAAACAAAATGGATTTTGGTCTGAAACTTTTTCTTTTTTGTTTGTTCATGGCTGGAATACTTTTATTCGAGATTCTTTTATCATTGATGGAATAAAAGAAAATAGACATCATACTAAAAAGGTTTTTACTTGACATCATACTAAAAAGGTTTTAAGGAAGGTTTTCTTTTTTCTGTTTATTAAGTGAAGTTTCATAATTTAACCTTTATTATCAACAAATCACCTAGACTATTTTTTCACTTTCTTCCTATTCATTAATTCTTGCAGTTACATGGATATGTAGTTAAAGAACTCTAGCTTATTTGTGTGTCCTTGATTTTATTTAAGGTGAAAATTTGGAGGGATAATCAATTTTTTAAGAAGTAAAAGGATTAGATTTACTAAGGAGGAAATAAAAAAATGTGTGGACAAATTGTGGGACTGCTTTATAAATTAATACTTGGATTAAAAATTAGCCCTATTAGTTGCTTTCAGCATAATTAATTTATGATGAGAAATAATGAATTGATGAGTCAATACTGTTGCATTGTAAGAAACCCATAATATTCTATTCACAAGGATTTAAATACTGATCATTCTTTATTTTTCTAAAGTTAAAGGAACCACAAGGTGATTATAAATTTTAAATGTTCTTGTGCAAAGAAAGAAAACACCACACCCCAATCTCTAATACATACACACACACAGACACACACACACACACACACACACAGTCTATGACAGGATATTTAGGAGAAAAAAATTGGAACTGTCATCTACTTTCTGAAATGAAGCTGACTTTCTAGTTAGAAAAATGAGAGTGAGCAGAAATTGGGGGACACCATTCCCAAGTTCACTTCCTTATCACCAGTGGAACCTACACTTCAGAATGGTGGTAAGAAAATTCTGTGGCTTTGCTGTGTAACAGATACCTGCGCACACACACCACGATTCAAACACCATCTCATCCATGTCCATCAACAGGGATAAAATGAGGCCGGGCACAGTGGCTCGTGCCTGTAATCTTCAGCCTATGAAGCAACTGGGGCTAGGGATCGCGGTTCAAGTCCTGCTCAGGGCAAGACAGCGAGATCTAGTCCCAAAAAATAACTGGGCATGGTGGCGTGTGCCTGTAATCCCAGCTATCTGGGAAGCTGAGGCTGGAGATTGCAACGTGAGCCTGTGGTTCCATGGGCAAAAATAGCGAGACCTAGTCTCAAAAAAAAAAATTAATTAATTAATTAAAAAATAAAATAAGCACAGTTTCCAAGGAACTCTCAAGACCTTAAATAAGCATTTCAGCTATATGTCTGATGGGTCACTTAGAACAAGCACAAAATGTGGTACTTTGTATACAATACTTCACAACCATATCACTTTCCATATGTTAAGTGTCTTATACATACCTCTGCGCACCTCACTAAAAATATAATGGGTTTCTTTATAATAAAGCTCCATTAAGCATTAAACACACAAACACATACAGAGAGAGAGAGAGAGAGAGGAGAGAGAGCTAGTTTCATCAAAGTCTTACCTCCTTATTGTCCTGGACTTTTTTTTAATTAAATAATTTATTTATAGATAAATGTCACATCTTATTGTCCTGGACTTTTCAATAACAAGAACTGAGCTTGCTGGGTTGAAAATTGTTTTGGTATAACTTCATAAAAGGATCTTTTACTTGGTAAGTGTGTGTGATGCATACTTTTCATGTTACTCCCTGACCACTTAGCAACTCTGCTAGACAGAACATCGGTGGTGCAGCATGGGGTAGGGTGCCCCCTGATAGGCTTTAAAAGGCCAGGATACCAGCGCACATTCCAATACTGTCTTCAAAAAGGAGCCAGAGCAGTTCTCCTGCAAGGGGTGAGCAAGCTGTTTCTGCACCCACCTACATGCAGGCCCCACTTTGTGAGAAGTAAATACTGGAGAGGCAGTGGAGAAGGGAGGGTGTTTTAATTCCTCCCCAGAGTTTCCTGCCTTTGATGTACTGTTGCATCCTTTAAGCAAGTTGTGCAAAATGGCCGCAGGGTGGTTTGGCACTCCCTTTTAAAGCTCTTTGCCTGCCTGCGTTTATTTGTAAATATTGCATCTGTCCTTTTCCCATTTTAAGGCTGGCTGGCCAACTTCTCCTTCCTCTAGGCTGGGTCAGTAGACAGTGTATTAAAAAATGATCTTTTTCTCTTAAAATTGGCCTAATAAATTGCCAGAATGGACAGGGATTAGTATAGTGAAAACGACCTTGGAAACATAAAATCCTCACACATGACCAATTTTCAAAATATGTCTTTATGTGGTGGCAGTGTTGTTGATGGTGGTGGTGGTGGTGGTAGTGGTGGTGGTGGTGGTGGGGTGTGTGTGTGTGTGTGTGTGTGTGTGTGTGTGACTGAAGAGGTCATCAACATGCTGTTTGTGGTGCAGGGCTACTAGAATGTCAAATTTGTTTCCACCCTAGACTGTGATTCTGGGGTTCTGGGTTCTACCCATACTTCTGAGCTGTGTGATCCCAGGTAGTCTCAACATCCCTGTGCTTCTGCTTCCCCCAGTTGCAAAAGAAGTGAGTGACTCACAGCTAGTGTTTCCTTCAGGACAGGTATGAGTTCTGGTAAGTACCACTTCTTTTGTCGTCACAGCAAACCATGGAGAAGTGTAGTATTGTATCTCCACTTTACAGATGTGGAAACTGAGGCCCAGAGAGATAAAATACTTGTCCTAACTGACACAGCTGGTGAGTGGTAGAACTGGAGTGGGGATCTAGTTATTTAACTGCTACAGACTTGTTCCTAAATACTATTTTGTGTTTTTGAAATCGAGATCTGAAATGTGTGTGTGTGTGTGTGTGTGTGTGTGTGTGTGTGTGTGTGTGTGTTTGGGGCAGAAATAACTGATTCTCCAACACTTCATAGGCTTCATATAGACTTGAGAGACTTGTTCAAAAGCAAATGAATTCAGAACCTGAACTTTTTACTCCGAAGCAAATTCAAATCCTTCAGGCAGGACTTATAAGACAGAGACAAGGGAAAGACTCTCAAATGGAAAGTTTCTTAACCCAAAGCTTCCCTGAGGGCTAGCTGCTCTCTGCTCTACAGTTTAGGGCTTGTATGTGCTTTTTCAGGAGTGGAAAAATACATAAGTTACAAGGAACTTAACAGACAGAGAGGCGCACAGAGGAATTTAAAGGGTGGGCTGGGGGCGAGGGGGGTGGGCGGGGGCAGAACGGGCAAAGGGAAAACGTGGGCTTCTAAGCTAAGCCGCTGTAAATAAAAAAGCTTAAAGGCAGAGAAGTTGGCGCTCAACGTGAGCCAGGAGCGTTGAGCCAGGAGCCGATCCCGACTCCTCCCCTGCTCGTTTTAAAAGCACTTCTTGTATTGTTTTTAAGGTGAGAAATGGGAAAGAAAGAGCCGGCTCGCGCTCGCTAGCTGCCTGCCTCTCTGGCTGTCTGCTTTTGCAGGGCTGCTGGGAGTTTTTAAGCTCTGTGAGAATCCTGGGAGTTGGTGATGTCAGACTCGTTGGGTCATTTGAAGGTTAGCAGCCCGGGAAGGGTTCACCGAAAGTTCACTCGCATATATTAGGCAATTCAATCTTTCATTCTGTGTGACAGAAGTAGTAGGAAGTGAGCTGTTCAGAGGCAGGAGGGTCTATTCTTTGCCAAAGGGGGGACCAGAATTCCCCCATGCGAGCTGTTTGAGGATTGGGATGCCGAGGACGCGAGCGAGCAGGGCAAGGCTTGTCTGGGCACCGTCGGGGTAGGATCCGGACCGCATTCGGAAGGCTTTTTGCAAGCATTTGTTTGGAAGGAGAACTTGGGATCTTTCTGGGAACCCCCCGCCCTGGCTGGATTGGCCGAGCAAGCCTGGAAAATGGTAAATGATCATTTGGATCAATTACAGGCTTTTAGCTGGCTTGTCTGTCATAATTCATGATTCGGGGCTGGGAAAAAGACCAACAGCCTACGTGCCAAAAAAGGGGCAGAGTTTGATGGAGTTGGGTGGACTTTTCTATGCCATTTGCCTCCACACCTAGAGGATAAGCACTTTTGCAGACATTTGGTGCAGGGGAGATCATGTTTGACTGTATGGATGTTCTGTCAGTGAGTCCTGGGCAAATCCTGGATTTCTACACGGCGAGTCCCTCTTCCTGCATGCTCCAGGAGAAAGCTCTCAAAGCATGCTTCAGTGGATTGACCCAAACCGAATGGCAGCATCGGCACACTGCTCAATGTAGGTTTATTTTTTCCCTTCTTCTACCAAGAAAAAAAAAAAAAAAACTGTCTCTCTTGCATGCAATAAAGACATTGGAAACAAACTGCATTGGTAGCAAGACAAAGGATTTAATGATTTAATGCTGAAAGGGTGTGATATGCTGGCTTGCATATTGATTCCCTTTGCTGAAAATTTCCTGTTAGATGTTTTCTTCCCAAACAACCCCTCCCCACCCCTTCTCCTCTTCTTACCAACCTTCCAAGTGTCTTGAAAACAATTTTTTAAATATGCATGGAGGGAGGGGGAAAGTCAAGGGTGACCACAGGACTTTGAAACATTCTTCAAGTAAGGCGATTTGACACATTGTGCAGTGTTTACTAAGATGTATGCAGAGGGGTATTTAACTTTGCTGTTCTTTGGATTAGCTACTAGTTGTATATATCTTCCCCCCCCTCCCCTTCCCCCTTGTGTGTTTCAACAGTCCAAAGTAATTAAAATATGACATCTTCCTTGCAAGAAATTTAGCCTAATTAAGGTGGCTGCTGCTCCTCAAGTTCATAAACCACCAGTTAAAGCTGCTGCCTCCAATGTTTTCCTTGCTAAGGAAAGGCAATATTTCTTAGCATTGACCCTGCTGCCACCTTTCCGAGCCACTTTGTTGCTCTAAGAAGTTGCTGTTTTGCTAGAAAACTACTGGCAATGAACACCCCTTGGGCTGAGCCATCCATTATTTCCATATCTTGCAATTCAGCCAGGAACCTGGACATTGGTGAAAGGAAAGGAAATATAAGTGAGGTAGCCCTGTTTTTGTTTTGGCTTTTTAAAAAAGATTAACTGTTTGGTTATCTGATGTTGACATGGTGCCGAGGCAAGCATCTGGTGAGCAGTAGCCTGGCACAGGTTTGAGAAAAGACCAGAAGTCCCAGAAAATCCCACCTTCGGGTGGCTGTAGTGGGAGCCTGCAGGGTGCATACTGACCTGACAGTGATTTAGATAAATGGCTCAGCTATCTATCAAAATGTTTTTAGTACTTTATTTGACAATTCATTGGCGCATTAGCCTGAAAATGACATTTTAAATCTTTGTTTTCAAACAGGTCAAAGTTTAACTGAAAGAAATTGAGTTTTCTTAATAACCTGGTGACTTATCTAATGAGGGAAGAAAAAGGAGAGAGGGGGACAATGACAAGATTTAAACTGCCTTCTCTGAAACTTTTTCTTAGAGGAAAGACTTGCTTCTTGGGTCAGGAAATCAACAGGTCTGTAGCTGAAAAATCAATAACCATTTGATGCCAACCAACAGTCTGGCTGCCTAACTTAATATTTCAGAGAGCCATAGCCAGGGCAGAAAAAAAAAAGTGTATCGTTTTCACAAGGAGTCTTAATCTTCAGATGCTCCCCCAAATACCTTTTCTTTCCTGCTGCCTCTTTTTTGTATGAGAACTCTGTTACAAAATAATTTTCCAACCCTTTAACAGATTCTTTGACTTTAACTTGTGCGCTTCATAGCAATTAAAACAGTGTGGATACTTAGAATCCCAGGAAACCGGGACTCTAAAACTTTTTCTAGCAAGGGAAGTTCTAATGAAAAGTATTTTTTAATGAAGAAAAAAAAGGCTCAGGAAGTTAGCATAAAGCCCTTAGACCTAGTTGAGCTTTTACCAGCAGACATTCTCCTTTTTGTAATTAACCCTCTAAACATGCCTATTAAGTTTTAGGAGTAGGGGGAAAAGCTTTGTTTGTTCTTGAACAAGTTAAACAAGGGATTTGCCTTATCTAGGGAGAGCGAGTGGTGAATGTGTCATTTGCCTAGGGCCAGTCGATAAGCAAGAAGTGTTGATAACAGCAAAGTTCAGCTAATCAAAGCAACTGTGCATTAGAAAAAGCAAATAAAGGCATCTGACAAAGGGATTTTAGAGATTCCAGTGTCTTATTTTTAAAAGCAGGACAATTCATGCTTAATGTGGTCAATTTTACCAGGGTTTGGTTCCCACACCCCAGTTTCAGTTTAAAGGAATAAAATGCAAATATCGCTATATCCCTTAAATGGCTGTCTCCTCACTCAGCCAGTTTATCACTGGTCAGTTTAGTTGTTCAAACGATGATGTTTTTAACCATAAATTAAAATTCTAGCAGATCTCTGCCAGGCAGTGTTTGGTTTGGGGTAGCTCAGCTAGCTAGTTTGGGCTTTGGAAAGAAAAGCCTTTCTGGGTTACATTTATATAAGTAAGAAACATAAAAACACACTACCTTTTCCATTTTACTTAATGACTGTTTTGACGAGAAACAGATCTGTTTGTGCTCTTAACACAGAGGAAACAGTGGGCAAGGAGGAAAAAAATAGCACGAAATTCCAACCAAAACTATTTTCTGCTTTGAGATCCTACTTATTTTTTTTATGGTGTATGTGTTTGTAGTAATTAGAGTAAAACCTTTGAAGGGGAAAACATGCCAGAGCTTTCCTTGAAAGGTGTTAGAATGTGCTTTTTATTTTCTTCTTTTAATTTTAAAGATAGAAAAATGATATGCCAACCAGCTGCGTGTTTGAGTAGGGCCTGTGAATTGCTTGTTATAAAATTTCGATGTCTGGATTAGTGGGCCACTGAGGGAATGTGGTATAAATAATATGATTTAAAGCTGTCCCTGGAAGGTATCCGAGTTACTGAGTTCCTAGTCAGATGCGTCCAACGTTATCTTGGTTTTAGACGGTCCCACATGTTTTCAGCATTAATTGTCAATGGCATAGGATAAATCCTAATATTTGTGGTCTAAATATAGTTGCTCTTGGTGAAATCATGAATGTGACAACTTCTTGGCTTCTTTCCCTATTTCTCCCTACTCAACACATCAAAAGAAAAAAAAATTTTTTTTGAAATAGTATTTTACTCATTAATGAAGACAAGTAATCTGCTTTAAAAATAAACAGTAGGGACATGTAATGTAGGAGAGGACTCCTCAAAATACAGGTACCCGAATTTTAAGTATTAAACATATCTATATCCTCTCCTAGTGAGATATAAATTGGGGTCAAAGTGGCAAAATCAAAGATACCCTCTGAAAGAGAGACTAAATAAAGAGTGACAGCCACCGTATGAATTGAATGGGGTTTTGAATAAATATTTCGGTGAAAAGGCTCAATTGTTTTTCTAAAGTAGGACATAATTTTCTGCTTCTGGGCCACATGACAGTGGTAACTAATACCATCAGAAAGTAGAGAAGAAAAGGAACTTTTGCTTAAATCTCAGTGCGGGACCGTGTCATTTGAAAGCAAAAGGAAATTTCCATAGAAAATGAGAAATACGAAAATAATTTCAGTATCCAGTTAACTTGATACTTTGGGTAGTATTGATGTGCAACTTAGAAGGACAAATGCATGAATTTAAATTTTATCATCAAAAAAAGTGGTAAATTCCAAAAAATAAAAAAGATAGCAGGAGAGATAAACAGACAGATGTTTCAACATAAGCTATGGAACTGACTTGGAAGTTTTGATTAGAACTCGATTCACCAGCTCAGATGTAAAGCTATTGCCTTGCAACGCCCCCCCCCCCTTTTTTTTTCCTTAATTGATAAATGAGCAGAATGGTCATTTCTGATAGGCTAGCTGACCTGAATAAGTTTTCTTCTCATTTCTGGAAGCCTGACTCTCACCATACAAAACCAAGTAGTATTTTCATGATCTCTTAAAGCTAAAAGTCAAAAATTCTAAGCATATTCTAAGCCCCCGAGATGGCTGAGAAGGAAAGATAGTCTTATTTTTTCTCCTTTACATGTTCCACAAATATCAATAAACTACCTCAGGAGGAAATATGAGTGTTTATATACTTTCTACTCTCCAAGAGTTTATAATCTTTAAAAATCAGAATTGTTTTTAAAATCCTGAAAATTTTTTTGTTAAAATTTACTCTCTTTGGGAGAAAGATGGGCTGCGGGGTGGGGGTGGGGGTGGGGTTGACACCAAAATCCAAAATGCGACATTTTAAATAAACTCTTTTCAAGTTGCACAGGATTTATTAAACAATAAAGGCAGTGTTCATTTTAGAACATCTTAAACAGAATCTTCTATAGAGTTTGTTACATGTAAGTGCTAATAAATTTATCCTTAAATGACATTTTTATGCTTTAAATGTTCTAATATAAATTGAGTTAACTATCAATTAAATAGATTATTTCGGAGATGGGAGTTTTTGATGAAGGTTAATCAGAAATATCTTGGCTAAAAACCTTGCCAAAAGATATTAATGTAGGATCTTGCCTTTCAAATTACAGGGTAGTTATGGCAATCATACATCTCTGATTTTCCAGAATAACCTAGCTTTCAAATATACTGCCACAGTTCTCACATAAATCATTGAAATATGCCAGATATTTCAATATTACGACATCTCCTAGGCTGGCCCTTGAACCCAGGAGTGGCACAGAAAGTCTTTGTTTGGATTCTATGGTCAATATAACGAAAACGCTCACCGCTTAATTTTTCCATTATGACTGAAGATCCCCTTGTGCTTCTGCGTCATTTTTTAAACATTCGTTACTTCTGTGGCAAATATAAATCTGTGAAGAGAGGGTGTCCCTTGCAGAATGGCTTGAAGTATTAGGACTGTATTCTGACTTTAGCATGTGTGCCAGCCCATATGTGTGTAAGAGGTGTGCACATGTATGGGGTGGGGAGCAGAGGGTAGATTTGTTACTTTCAGTGGCTCTGAGCAAATCTGTGTCCCCTCTTGAAGACTTTCTTTAAAACTTTGAATTGGGGGTGATGGAGAGGAGAGTGCATAGTGAACTCCGATTTTAGATCCTGTCTGTGAGTGGTTTGACTTAAGTGCTTCTTGTTAAATAGGAGAAGAGATAACCCTCGCCATCTCTAATATCTAATAACACAATCTCATCAGTCAGTGTATTGTCCTGAATGCTCCTCTTTTCCTTCCACTCTCCCTTACTTCATCATTAAGTTTGATTCCCATCCCAGTCTCTCAACCCCCTTTCAAGAAATAATAAATAAACTTGCTAACATTCTTTCTCCCTTGGAAGCAGTAGAAAGTGAGTTTACAGGTATTATATTATTTATTTAAGTTTTCAGAGCTTCTTAGATGGAAATTCAGACAGGCAGTGGAACTGCTGACTTGCTTTTTCTCTGGCCTTGCATGGTGGGGAGTAGCAAGGGTGGGGGGGGGGCATTCTGGAAGATAAGACTCTTGGTCCCTTGTATGATAAGATGAGGATAACAGGAACTGACGTCAGAAGGGCAGCCCAGCCCAGCACTTCCTCTCTCCAGGGCACATGGATTCCAGGAGTCTCCAGGCGCCCATAGTAACTGATGAACTGAACCAGTGGGGGGCAAGGGGTAGCTAATTTTAGCAAGAGTGAGAGGAGGTAACAGCATTCTTCATTCCCAAAAGGAGATTTCTCTAAACAGAACACATAGTAAATTGGGGAGAGGGAGTGATATTAAAAACAGGTTTTGAGATAATAATTGCAATTTAACATCTTCACACAATAGGTATTTGCTTCCTAGCTGTCAACAGTTCCACACCCCCCCCCCCAATCTCCTAAGACCTCCATCCAACAATCAGCAAATATTATCACACATGCATCCTGCCAACTCTCCATATAGAAAAGATGGGAGGGAATTCTCATTGTCAGAGTTAATCCCTGGTACTCCTATTTACTTTTCTGAGGCCAGGGTTCCCACCCCCATCCGCATCAGATGACAGGCTGGTGCAGCCATTTCATCTGCCACCAGCCCTGAAACCGCCTTGCAGGCTTTCTTCCCTTCTTTCCCTTTTCTCTTAAAACCCAGAGTTTTTTTCATCTTCTCAAGTATCTCTGACTTGATGTTTGGAGAAGGAGGAATTAGAAAGAAAGGATTCTATTCTTCTTCAAATTCTTATTCTCCTGTGTCTACTCCTTTCTTAAAGATTTCTTTCTTTCTTTAATATTTAGTACCGAATAAGTTCTTTCCCAATTGGACTTGGACTTCGTGAAATGTTTGTTGTTGTTATCGATCAGTTGCTATTGGCCACAGATTAAAATCTGACCAAATTGGGGGGGGGGGGGAAGAAGCTGAATTTAAAATACTGTGCTGAAAATAATGCAGATAGGACCAGTTAAGGGAGGAGTGAGTGCTTCAATGTACTGGGGAAAGAAGATTGGGGTCACATTTATCTCAATTTTTCTCCAATTTCCAAGAAGACCTCATATAATAAATCTCTCTTCTCAAAAATATTTAAAGCTTTTAGGGCTACAGCACCTTTGTCTTGTCATCAAAGTCCATAATTCTAAAAAGCCGATGATCTGAAGGCCATTTCAGCTTCAAAAGATTTTTTTAGGGTCTGGTCTATTGGAAAGCTTGGGGGTATAATTAACTAAAATGGAAATGGAGGCAAGCGAAATTTAGTTCCTGATGTTTTAATTTAGCTCAGTACTGCCATGTGTTATTGAAGAGAATTCTTAAAGGCAAACATAATTATTTCATTATGGCCCTCAGAATGCTTTCATTGGCTTTAATGACAAGAAGCTGTATAAAAAGGCATACATTTTAATTAGTCCTTCTTATATTTACATCAGATAAATAACAAATAATTGATGAAAAACAAGTCTTTGGAATGGATGATTTCACATAGTGTGCTGGTTACAGTTTAATGATGAAACATTTCTCTGTTACTTTGCATTTTAATTATCCAGACATTACAGGAGAGGTGCCATGGCGCTAAAACACTGCCGTTGCCATTTTATGACAAAAAAATCACGATCAATGCCTGTGAATCGGAAGCAGAGAAAGGTAGCTAGAAGCACATCTCAAAGGAAGTCAATTGCCAGTATCATTAATTTTACTACGTTTGTTAGCATTTTGATCACTTTTAGCTTTTACGCTTCATCATCTTTTTGGATTAAGGCTGTCAGGGCTTCATATGCGTTTTTATGGCCCCATCTTCTCTCTGGAATACCTTGCTCTCTCTCTTGCTACCTGTTTCGAAAGCAAGCCTGCAAGTGTTTTTCCAAGAGTGCTGAAAATTCAGAGAACCCTTCTCCACCTTGTAGGTTCACTTATACCTTTGATTTTATATGAAAACCCTTTTCGCATGATTCATCCGTTTTGGTGTACAGAACACTAATTGTTATTATTGATTTTAAATTCCGTGACCATTACAAGGAACCTAGATGACTAGCAGATAAAGGGTAATAATCCATGGAGTTCTGGAACTGTTTCATGTTTGTCTGGACTACTTTATGTGATCAATATTAACTGCCCCATTGAAACTAACTGCTGTATCAAATAACAGTCAATCAAATGAATGTGCTTAGAGATTATTTATTGAAAGCTTTAATTGTTCACTGGGGCCCTGCTTATCAGAGAAAACAGTAGGGATGAGAGATTCGATGAACAGGTTGGGATTTACGGAGAAAGTTGGAGGATGCAGAGGACCAGGGAATCTCGGTACTCCAAGGCAGTTTTTTCTAGTAACTCATGTTGGGCTGCAGTGGGCAGATAGAGTGCTAACACCTCGGCAAGGTTATCCTATCACCTGTGCCTCCAGAGCTGTCTAGTGCAGGTGTGGTGAATTTCATCACCTTTAAACCAGGTGAGTGAAAAGTTATCTTGCTGAAAGCCTTAACCTCCTCACCCACCTACCCTGCCTGCTCACCTGTATTCCTGTCCTCAAGAGCTAAAAGAAAGAGCTTGACTTGACACAGCATCCGTTTCTGCAGCAGGGAAATGGGAATAATAATGCCTACATTGCAGGATTTATAGAAAAGTTGCATGTCATGTCAATCAAGATTGAACTCTAGTTCCCCAAATGAGCAGAAGTCACTGAGTGGAACTTCTGCTCTCTAAGTTCAATGTGAGACCTGTGGCTTATGTGCCTTGGCTGGCAGTGAACAGTATTTTTTTAGTTGGTCCCTCTGTTCATGGCTCTTAACCTGTGTGACAGTCTACCCCATTTGTCTCAGTTTGGAATACAACATGGAATGGATGCTGACTTGGCAGCATCCATCAACCAAAGTCCTAGATTTAGTGCAAAGATTGACTTTTATATAATGAGCCTTGTCATTTTTAAAGTTGTCACAATTGACTTTACTAACCAAGATGCTGTCAGGATGTGGGACACCTTTATTATTCTCTGGAGGATTAGATCTTGTGGTGTTCCCTTCAACAAAGGGGCCTTGAGTGTCTGCCATGTTCCCAGCTCTCTGATCCACTCTGTGGGAGACATTCTTGTGAGAGGAATCAGACAATTCCTCTCCAGACTCACCATGTAGTTGTGACACTAGTGGTTGTGACACACTCCCTTCGATGACAAGTACAAGAACCACCTCAGGACTTTGTGCCGAGAACCACAGCAGTGGGTAATCAAAGGGGTTGGCACATTTTTATCACAAAAGAATAGGCATGAGGTTCGTTGTGTGTAGCTCTCGCAGGTAATCTCTAAAAATGTTCTACAGCATGGTGTGTTAAACTTACCTTGCACACCTTCTAAGCTAGCTTCTTTGAAGACTCTTGTAGGTACAATCTGTGGTTTGTTAAATGATGTTTGTTTGGGTTTGGGTCTTCTTAAATTATATTTCCTAAAACCCCTAGTGATGTATTGCAGTATAAAATAACTATCTCCAAATGGAGTGGCCTAACAATTTATTATTTCATTATTCTGGGGATGGACTGGGCTCAGATGGGCAGATCTTCTTCTCTACATCATGCCAGCTGAGGCTACATTACCATCCAAGGCTAAGTTGGGCCGAAGCCCAAGAAAGCTCATTCCTACCACTGGCAGTGGATACTGGTTGTTGGCAGAGCTCAGCTGGGGTGGTGGAGGGGAACTTCTGCAGGTGGCTATGCTTCTCACTGTGTGGCAGAGATCCTGAGAGGGACTTTTCAGGAGGGGAGGAGGCAGGCACTCCCATTCCTCTCACAGGCTGGGTCCAGGGTGGCAAACTGCAACTTAGATCTTGTTCTGTTGGGAAAGCAGTTTCAGGGTCCACTCAGATGCAACAAATTCTGACTCTCAGTGAGGGACAGACTTCTTTAGTCAATGCTAATAATGGTTTCGTATATGCCATAGAATAAAAAAAAAATTATCTTCTGGCAGTAGATACTAAATTGAACTAATGTGAGAACTTAGTTTAGGGTTTTTTTTTTCTTTTTTTTTTTTTTTGACTCATTAAATAAAGCACAAAATTCTTCTCTAATGACTGTACATGTTATTTATTAGTTAACATGCATAAACAATGCTCTGAGGAAGGTTTGCACTTACAGAAGAAGAATTGAGGCTCAGAAAGGGTGAGCAACATGACTACGGTCACACAGCTAGTAAGTTGGAGAGCTGGTTTTAAATCCTAGGAACATTTTGTCTCCATTTTTCATCTGCAGTTACCTATCTCAGGGGTCATCAGTGTTAGCAGTTTGATGCTGTCATCTCTGTCAACTAAGTGAAGGATTCCTTGAAGAAAAAAATTGTCTTAGTAATACCAAGAAAGGGTCAAGGAGTGTTTCAGTTTTGGGGAAATATGAAGAAAAATTAAAGACTGTATTGTACATAATTTCATCTGGTGGTATTACTTCTCTACTACAAACCACAGCCTTTAAAATTGTGGAGGAAAGTCCAAGGCTATTTATTTTGTTTTTCATCCTGTTTGTGGTTGATGTCTACAGTGGCCTAGGCAGTCTGCAGTTTGCAGGAGTGGGGTTTAGGATCACTCTTGACATTACTAAGATATCACAGGAAGTTGAGTGTGAGAAATAAGGATTCTTCTGTTGTTCAGGCTCACTATTATAATGTTTGACAAGAGATAGCCATAAAGGTGCTGACGAGTGGAGTCTCTTAGTTAAACAGCATTGGTGTGTCTTCCATTACTTTGAAAAAAGAAAAGTAAGAAAACTTGCTAAGAGATTGTGAAGTTAAATGCTTATTTTGGTCTTTGCTATCTACTTTATTTTGTCTAGAAGATCCCAAACCCAAGGAAACTATTATTAATGAAGCATATTAATAATGATTCTTAGCTCTCATATAATGCTCTTATTTCCATGATTTCATATTTTTTAAGTAGTATAGTCTGTAGTTTGACTCTTTACATACCGTTTTCTACATATTTCTTTTGTTTGAAATCTTATTGTTAAATTATATGTATTTGGGGAAATAGAAGCAGATGGACAGATTGAAGTGTCTCACTAGAGGTCATGTTGTGGTTCTGGAAGGAACTAGATGCCGTGGCCTCAGACCTTCTTCCCACCCTTTGGTAGTGCTCAGCTTCAAGTGGCCTCAGTTTTTCCACCTGTAAAATGTATCCATGATGTTTGCCTTGCAAACTTATTATAGACTTAAACAACAGAGCGCATTTAAAGTACCAGATATGGGGCTAGGCATGGTGGCGCGCGCCTGTAATACCAGCTATTTGAAAGGTGAAGGCTAGGAATCACTTGAGTCTGTGGGTTCAAGACTAACCCAGACAACATAGCAAGACCTAGTCTCAAAAAAATAATAAAGTACCAGATATGTAATACACAGTAGATATACTTTCCCCCAACACTTTATTATGTAAATGGCTTTAAATGCAAAAACTTAAATGAGCTTTAGGGAATGCCTGAATACCATCATCATATCAACCATTAAAGTTAATAGTTAGGTTTTCTGTGTCTCTACCCATTTTTCCTTTTTGACCGGTTTATTTTTTTGTTTTCTCTTACTGACTGGGGTCCCCTATGAACCCACAAAGCCTTTAAGGTCAGATATCAGGTCCTGTGCTTCTCCTTTTCCAGTGCTAGGATATTACCTGATGACTGGGTTGCCCTCTACACTCTCCACTGATTGAGTCAGGCTATATCCCAGCACACCACCCCTTTGTACACTAAATACCAACACTTCCACCAGAACTTTCTACAATGTTGGGAGTAATCTGTAATTCGGTGTTGTCCAGAACAGTTGTTGCTAGCCATTTGTGTTCTTGAGCACTTGAGATATGAATGAGGAACTGAATTTTCCCCGCCTTTTAGTTCATTTAACTTTAAACAGTTTCAAGTGACTAATGGCTACTCTATTGAACACTGCAGGTCTGTATAACTAAGCTATTCAAATTTTTTCAATATTTTCTCATTCTCTTTATTTCCTTTTCCGGTTAGCCTTTATTCTTCTTTCCTATTGCTATTAAGGAGCCCTAATTATCTCTTTATGTAGATAGTAAACAGACTGCAGGAGAATGTAAACAGAGTACTAGAGGGCAGAGTTTGCAGTCATTGTTTAACTTGTTTTCTTTCTGGGTGGAACTATTTTCCTCCTCCAGCCTAGCAAATACTTATTTTGCTAACACTTACTCTACAGAATTAAACCAAGATTTGCTTAGAATCCCAGTGGGTTGGACTGAAGTCAGATTCATGGTGGCAGGCAGTTTCAAAACCTGTGCTCTGTGCCTGCTTGGTTTTTCACAGACACTGAGTAGCTTCCAGCATGGTCCAGCTGCCATCAACTCAGTTTCAACATCATAAACTTCCGGGAGACAGAGAGAAACAGGCCATACTCTCTGGCAGCCACAGTGTGTATTCTAGAAGAGGCCACACTCCCACCAGCGTCTTCTCATGTAGGTGTCCTTTGCTTTGAGGCCCACTGTCTGGTACACAGAGAGTGCTCAAGAACTATGTTGAATGCAGTTCAGCAAAAACAAGTTGAAATTAAGAATACCTCAAGCAATCTCAACTTTTGCTTATTTGTCTATTTTGGGGTTACTCCAAATACATTTGAGAGCACTGTCAAAGCTTGAGAAATCCAAGTTGACTGTTACCTTATATGTGTGTCAGCTGAAAAGCTGACCTGAAAATAAAAACCTGAAGAATTTTCTTGGGTTTCTTAAATATCCTAGGAAATGATTTTTTTGATGGTACTTCCCTTTAACCAAGACAAGACCACTCCCCATGCCATTCTTTTGGTCCCTCCTTCGGGATGGTGTAAAGAAAGTAAGTAGAGATAAGACCAAATCAAAAGCAGTGTTTGAACCAAGGTTTCCTTTCCCCTCCTCCCTTCAAATTGTGATTTATTTTTATTAAAGCAAAACAATTGCTACTATCATAATTAATGTTTACTAAATACATGTGATTTGCTAAGTGCTTCACTGCAGCCCAAAGAGGGAGGCAACTATTATTGCTCCATTTTACAGATGAGTTCCAGATGAAGTTGAGGTACCCACTTCAGGTCTCCTGAGTAGGAGAAAGGCAGGAGGAAGTGCCCGACTCAACTTTGCCTGGTGTGAGTTTCCTTCTCTCTGCCAGCTATGCAAAGTAAACTATGTTTTGCGGAGAGGGGACTGAGGAAAGTTGGAAGCCTCAGAACCTACAAAATAATAAAAGGGCTTCCAAGCGAAAGCTGGAAACAATACATTTTTAACAAAATGGGCAGTTACTCTAATTTCTGTGCCCCTACTGTTCAATTCTTTTTTATGTCCTAATTCATTAAATTATGTGCACACACAGGCTTATTATTTACAGATGTATGCACTTTTAACTGGCTCATATGAAACAGATGTTTCACGAAAGGTAACAGAGAGCAAGTGATCTAAACCCTCCTTTAGTGGGTATCAAGTGAGCCTTATGGCCCATTACCTGCAGGGCTTTTGCTATTATTTTGAATTGCAATGTCCAGTGTGGGGAGGAGAATTCAATCTGTGCCCCAGAGGAACAAATAAAAAATACAACAACCCTAAAGCAGACATCTGTGTCTCAAAATGAAAGAGAGTGTGCGTAGGTGATAGGCAGGTGGTATTCACATGTGGGCTCAGGTGGATCTGAGCGCATTTATAAGCAATTTGAAGAAAAAAGACCCGTTGCATTATAGTCAATCTTTTTAAAAAGCCTTATTCTATGATATTTTAATCAGTGCAGTCTTAGAATTCATAGCTGAACAAAAACAATTATCTTCTCTTTATCCAGAATTTCTTAATTATTTTTAGATGAAATTTTTCCATTTCTCTTGCTACTTGCAGAAAAGCATGCAAAGCTTGGACAAAATATGCAATGTCAAATTGCCACCTAGAAGAATTCTAGAAGAATTGAGGTGGACTATGACCACAGGTTCTTCTCTGTTCTACAATAATTTTCAGTTACAATAACTTCAATTAATTTCAGTTATCTGTGCCTACGTAACAGAACTACTCAAATTTAATGACTTAGAACACCACTTACTATTAACATTCAGGGTTCTGTCTCACTTGGTGTGTCTGTCACATGGCTGCTGTCAGGTGGTATCAAGGCTGGACTCAACTTAGGGCTTGAGTAGGCTGAATGTTCAAGATGGCATCACTGTTTGCTTGTCTAGTTCAAGTGTGATAACTGAAACAACAGAGGCTGCCAGAACATCTCTGCACATGGCTTTCTCATGTGATGTTGCCTTCCTTACAGCATGTGATCCCAGAGCTCTTTCCACATCATCCCCCAAGAATAAGTCTTCCGAGGAACTAACCTCATTTGTAACATAGCATTACTTTTGTCATATTCCGTCAATCAAAAGGAAATCATAGCACCTCAGGCTGGAGGGAGAGGGCCTGCATGGTGACTCACTGAGCAGACCAGCTTTGGAGACCATCTACTACACTAACTGGGTATAGAGAGAAATGCCCATCTTTTTTCAAATCAAAGTGATAACCCTGAAAATAAATACAACCAACTCCTATTGTCTTAAACTGGGTGACATATGTCAACAGACAGTGACTTTGTTGGGGCACAAGGGGCTTTCATTTTCAGTGCTTCTTCTGAATGTTGAGAAGTGATAATAATACCTGCAGTGATAATAATACCTGCTTTAAGTCCTCAGTGAGATTTATTGTGATCCTTTGTCAAATGTTCTCTAAACAACGGCTAAAAATATAGGGCAAAAAGATGACTGGAATCGTGTCATTTTGCACATTGAAAGCTGGAAGTCATCACCGCTGTATGATAAAATGGGACATGAAATATTAAGTGGCATATCAGGTTTATTGCATACATGACCATGAGAGTACATTTTACTTTGTCTTACGGAGCTTGGAAAAAAATTCCTGTAATGGATTAAAGGTATTAAAACTCCCATATTCTTCCTGGCTCTAAGCCAGAGAACAAGGCATGATAAATAATCCCAATAGACAGAATATGTAGGAAGGAATTTTAAAATGTATTTATGATAGACATATTGACCTCCCTAACTAGTAAAAGTGTATACATGGGGTTAGTTCTAAAGGAAATGTGCAGACCTTACACATTTATAGTGTATATAAATACACTATATACTCAGTAATGTTAGCACCCTTAAAATACGCCCAACACCTCTCTGACATCTGGCTATCATACAGGATCTGTACTTTGGCAGCAATGCAAAGCATGGATTTTATAGTAATGTGCAGTTACCAAAAGAAAGAATAGTTTTAATTTCCTTTATCTGAAGCAGGGGCCAGAAAGCTGAGTTAAATCTGACCTGAGCCTGTGTCTGCAAATAAAGTTTTGTGTTTTTTTTGTTTGAGACTAGGTCTCGCTATTTTGCCCATGGAACCGCAGGCTCACGTTGCCCGGGGTACCACGGACTCAAGCAGTCCCCAGCCTCAGCTTCCCAGGTAGCTGGGATTACAGGTGCACACCACAATGCCCAGCTATTTTTTGGGACTAGGTCTCACTGTGTGCCCCGAGTGGGACTCGAGCCACGATCCCTAGGCCCAGCTGCTTCATAGGCTGAAGCTTACAGGCAAGAGCCACTGTGCCCAACTTGCAAATAAAGTTTTATTGGAATATGCCACAGGTGTTCATCCACTATAGCTGAATGGGAATGAGTGAGGCTGTGGTCTACAGAATCTAAAGTATTTACCCTTTACAGGAATAAATATGTTGGCTTAGAATGCTTCATTTCTTATTTACAATCATCCTGTATATGTATTCAGGAGACCATTCTGAATCCAGCCTTTTGCTAGCTGTGTGACCTTAGCCAAGTCATTTAATATTTCTAACCTACAGTTTCCTGCTGGGAGATTAAATAGCTGACTGTAATCACAATCCCTATTCTTCACACTTTTATCACCACAGAGTAAGTGGGGTAATATGAGTGAAAACACATCTCAGATCATCCAGCACCACAGAATGTGCGCTGTTCACAGAATCTGCCCAATGGGCCTGAAACCTCCATACATGTAGTTGTTATTGCAAATCAGGATTTTTATACAGATTTAATTCTTTCTCTTAGTTTTTCAACCAACAAGCTTGTTGAACTCTTGCCTTGTGCGGGACACTCTTGTAAGCACCAAATATTTAAAGACAAGGGAATGAAGCCTTTGTATTTGCTGGCATGAACCAGGCAGGCCTCGACACCTTCCTTCCTGGCGTCGGCATTTGCCTGGTGCCTTTAGCAGTCTGTTGCGTGGGCCAAGAACAGTGTCTCCTCATTTCCTTGTAAACCAGCAATTAGCAAGGTGTCTGGCCTACCACATGCTCAATCAGTATTTGTCAGCAGTTGGATGTTACTGGCTAGTTAATCACTGCTCTGTGCTGCGTCTCTACTTGGTCCATCCAAAGGTTTGGAACTATGGGTCCAGCAGTGATAGAGGTTCTCAAATGAGAGATGTGTGTGGCGAAAAGTGTTCGAAGAGGTTGTTTCTAAGGGATCTGGGGTGGTCACGATGGCCACAGGCTAGGAAAGTTTAGGAGAGGACTAATCAGGGAAAATCTGGGAAGGCGGGGTAGATAGAAGAGGGTAGGAGAGATATCTGATACAACTTGCTTTACTCATATTCACATGAGAATCTCTCTGAGGCATCAGGGATGAGGATTCCAAGAGGAAAAGAGGACGTGAAGGTCAACCAATGAAGACATGAGACTGATGTGTAGGAGGAGATGGAGGGGTACACAGACTTGGTGTTCAGCATTTTGGGTGTGGTCCTTTCTACAGTGTTGGTGACAACTCTGCCTAGGGTCACACCACTCTGTGGTAGGCATTGTGTTTTACATTAGTTTGTCATTGGTCCAGCAAGGCATGTCCTGTCATTTCATATGAGGAGAAATAAAAGCTCAGAGAGGTTAAGTAACATGACTAAAGATACACAGCCAGTAAGTGGCAGAGTTAGGACTTTCGACCCAAGCAGGCAGGCTCTGAAGGAGGAGGGAATATCCCAAAAAACCTGACTGTAGGGGGCTGCTCACACTTGGAAGGTGGGTAAAAATGTCTTTGAATTATTTTTTTCAAGTATGCCTGAGCAATTTCTTTTTTAAGATCTAAAACAAAAGCACTTTGAAATGCTCTCCTTCGCATGTCAAGAAATATTGAGAAATCACTGTTACTAAAAATAAAAAACCAGCTAACAACATTAGAGCATTTTTATAACCTGAATAATTCTATATAGAAACTTAAGAGCCAGGCACGGTGGCACGTGCCTTTAATCGCAGCCTCTAGAGTCGAGGCCTAGACTAGGAATTGCTTGAGTCCGCAGGTTCGAGACCTACCTGGGGCAACATAGGAGACCTAGTCCCCCAAAATAGCTGGACGTGGTGGCACGCACCTGTAATCCCAGCTACCTGGGAGGCTGAGGCTGGGGATCGCTTGAGTCTGTGGTTCCCCGGGCAAAATAGCGAGACCTAGTCTCAAAAAAAAAAAAAAAAAAAAAGCCGGGCACGGTGGGTCGTGCCTGTAAGCTTCAGCCTATGAAGCGGCCGGGGCTAGGGATCGCAGTTCGAAGTTCGAGTCCCGCCTGGGGCCTGTAGCGAGACCTATTTCAAAAAAAAAAAAAAATAGCGAGACCTAGTCTCAAAAAAAAAAAAGAAACTTAAGAATCCTTTAAAATAAAATATCACTAGGTGAATCGTTTTGAATTGCTAGCCTATGCTCGTCCCTAGCACTAACTCTTGTTAGTCACCTGGAACGGGTGGAATGCAGGGTCATTTTCTTTGTCTTTCCGCGGCCTCCTCATTCAGCTCCTCCCTGAGAGTATTCCAAATCTGTAGTGGTAACAGCAGAGCTACTGCACATGTTCAGGTTCCATTCTTGTGCCACCTAAACTGTGTTAGGAGAACCAGCTGAAGGGTGGGAGGCCTAAAGTGCACCCCTTCAACTTGTGTGCCCCCAACAGAGCCCCGAATCTGGCTGCATGGCACTTTGGCTTCAGTTGCTACTTCTGACCCTGTCTAGTCAGTCTACCCTGGATCACGGCCAGAGGCTCTGGAACTTGCTTTAAGCCGCTGCCATTCTTCCTGCTGGGGGCTGGTTTCTCAGCCGGAAAGATGCAGGAGGGTGCGTGCGTGCGTGCGTGCGTGCGTGCGTGCGTGCTTGTGTCTGCACATGCACTTGCCTTCTAATTCCTGTGTTTGTTTGTAGGGACTTTCCTATTTTGTTGCTCTTACTGGAAAAAAGAGGCATTATTTCTGTCCCATGGTTTTTTCTTTTTTGAAATTTTCCACTTTTGCTTTCGGTCCTTATGCTGAGATGACGGTGTCTATGCTTGCGTGCGTGGGACTCAGACACAGTGTATACACTCTGAAACTTGCTGCCAGGGACAGCTCTTGACCTAGAAGTTCTGCGCTGACCCAGAGAGGATGTCATGGTCAGCCTGCAGCACCTGGGCCACACCCATTCTCGGAACCCAACCCAAGCCCATGTGAGTTCAAATCCCAGCTCATTGGGTCCCAGCTGTCTGGCTGTAAGCAGGTTACCTAACCACTGTGTCTTTGTTTCTTGACTGTGAAAAAGAAATATTAGGACTAGTTATCTCACATTATGGGGATCAAATGAATTTATATAAAATGCTCAGGATAGAGGTGGTGGCTAACCCATTGTGCATGCTCCATAAATGTCAGCTATTAATAATGTTGTTGTGATGTTATTATTTGACTAGATTCTAGAGATGTTTCTGTCACCTTATATGGTAATCATGTTCATCATGTTATTAAGATGTGGACTTACCCACCTTTCTCCAAATACTTTAACAATGAAGTGTCAGGTGTTTATGAGTTTTTATTGAGTGTTGTAGTTTACAAAGTGTCATCCTTGCAATGTAATAAGCACACTGGTCTTCTCTGTTTTTCAGTTAGGAAACTGAGGTCTAAAAAAAGCAGAGTTTGAAATTGCGCTGTTCCCTTTCTCCCACCCTCCAGGACTGAGCAGAGTTCTCTTCTCAGTGGACCGGATTATTTTCCTTGTTGTCTATAGTCCCTTGTCCTAGAAGATCCCCACGGTAGCTTCTCAACCTCAGTTCTAGCTATAATTTTGTATTTATCGTTTGGAGGTGGTTTCTGTCTTGGGCATTGTGGACTGTTTCATAGCACCCTTGACCTCTCCCCTAATAACACCCCCAATTTGACAATCAGAATGTCTCCTGGGGGGCAGAAATCAGTGTTGGCTAAGAACTGCTTTAGATTTAATTTAGATTAATGAAGGTGGGAGGGAAATAAGCGTGTGGTGAGGGTGGAAGGGGTAGATGGCTATTGGCTGTCATTTATGAAGCACTTACTGTATACTAGGCAAGTTGCAACAGGCAAATTGAACAATGAGAACTTGAGAACTATCTGTATTTGCATGAAGGGGAGATTTTCAGAGAAGTAAAGAAAACTCCATGCCATGAAATTAGTAAGTGGCAGAAGGAGATATTCAAGTGCCAGTCCATCTAGCAGCAAAGCTCATACCTTTCCCATCACCCCCTACACTGTTTTCTGCAAATTCCTGAGGTTATTTCTTTTTAAGAACCAAGAAGAATGGAGGATTAAGTTATAAAAGCAGGGATTAAATTGGTTTCAAAGTTATTTTGAGACTGCTAATAAGGTGTATATCTGTAAAGGACAAAATAAAAACATCTTTGCAGCAGACATAACTGAGAAAGCAGAGCACTGTTGTTCTTAAGAGGGGTTTGGCTCAACTCCGGTGTGAATGCTCTTGAATTTTCTCAGCTCTCAAAAGAGTGGCGAGAACCCCTCCCAATGACAAAAGGTAATTTCATCATCATCATCACCTTAAATATTCCCAAAGTCCTGTTATTTTTCTGCACAGCAGGTACCAAAATGGCTTCCAAATATATTTATAGAACATAAGGCAAGAATTTTGTATCTGAGATGATATATATCTTAACGCTCCTGTTTTAATCCACATGTGTGCAGGAAACTCAGATAATAGAATGTCATTTATTTGTGCAATAATTGCTTTTCTTAAATTATGAGACTCCTGATTGGAAGCGGAATATAGGTCAGAATTATTGGATGTTGAGATAAACTCTTCAGGGGTACCTGAGTACTAAATGCAATTACCTTCATCGACACTACTCCCCAGAACAGCTCCGGCATTGGTTCAGTCAAGGCAGTCCCCCTTCTGGTGCCTCTCACTTCACATCATTAATAAGTGGTTAGATGTGTCTGCCTGGGAAGTGATTTTAAGGGAGAATTTATTCGAACCATGCCATACGCTTAGTGTGTCCTAGAAAATAGTGATATAAAGCATTGTCTGTTAAAAATGTCACCCAAAACAACCTATGAGATAATTTCCGACTATGTTCCTTGAAGCAAGAAAGCATATTATAAAAATGAAATGTAGGTGTTGAACATGTCATGGTCCCTTATTAAAATATGACAGCGTTTCCCAGGGTAAAAGTGAGTCCCAGGCATAATTTCTGGCGCTGGCCAGAAGCCCAGGCAGGTGCAGCTACACTGCAGGATGATGAGTGGGTCCGGAGCCACAAGCTCACTCTTTCCGAGGCCCGCACTATCTTGTCAGATTTAACTGAGTCTGGAATCAAGTTAGCGTGTAGAAATTTATAACCATACGTTTCAAGAAAGGGAGGTACCAATCCTGCAGTTCTCAAATCTGAGTCAATCCACCTCAGCCAGACCACACGCCGTGACATTTCTAGCAAAGGAAATGAATGAAAGATAAAAAGGGAGTTCCTTTTAGTGAAGTCAGGGAAATAAACATTGCCATGGAAAGTGTTTAAGGGTCTGAGTAACCGTGTATTGATAGTGGTTGGCATCACCATCCTTTTATCAGAAGGATAGCAGTATGTTTCTACATTTCCAAAATCTAAGATGTTCTGGGTCCCTCCCTTTCCAGGAGTTTTGGGGAGGAGTAAATGAATTACTTTTAAACTTAGCACAACTCCCCCACTCCACCCCCCATAGTAAGTGCTCAGTAAATAGTAGATGCCATTAGTTCAGTGTCTTCCGGTGCAACTTTGAACCTGCTGCCAACTAAAATCCACTGCCAAAATTCCATGGGAGAGAAGGCAGCCTCTGGCTTCTGGTGAGCATAAACACACACGCAGCCTGAGCTCTTAATGCATTAAGTACTTAACAAGGTGGAGTATTTAGTAAGGACCTGTGCAAAGGGAAAGCTGACAGAGTTCCCACGCCAAATTGACTCAGCAAACTAGAGTTCCGAGGAGGTGAGGACAATAGCAAGGCATTTTCATGTCAGGGAGTCTCCAAGGTTGTTAATGTGTCTAGGAATGACCTAGGGATCTGGTTAAAATGCCTATTCTGATTGGCATCTCTTGGGTGGAACGGAGCCTGCATTTTAATAAGTTCCCAGGTGATGCCGACCACGCCGCCCCGGTCCACACTTTGAAAAGCAAAGCTTTCTTTAAGGGCTAGAAAATCAAAGTCTTTTCCCAGTCGCGGCTTTTGTCCCCTGCCTGTGTTCCGCACCTGTTGCATGTGTGGTCAGAATAGCGGGGGTTCTCATAACCCAGCTCCAGCCCCCCGGCCAGGGTCCCGGGTGACCGGGGCAAACACACACTCCTTCAGGGTCACGGGCAGGTTACTGAGTCAAGACTGCCAGAGCCCCGCGCGGCGATGATGTTATCCTTGTGTCCCACCCCCTCCTTCCCTTCCTCGCCTGCTCCAAACCCGGGACTAATCTTGGAGCTGTTTAATAACAACAAAGCCAGCAGCCGAGTGAGGCAAGACCATTTCAAAGCAGAGGTTTTCTTGTTTGGCAATTACTTAATTTCAGAATGCGAGTCACAGATTTGCAAAACCCCTGTGTGGGGAAACAAGCCGCTTCTCCTGAAAGATTAAAAGCAGATCTCCCTCGAAGAGCGACAGGAAAATGAAATGAGCGGCAGACAGTACGGAGCCCCCCTCCCCTCAAATTTTGAGGCACGTAAATGATATTTTAATAAAATGTCTACCCGCGCACTCGCATACGCATGCGCACACGGACGCAGCGGAGAATCTGGTTCTAATTACTTGTACTTCAGTTGAACTTTGGCGTTTCCTTTGACTTTCTCCCTAATGTATGTGAGCTGTGGGCCTTGCAATCCTGCCGTGAATCCACAGAAAAAAAAAGGAGGAAAAATCCAGACCGGCTGTCTTTGGTGCCAACAAAAATGAAGCCCAACTGAATGTTTTGACCAAATGCAACACTTTGCTATTCTCCCTTAATTAGCTGAAATTACTCCCTCCCACCGGGTAGGAGAGCTGGGCTCAAAATTCCCCTGGGGCCATGCAGGAAATGCCTTTTGCTTTACAACTCCTTTTTCTTTTAAGACTCAGCTGCCCGGAGAGTGCATTAAAATACTGTCTTAATCATGGAAGGTTTAGTAAAAAAAGGCAGAGCTTTCAAAATGCGAGGTGCCCGCCTGCCTCCAATCTTGCCCTACATAAAGTCCTGAAATCTGTCAGCATGGTTTAGCTAGCAGTAAATTAGTTCTCACAAAGAAAAAAGTAGTGTACTGGGGTCTCTCTTAAAAATGTTATCTGCTACTTCATCTAACCTTTAGAAAAATGCCAAGCATGTTAGGAATTGTGAAGGGAGCTTTTGTTGGAGACTCGCTGTGTGTTTAAATGACACTCAGGTGTGTTATAACAACAAGGACATTTATACTGTGTTTTCTCAGGTGAGTTAGGTTTGTAAGTGCCAAGTCCTCTTAAGAGGCAATAGCATTCTTTTTAGGGGAGGGGAGGGTGGTGATAGAGGGGAGTGATGGTGATGGCAGTGTTTAAGAAAGCTTTGTCACTGGTATTCTGGTATTCTGCTTTTGCACCATCTCAGTCGGTGGAGATTTCTTTCAGTTTGTTTTTGTTTTGTCTGCAAACACCCTCTGAGTTTTGAAGTCCTTTGGGGTAGTGCTTCTCAAAATGCCAATTCCAGACCAGTGCTGATTTCTAAACTGCCTGTTGTCAGCGCACAATGAGATAAGCATGAAAATTAAAAGTCAGTATTTAGAAGCATTTTAAAAAGCAAGTTGACAGTAATTTCATTCATCTGTGGTCCAACTTTTTATGTAAAGCTGTAGCCACGTAGCTTGTAGCTTGGGTATTTGTTTAATTCCCTCTTTTCCTAGAGATTCCGTATATAAATTTCTTTTATTTTTTCCTACAGATTCATTATAGATATATTCATGATAGCTATAACATATATTGGGAAAAGTACATATCTAATAATAAAAATGAATTCCCAAGTCTATATGTATATATATGAACAGATGATCTCTCTCCCAAACTACTTCCTGTTTTTACCAATTACCTTAACCTATTCCATGAGTCACCGACTCAGACATTATCAGTAAATCCCACAGGCATCCTGATTAAGTATGGCAAGAGGGAAACTGATCACCTATCAGAAAAAACATCTTAGGCCTGACCAAACTTCCCCACCCCACCAGACCCAACCTGTCTGATCAAACCCCCACCCAGGGACCAGTTTGAAGGACATAGCCAGGCCGCCAACATGTAGCTTCTTCAACAGCACTAACCTCTGACTGTGTGTGGACTATCCACCTAGGTTTCCTCTAATATACCTGTTCCTGCACTATTCTGTAGTCATTTTTCCCGTTGTCTCCAACGCTCTCCCTTTCAAAACCTAACAATATATGCATCATTGAATATTGTTAATCCATGAGGAAAAAGCAAAAAGTCAGAAATAGTCCGCTATCATAGATTGTTTGGAAATCAAGGAAGCGATGCCTGCCTCCCTACCTTATCCCAGTGATTTTGCAGGTTGCTGGCCTAAATCCCACCTTGAAGAACATTAGTTTAAAGACCACAATACCTATAATGAATTTTCATCAAGGAAGATAATAACTTTGCTTTTTGTGGTGGGAAATGTCATCTCTACATTGAGGGCCTGGAGAGGTTTAAAATAAGGTCTAGATGCTTCTATCCATGCAGGTGTGGAGCTGTTCTCCATCTCCTTTTGCATGTGCACAGTCCAGAGAAGCCCTCTCTCAGCACCTTGGGTGCTGACTCTGCTGTGGGCAAGGACGCAGGGAGCCCCAAGCATCCATCTCATCCGACATGCAGGAGTTCCTCTGGTATGGCCATTCCCTTCCCAAGCAAGCCAGCCCATCTAGCTAGCAGTTTGAATGCCACAGCGGAGACTGCTGCTTGTCAGGGATGCAGTCATCAAACAGAACAGAATAAATCAATAAGTAAGCAAGGAAATAAATAAAAGCAGGAGGCAAAAAGCAGATCCGAATTAGTCCTCAAAGACTGCTTCCCCAAACTGAAATCACATCAGGATAGCTGGAGTGCAGTTGTTTTATTGAATGACACAGCCTCTTTTCCCCTTGGGAAGTCTAAAAACTGCTTTTTTTGGCCTGCCTGAGATCGCTGAATGAGCTAATACAGGATGCGTTGTCTGCTGAGCCTGCAGAGTTTTTGAACAAAAATTTTATCATTCCACGGACCGATTGTGCTAGCCTGGAATAAGGAACAAAATGTTTGAGGCCTCTCAAGGGCATTTGATGAATCTCACTCTAATTTAAAGGGACTAATAGATTATTGATTTAAGCAGGATGACAGTGAACAGATCAATGGCACAGCACTCTGTAACTACCTTAAATACCAAAATGACTAGTGAAATGGGAGCCATAGGCTGACTCTCTCCCTTGTCTCTCATTGGGAGACAAAGTGGAAAATGGCCCCACTAATCAGCTTTGCCAAAGTATATCTTTACCACATTACCAAAAAAAGCCAGAGATTGCATGAAAGCAGGAAACTGCTTCTCTATTGATGACATATCCTGGTTATAATTCTAGAGCTTATTGTGATTTGCTTAAGGCTGGCAATGGCAATCTGACTCTACCACTGAGATTTTATCCCTTTTTTGGTTTGCATTGTTCTTAGTGTTATAGGCCACACAGAGGAAATAAAGGACTATAGATTTTCAATTTCGAGGTGATATTTAAGTATACATAGTCTTCCACCAGAAGGAAAATTCTTCTGAAATGATGATTTCTTGTCATTTATATCTTTTCTGTTTAGATCTGTATAGGATTTTCTTACAACATTTGTAGTTTTCAATTTACAAACCACAGCAGAGTCAACTCATCCTTTAAAACACAAACCTCTGGGGTGAAACCCAGAGATCACAAAGATGTGAAATTTACATATAAATTAATTATTTAATTAAAAAAGTAAAATAAAAACAAACAAAAACACAACCTGTATTCACCTACTCTTAGAAGTCTCCCTGCATTTCTCCTGAGTTGATTAAAGTCATTACAGTGTAACAGTGGTTCCCAGACTGCTGCAGTTTGGATTCACCTGGGGTATTTTTCTTAAAAACACTGAAACCTGGTTTTTATTCACAGACATGCTGGCAATATAGGTTTTAAATATACAGTATGGGCACTAGAATATTTAAAAGCTCTCCAGGTAGTTCTAATGCACCACCAAGTTTGAGAACCAATGTGTTTTATTCTCATTGCAGGTTTGCTCTCCATGAAGCCAAACTTACCATGCACCATGCCTAGCATGTAGCACAGTGATTGGCACGTGAAGTAAAAGATTGTACACATAAGCATCACTGGCCAATTATGGGGGGGTTCAGAGCACTACTGGTGACATCACCGTAGCCGTAAAAAAATCCAGAGCCCTCACTATTGATTGTTTATTACAGAGCAGTTTCATTCATAGCAACTACATAGGAAAAGCCTTCTTAAATCATTCATTTATTATAAATGAGGCTCACCCATAGAAAATGTCTTATAAACTTTTATAAAGTAGTTTGGGATTTTGGAATCCTCTCTTTTTCTCTTGTGTAGTAAATTGTCCTGGGTTCTGTTTCCTCTCCCTAGGAGAAAGAAATGCTGGACTCCCTTCAGTGTACACATTTGAAGTGGCATATTTATGGAAATCACCACCCACTTTTGAAATTCAGGGCATAGTTCTGACAGCTGAATCCAGCTCGAACAGAATTCTATTTACAAGTTTCCTAGACAAGCCAGATTAGCTGTTCTACAAGAACGAGTAGAACATTAAAACACACACTCCCCATGTTGTCCTGCACGGTGCAGAATGGATAATAGTGGTGACTCTGTCAGAGTTGTTCAAACAGTTGGGTGGAAGTTGAAGCACATACATAAAGCCTATCCAGAAAAATTAGGGGTGGGGGGGCTTTTAGGAGAGAGCTTAGCTCACTTATGTTGATATGGAGAGTGTAAATAAATTGCCCTTGCCTTTCTGGAAGTTGATATTTCACCATGAATTTAAAATTAGCAAAGTATTTTTATTTATTATTACTATTATTATTGAGACTAGGTCTTGCTATTTTTGCCCATGGAACCGCAGGCTCACGTTGCCTGGGGTACCACAGACTCAAGCAATCCTCAGCCTCAGTTTTCCAGGTAGCTGGGATTACAGGCACGTGCCACCATGCCCAGCTATTTTTTGGGACTAGGTCTCGCTGTGTGCCCCCCGCGGAACTCAAACTGTGATCCCTGGCTCCGGCCATGGCTTCTTAGGCTGCCACCTACAGGCATGCGCCACCATGCCCGGCCAGCAAAGTATTTTTAAATAACGATAGTTTTTGAAAGAATGATTCCACTTCTGAGAATTTATTCTGAAGAAATAGTCAGAGATTAGCTACAAAGATCCTCATCATAATGGAATGTTTTGAAAGAAAAATATTTATTGACAAGGAAATAAACTCATGACATAATAAGTTAAACAAACAAAGTCCTAAGTGAGCCCTACAGTATAATTCCACTTTAGTAAATAAGCAAATAAACTAAAACCCTTTATCTGCATGGAAAAGTAGAAGGATGCACGCCAGGATGACAGCAATCATTTTCTCTGAGTGACAAGATTTTGATTGATTCTGTGTGTTTATTTTCTGAGCATTTTTTTTTAAACAAGGAACTGTATAATATACTTATTTATACCAACTTGAACACTTTTTTCTTTTTTTATTGGTTATATATGTTTTCTTATGTTGCTTATACCCTGAAGTTCTCCCACTACCATTTTACCCAAGAAACGTCATCCTAGTCACTTGTGCCAAAATGTATTATTTTGTACTTTAAACAGCTATTGTTTTCTCGATATCATGATAACTCATGTGCTTTCAGTGAAGCTGATTAGCTTAGTTCAATGCATGTCTTTGCATTTATAGCTTGATACTGATCTGATAAGCTCTGGTGACTTCTCAGATGCCAACCTTTCCACAGTGATGCCAGGCAATCCAGAGTCAGTGCTGTCTTTGCCTCCAACACACACCAGCTACATCAGTTCTAACCAGTAAGACTGTAGTAGATTTATCTACTAGACCTGTACTACTCTGATGAGTTTGTTCCAAGATTTTTCTGTATTATGAAGATACCATAATTATAATTGGTCCTATTCCAAAGGAATAATTAATTACTTTTTTAAGAAAGAAATTGAGTATAAGAAAGCTAGTTGGTTTCTAATTTTATCATTTAGCAACTTAAAGGGCACTTACTACTTGATATAAAGAAAGAAGAAAAAGGAAAAAGAAGTAGTTCATGCATTAATTCAACAAAGCTATATTGATTACTTACTAACTATGTGCCAGGATCTCTTCTAGGCCTGAAACACAGTTGTAAATAATGTAGATAAGTTCCTTGGCCTCATGAAACCCATCCTTGGGAACTGGCAGCGTAAGAATATAATACTATGTACAGATTTTCTAAATTTAGATACATAAAAAATAAAAGAAGGTAAGGAGATATGGTGACTAGAAGTAGGAAAAGGCATTTTCTTTAGAAAATTCATTTCTGAGGAGGTGATATTAACTCTGAGACTTACGGGGGTGAAAAGGAATCAGACATATGAAAGTCAGAGTTTCCAGCTTAGGGAAATGTTAAGGCTGTAACTGTAAGTTGGTACGAGAGCTTGGCCTATTCAATGGGATGAAAGTTAAGGGTTTAGAACTCAATAAATGAGGCAAATCATTGGGAAAAAAATAATCAGTATTCAGTAATGCAAGTAAGGGGCACATCATGAAGAGCCTTATAGAACACAGTAGGGAGTCTGACTTCAATAATGTTGGGGAATATGGGAAGGTTTTAGACAGGTGAGACCGACTGGTTTTAACTTTTTAAACAGTTACCTTGACTTTTTATTAAAGAATAGACCATGGGGTAGATGAGTAGGAAACAGGAAGACCAGTAAAGGCCTATTGCAGTAGTTGAGGCCGATTACTAGTCAGGTATGGCAGCAGCATTGTGATACAGAGATGGGGATTTCCAATCTGGAGACTATAGGCAGTTGGAAATGTTATTTTCAGGAAAATACACTACACATCATAAATTGATTTGAAGGTTATAAGATTCTGGGGTATTATTTAATGACTTTTAATTATTTTCTCTTCCATTTATGTTATACTTGGTGACTTTTTGCCTGTGATGGTAATAGGACCCCCTTTATCAGCCCTACTTTATCTGTGAACATAATCTGGTTAGGAGTGGGAGAAAATTTAAGATCTTAAATTCTGTGAATTCCCATTCCCCCATAAAATTTGGGTGGTTAGAAAATGAGATGGGGGGTTGTATATTTTAAATCTGAAGTGAAGAAAAATGTGATTGTGTGTCATTCTGTATTATTAATGTAAGCCAGTGCTTTTCAACCATTAATTGTATGTTTGTTCACCCAGAAATTTGGTGAAAATGTAGGTCTGAATTGGAGCCTGTATTGTATTTTCTAGTACCTAATCAAGTGCAATCTTTGAGGAACAAAGTCTTACCAGTATTGTTGTTAATGGAAGCCAGTGTGGCCACTGCTAGAGAACTCACCATAGACATGTTGAGTAGCTACTTTGGGTATGCTCATCACTTTCTTTAGGAAATCTACTTTTGCCTAAGTGAGCAACAGATCATAAAAGTTATTTCAAAAAAGTGTTTTAGAAGCCAGGACAAACAAGAGAAGAAGCCTGAGTTGCAGTGTGGAAATCTAACTCTTGACCCTGTTGATCTTGGACAAGTCCTTGCTTTCCTCTTCTCCTCTTCTTTCAAAGTAAAATGGTGACTAAAACCATCTTCCCTGCTGAGCTGAAGTGTTGCACATCACACCAATGGTGTGTCGCCTCAACTGTGCTCCCAATGACATATTTCTGTAGTCCTGTTCCAATTACTGTTATTGCCCTTTGGGACCAGGGTGCACTGATGGAAAACACATGAACTAAAACACGTTTTTCTCTTTCTTCTTCTTCTCCTCCATTTTAGCCATTGAAACCCAGAGCACCAGCTCTGAGGAACTGGTCCCGAGCCCTCCATCTCCACTGCCTCCCCCTCGAGTGTACAAGCCCTGTTTCGTCTGCCAGGACAAATCATCAGGGTACCACTATGGGGTCAGCGCCTGCGAGGGCTGTAAGGTGAGTACCACACCCTGTGGCCAGTCCCTTGTCCCCTGGAGATGATCTGCTGAACTCTGGAAATGGGTTACTTGTTACCTCCAGTCAGTGTGGTCACTCAGGTTGTGTTCTGTGGCCTCCATGTCTTCTTTATATTTCATTAATTTAAAATTGAGACACTTCTCCAAGTGACTGATTGGGGTCAAATGTTCTAGGGCCCTTAAAATACTCCACATAACAGTTCCTTTCAGGCAACAAGAGCCCTTTGAAGAAGTCCTGAAAGCATCATTCTGTTTCTCTTTAGAACATGCTGTCTGATGTCTTTGTAGTTTTATTTTATTTTTAAGTATGACTGACAATCCACTGAATCAACTTGCAGGGAATCCAAGGTTGAAATTGGGATTTATCTTCTGGCTGTTTCCTCAGCTCTGTGGCCTTTGAATTACAGTTTGATTTCCAGCCTGTAGGGACTTGCTACTGTGTGTGTGTCATAAATTCAGGGGAGCTGGATTTAAAATTCCAGCCTACAGAGTAGTGGAAGTTGAACATGTGTCAGAGAGGATATGGCTGCTTTGAATCATGTTAGACAATTGTTGTCGAGTCCAATAGGGTTAATTGAGTGAAAGATCTTCTTTTTTTTCCTTTTTAAGAGAGAAAAGAAACAAAGAATGACTTCATAGGCAAATTCTACTCATCCATGAAAAATTTTTCAAAGGAACTATGACTGTCTTGAGTCAACCCTACCCTAAATATACAGGTCTTTTAAGTGCTTTTGGGGTGGTGGTTCAGCTCTGCTCTTCATATATCAAAATTGTTTTGTTTACTTGGTAATTATAAGCCATGTTGGGAAAATATTACAGGTATGCCATGCTATTTTATATTTGGCTGATCAGATTTAACACTTATTGTTATTGTATGATCAGTTAATCACTGTTTGCAACAAATTGTTTTTCAATTGAGTGACTTAAAACAATCACCTTTTAATTAGCTTCCAATTCTCTGGGTCTTTAGGCTTAGAGTTCCTCAGACCAGGCTCCTCTGAGGTGCCTCTGATCTTAGCTGTGCTCTGTGTGTCTCTGGTCACCGCAGGTTAGCTAGTGGCTCCACTTCTGTGGGTGCTACCTGTTGCTGGGAAGCTTCTGTCGTTTTCTGGTGGCCTTTCCCTCCTAAGCTGACCCCACCTCATTCACAGAAGCATGATTACAGAAAAGAGAACAGGGGGGTGCCCATGGTCCCTGAAGGCATAGATCACAAGTGACATACTGTCATGTTCTGTTGGCCAAAACAAATCATGTGTTCAGTCATGTACCCCACCCCTCGCCAACCTTCTCCCCACCGCCCCATCCCCTGCGCATTTGTAATGGGACTTTGTAACTCCTCTTGGTAAGAAGGTGAATTTATGTTCCAACCTTTTGAATTGGGTTCAGTTTTGCATTCATTCTCACACATCCAGGTCTTTTTTTTTTTTTTTTCCTTCTTTTTTTGAAACTAGATCTTGCTATTTTGCCTGAGGAACCTAGGCTCACATTGCCCGGGGTACTACGAACTCAAACCACCCCCAACTTCAGCCTCCCAGGTAGCTGGGATTACAGGCACATGCCATCATGCCCAGCTGCTTTTTGAGATGATGTCTTGCTATGTTGCCCTGGGCAGGTCTCGAACCCGCGGACTCAAACAATTCCTAATCCCGGCCTCACTTCATAGGCTGCGATAAAGGCACATGCCACAGTGCCTGGCCCAGGTCTAGTTTTCTATGAGCACAAAGTAAAGCCCCTCACACACAGTCTGGCCTGCAATGCCCAAGACTACTCAAGGGTGGAGCCTTGGGCATAATGTCACTTAGGTTCTCAAAGGATTCTGTGAGCTTCTCTCCTTTTTAAATCATTTTTTTCCGCTTTTTTTTTTAATAATTTATTTATATATAAATTTCACCTCTGTGATCTCTGGGGTTCACCCCCCCTCCTTGAGCATTCCTACCCTGTCTCCCCTCACCCCCCAAATTGTGTACTTCAATTTGGTTGTTGGCTTGTTTTGACTTTTCTTCATCGACTTTTGTTTATCTTTCCCATGTCCCATTAAATCAATTTAATAAACAAGTTTGACTTTACAGGGTATGGCCTGTTTGGGGAAATTCATTCATGGCTTAGGAATATCTTTGACGCTGGGATGGTGTTGCTTATTTTCAAGGGATGCTCTCTCTTTGAGTAGCTTCAGATACAGTGACCAGGACAGGAAGCAGGTGAGCAGTTGACAGCTGAATTAAAAACAAAATATTTGTCCATCTAATTTTTGCTTGATTATTACTAACCCCTAGCTGAACCTATTGAAATTTATCCTGAGATTTAGGAAGACTTCAGAGGAATGTCAGTTCACTCTGTCCATTGCTTGTGCAATATATAAATAAATCATTTTCTAATACTCATTTGAAAGTTAAATGAAAAGATGCCTTTTTTATTTCAGAAAACTTTTCAGTCATCTCATGTTCAGAAATCTTAACAAGCTATGTTGTAACACAGCCTACCTGTTCCCATTACGTTGGGGGAGCAGAAATTATCCGGCATGTCTCTTCTCGTGGCAGATTCCAGACCTGCATATTAAACTGTTTCACAATCTGTGCAGTACAAACTGTTTTAATCAGCTCCTAGTCAGTTAACATCTTGGCCTCTTATTTTAATTTGGGATTCTGACTCTTTTTAGGAAGAAAAAGAAAACAAAACAGAGCCCAAACCAGCACAAGCAGCTTTGATAAACTCAACAAAATGGTTACGATTCATGTTATGGGGTGTTTTTTTTTTAAGGGTGACAAGCTAAAGAAGGTCAGAGGAACTAGTCAGACTGTTGTCAAATTTGAGAATTTTTATATTGCTAGGGCCTAGGAAAATGTGTGCTACTTTTGCCTATGACTGGCCATGAGAAAGACTGACCTGCCTTTTGCTTGCTAAGAAAATAAGAGTTATAACATTCATAGAACTAGAAAACATGAATAGGTGAAAGTATAATGTACCAGCCAATGGAATGGAAATATAACCAAAAAAAATTACGTAACTTTTGTTATCATTCTAAAAGTTGCCAATATAATGCAGAATTTAGTTTATAATAAATAGAAAATTAAATCTGCCATAACTCAATCCTTGGAGAAATACCCTTATTAAGTCTATTTTTCTGAGTTTCTATGTGTTTTCTTGTTTTTATTAAAAACAGAATTTATGTTGTATACTACTTTTGACCTGCTTTGAAATTTAATCTTATGTATGATGATCAATCACTAAAATTTAAGCAACTGCATAGTTTTTAGGGTTATAGCATTAATATAATGGGTTTGGGTATATCATAATTTATCTAACAAACCCTCTGTCACACAACTAATGTGTTTATAATGCTTTTCTATAATAAATAATGCTTTAATGTATAGTCTTTGGGAATCTCTCTGATAATTTCCTTAGACTAGAATATCTAGAATATTCTAAAATTAGAATATCTAGACCTAAATATATAAAAGTAGACCATATAGGTCAATGAGTTTCCACATTTTTAAGGTCTTTGCTGCAAATTGCCCAAATACCCTCTCTAGACGAGGCATATCAATTTAAGCTCAGTGAGTTTGTGAAAAGTTAGTTTCATTGAAGATGGTGTCTTTCTCTTGTGATAATAAGGCAGTGAATCAAGATGCAACTTGTCTTCTGAAAGTCTCTTTCTATTTAACTTGGTTGTTTATGATAGGTTCCATGTATGACATGTTTGGGTACCAGCAGGCACTCCATGAGCACTGGTTGACTAATAAGAACTGAACCACCCCTTGACTGGAGATCAAAGGTCACTAATCTAGGGACTGTGTTCTTAAATTGGACTTCCAAAAAGAACCCAGTTTATTTTTTTTCAGAAGTCATGCTTACAGCAATTTCTTCCTGTCATGACCAACTGACCTTATGGACTGTTCTTTCGGGATGAGAAACTTTTGTCTTCCTAGGAATGAGGTGGCAGTCTCAGCCTCAGAATTTCAAGAATGGGTTGTGGTCCACCTCTGGGAATGACCAGTTGCTACTGTGTTGATACAACATCACTATGGCAACAGAACCACTAGCTGCTTCATAGAGATGCCCAATTAGGGGATTTCCAGCTGAGTAATGGCTTTTTTTTTTTTTTTTGCACGCAGCAAAGTGTATACACATACACACAAATAAACATGTAGTATGGTTAGCTAAGAAGGTCTACCAACATAAAGCAGTAACACTGATTTCATGTGTTTTTAAGAAACAATCTCATTCCTCATGGCTAGAATTAATACACAACCTTGACCATCATACTTTACATTTCCATTTTTGTAACTTTCCAAGTGTATTGATTCTAGGGTGAGGCTACCAGGATTTGAACCCTGGTTAAGCTACTTATCAGCTTTCTGAGCTTGGCCAAACACCTGTAATTCTCTGTACTTTTGTTCTCATATGGAAAAGAGAAAAAATACCACCTACCTCTACATACTGCTACAATATTATTGTGAGGATAAAATGAATTACTAGGAAGCATGCAGAACAGTACCAGGGACATAGTAAGTCACATACATCTTAGTTGTTTGTGTTATCGTTAATTTACTACAGTGACTTTTGCCCTTAGAGATAGAATATCACTTATAACCCTAATATTCTTTCTCATATGTTCTTTCAACAATTCCTCATTCCTTTATGTCAAAGTAAACACAGTATCTTTCCTTCAAGACTAGGATTGATTAAGCCTCAGCTATTCAGTGGAGTCTCCCTAATACTGGGTTTGGCTAATTGATTCTGTGAAGAACCAGAGAGTAAATATTTTAGGTTTTGAGGACCATATAGTCTGTTGAAACTACTCATCTGTGCCTTTCTAGCATGAAAGGAGCTACAGACAATATGTAAAAGAATGAACTGTGCTGTCTTCCAAAAATATTTATTTACAAAAACATGTAGTAAGCCTGTTTTGGCCCTTGTGTTGTAGTTTCCAGTCCTTTGCCTTCATACATGGTAGATATGTCCCTTCTCACAATTTCAAAAACTTAGAAGCCAAGAGCCCAAAGAACTCATGCTCAAGCTAGTTGGCCAGCTGGATTTGATGGACAGTAGACCTAGAACTGCTGTTCCTTCTCTCCACCCCCAACTGCTCACAGAAATCAATGCACACTTGCTTGGGAGCTTTAGGACTCTTCCATCTGTTATTCTTCTACCTCTTCATTCTCTTTTTCCACTCAACAAATAATCCAAATGCATGTTGGTTTAAAATAATACACTTTGGTTATTTGTTACAGTTCTGGGAGGTCATCTTGTTTGGGCTGACTTGGCTTAGCTCAGGTGACCAGGATGGTTCACTCCCATGATGAGGCCCTGGGCATTATGACTGAACTCTCTTAACCTGTAGCTGCTCCCTATCCATTAGCCTCGCCAGGACTTGTTCAGATGGTGGTAGATAGGTTTCCTGCAGTAAGAGAGGACAAGCACCAACATGCAAACCTCTGTGATTAGCATCACATTTGCTAATGTCCCATTGGTCAAAAAAGTTAGGTGGTCATATGAGATACAGTGGGTAAAGAAGTCAAACTCCTTACTGGGGCAGATGGCAAGGTTATCATGCAAGAGGGATGAGCATAACAGGGAAGGTATTCAATAACCTACTGTTTCCTAACATTCCCTAGCTTATGTGTCTCTTTTGACAAGTATATTCACCCTCCTGACAACTGTAACCATCCTTCAGCATTTTATTTATTAAATTCTCCTGAGTTTGAGTCTGTGCTGGACACTGAAGCTACATCAGTGAACTTGATAGAGAAATTCCACCTGGAACCTATCATACACAGGACAAGGGATGAACAATTCAAAGTTTGACATGGACAACATGGTCTGATTAAGGATGACTGAGGGGTACCTGAGTTAAATGGGATCAGGTGAGATTTCATGGCTGAGAAAGAGCTGTGTGAATATAGGAGAAAGCATTTTAGATCAGAAACTGAATGCTTGGTTTCTGGGGCCATTTTTTTCTTCTCTACAGTGTCCATTTATTTCTCTGGATTTCAGCAAACCTAAAAATGACAGCAAATCTACAAATGTGAACCCAGTTCCAATCCAAATATAAATTCTAAAATAGTGGACATAGTAATTGCACTGATTTCTTGTTAGAGATAGCTGATGTGGATGAAGTGGGACTCTGCAGTGTTCACAGGTAGAGGGAGACAATACTACCCTGGTTGAATACCTTCTCTATCCCAGGTATTTTGGTCTTATATATTCACATGTCATTTAGTACCCACAGCAACTCAGAGAGTAGACTTAAGATCCCATTTTGCAGAAGAGGAAACTGAGGTTCAGAGAGGTTAAGAAACTTGGCCAAGGTCACACAGCTCACCTTTTCTAAGACTAGGATAGAAACCCTAGGCCTGTTGGGAAACCCTAGGCCACTGTTTCAGCTGCATGACAACAAATGATGGGAAGCAGTCATGTGTTATGAGGTAGATTTGGGGTTGTAGAGGGGCAACACACTAAAGATTAAAACAGGTGGAAGCATAAAAAAAAAGCAATTTTAAAAAAGCAATCCTATTGTCTTGATTTTTTCATAAAAGAAATGACATCTTTACAACAAAACATGAAAGAGAAAAGTGCTTTCAAGATGGTCTTTCCCAAGAAGAAACAGACAGTTGCTAGCAGAGAGGACCCACCCACAGGCATGCTCCCCAAAGGGGCTTTGTCCTTGTTCTCTCTGCCTGGCCATTAATGGGTGGAAACTTCCCACCCAGAAGCCAGAACTGAGAGGCACTATCCAACAAAGTGTCCATCCCCCAGGGTGAGGCTGGAGTAGCTGTGATGGCGTGCCTTTTCCACCAGGGCACAGAGGAAATGCTTGCTAGAAGTCACATGGGCAGCTTCTTTTTAAAAGTAGCCTTTAGGAGTTTAAACTCCACTGCCCGCCCTCAGTCCCACAGGACTAATTTTGTTCATATTCTCAAATGCCTTTGTATTCCTTGCTTCTGAAGAAGGGAGGCCCTCATTTCCCTGACAGTGTTGGGCTGCTGGATGGGTTTTTTTTCCTGGCAGACAGCAAGTAGGATGTTTAGTGACAAAAAGTTTTGCAATCAGGAAGATGGATGACTGCACTTAATTTTAGAACTTCTATTAAATACTACAAATGTGCTTAGTGATTTTATTTGACCAAGGCCATCTAAAATGACATTGTATTCTGTTTTTAATTGGCGTAGATGAACATGAACATTATGATCTCTTTGGAGAACATTTAGGTTCTGCCTACCCTGACAGTTGCCTCTATGCCGCGGTTGCTGCCTGCCGTTGTGAGCCTCAAGAACAGTATTCATTTATTCAAAACACTGTAACAAAAACAGGACAACGCTGGTTTGCTCTAGTAGCTAGAACTGAATTATAAAGTCTGCCATCAAGGTCACTGCAGTGTCCTTGAACTCCAGAGTCCCCACCGAAGATCAAAGAACTACTCTTAGAAAAATTGGCCAACAATGGAGAATTTATTCTCCCATTCATCAGATTTTTCCATAACACCTATAATGAGACAAGCTCTAGGCATAGAAATCAAAGGTTGTCTGTGTATTTTGTCTCAGTGTCCAGAAAGTCCATGGAACAATGCCTGTTAAGTCAGAGGGACCTAGTAGATATTTATTGGACAAACTGGGCAAGGGAACAAACATGCCTGTGCTCTGTGCTGTGACACCAGTGCAGGGCTTGGTATTCTCCAAGAGAGAATGTCTGAGAGAGTGTCTCAGATATGATTTGCCATGCAAAGAAGGCAAAAGGAATATTGCAGGCAAAAGCTAAAGGTGTAATTGGAAAGCAAGGGAACTTGAAATAGCTGATGAAGAATTGTGTGGGAAATGGAAACATCTATTGTGCCCACATTTGTTTTACATAGGACAATGCAAGCAACTGTGAGCCAGCCAAGCCTTGAGGACTCATTATGGGTCAGTCCTCAGAGAGGCTTTCTCTGAAGCCTCCAGGTTAGGGACCCCACTTTCGCATTTTCTGTTTCCTTATGGTATTTTAACACAAGTCTAGTTAACTTCCTACTTGTAGAGTCATTTGCTTGATATCAGGCTCTTCTGTCAGATACTTAACTTCAGGAGGATGGAGACTGGTCTCTTGCCACTGCTTTGTCACCAATGCCTAGCACAATGCTCTGTACATAGTAGGGCCTTGAGGAGGTTTTTTTTTAACCAAGTATAAAGTCTTATTATTAATATAGTATTCTGTAGAGTGAAAAATAAAATGTAATTAGATGGCAATGCATATAGTATCACTTAATATATTTTCTCTATATTATGAATTACATTTTATTATATAGGGTTTGTGATGATACATTTATGTAAATTTGTATGATATTATATAAACAGGATCTTTTGGTGACCAAAGTCTGACTCATTTTCTTAGTAATTTCTTCTTTCACTTCAGGGCTGTTTACTGCACAGGATGTATGCTTTTTGATACTGTCTTTGAATAAACTCTTAACTAGCAACTGGAATGATATATTCAAGAACATAATGGGATCTAGTGCTTTAAAAAAAGATCTTAGCATATAGAATCTGTCTTCATATCTGGAAATAGCACAATTTGCTTCAATGACAGTAATTATATCTACAGAAGAAGAAGGTGCTTTTCTACTTCTGGACAGATGTTCTAAATTGAAAAATTACTTGTGTTGGAAAAGCAGGAAAATATATATATATATTATTTTTTGCTTTTGATATGTGAATGAATAGGAAGTGGAGGAAGAATTTTGAAAAGTCTGCAACCCTATATATTTTTTTCTTGTGTTGACTGGGTAGAAGTGGCTTTTTTTTTGGTGGTTTTGTATCTTATAATCTTTTTAATTGTTAAACCTTCACAATGCTTGTTTAAGAGCTTACTTGCTTTTTTTTTTCCTCAGAAATATCTGGGACATTCTTATCCATTGTTCTGTTACATTTTTAGTAAAGCTTTTTTTTTTTTAATATGTGTCATACAGCAGAGAAACAATTTCCAGTTTTCATAGTTAATCTGCTAATTTGAAAATGACTTGCCTCCGAATGATGTCTCAAGTGTGTGTTTCATGAAGTTTTGTTTAGTGAAACAAAATTACCCAAAACCTATACTCTTTATGATTTAAAGCAAATGGTTGGCAGTTGGGGGGGGGGAGAAATAAGTTGTTTTCACCAAATTCCTAGGGACCACCATCTAAAAATGAATCATGACAATGTATTACAGTTACACCAAACAAAAACAAAAATGTATTTTTGTCAGAGAAGTCAAAGTATACTTTTGGGGTTTCCTAAGGGTAATATAAATTATGACTGAAAATCATTTCTGTTTAAATAAAATTTATACCATTGTAGGTCATAATATAGTTACATTTGGGAAATGAGTAGTTTAGCTTTCTCCCTTTCTAAACCTTTACTAGAGAGGTGAAATAGGGAGCTTTCAGTTCTATATTTCCTTCTCCACCTGGGTGAATTCTTGGAAAGAAGTAATGAGAGTGAAATCACCTGGGAAAGACATCTTGTTTATCAGCATCTTTATTTCCTTCACGAGGGCATGGCTGTAAGCACCTGGTCTTCCACTCAGCATGGTGTATTCCCACCTGAATACCTATAGGACACCACACAGAAACAGTAAAAACATCTTTTATTGCATTTTAGGGTTTTGCAAATATGTTCACATATGGAATTAAATTAGACAGAATTTAGCAGCACTAAAAACAAACAAACAAACTCTAGCAAGGGAGGAAATTTCTCTCTACCCCTCCAGATTCTTCTTGGTTGACTAAACAGGCACATTAACATCAGACAGATTAGTAGGAGGGAAGAACAGATTGAATTATATACATTTGGAGAATCTACATGGATATAGATTCTAAAGTCAGTGGCAGGGGTGGATGCGGAATGAGGTTATATATACTGAACTCAGGGATGGAACAGGGATCTGGGACTTCAAGGGGAGAGAAGGATACTTATGTGATTAGGAGAAGGTGACTCATTTGACAAAGACCAAACTTTAGAATAATGTGTTTGCCCTACCGTGTGGATAGATTTCTCTGATAGAAAGATTATTTCTTGTAAAAATCCTACTTCTGGGTAATATCCTCAATTTCCATTCTTGGTAGTTAGGGGGCAGGTAAAAGTTTCTTTTGAATCTCACAGTCTCAGTTGCGCTCAACTCAAAATAATCCATATGTCAAACAGGAACACATTTTGGGAAGGCCTGCTTTGAACACCTTCGGGAGACAGATGTATCACTCATAAATGTGCAGTGTCACATACAATGTTTGTCACATAACAGTCAAGGCATGTATTCGTGGTTGCTCCCTTCTCTCTTCCATATGGTAAGTTATTACTTTAGAATTTGGTGTTCTCTAGATTGCTAAGATCATCACATCCCCATGATTGGAATGGGAGAGCATGGAGGAAGCAGCCTACCAGCTTCTTCAAAGCCAAGGACTGAAATGGCATGCATCATTGATGAGAATTGGTCACATGGCCTAAACCACTGTACGAGATGTAGGTTAGTCCTGTGCTACGTTTAGATCTATCATTCAAGAAAGAAATAACGGACTTGGTGACCCACTAACAGTTTGTGTTTTAGGTTTTTATTTATTTGAGTCTCATAATTAGAGATGTAGCTAAAATAGATTCTCCTCCCCACCCCCCAGCCATTTCACAGATGAAAAAACAGAGATTTTATAGTACCAAGTCCTACCACCTATGCTCTTGACTTTTGATCTGATATTCTGACTCTGGTATTTACCATAGAAACCTCTGTGGATATATCTCTGCATTTAATTTCACCCTGAATCTTCTCAAGTTCTCTTTTCAAAGACTGATTTTAAAAATCTCCTTATTTCTATTATATTCTATTTTGATATTTTGAGAGACTGAGAAAGCCTCATCTAGTAGAGTTAGACCTTATCAAGGGTTAGATTCTGGTGTCAGTCCCGAAGGGAAAAACCACATCTAGCTGGAGTGACCCCAGAAAATCCCTTCAGAAAGCAAACAGCTAGAAACTGACATATGTCTCTCATTAAGACCTACAAAGCCTGTTCTTCCTCCAGCTTTGGAAACAAATTGCTATCCCTTTGCTGGCGCACCAGATAAAATAGTTTTTTTATTTTCACATTATACCAAAAATACATGTCCTTGAGCACAAGAATCATATGAGCATGACACAGTGCTCATGTCATAGCAATCCTAGATATTTTCTTCTTACTGAGTTTCTTTTACCAAAATATTTCTTTGGAATTTTGGAATTGAAGCATGTTATCTTTTATGAGCTGTTTCCTTTTGGGGGGGGGGGGTGAGAAGGAGGGGGAGGTTGAATTCAGTATTTTTCTGCTTCAGAAAGGCAGATAGATGTATCCTCTGACTAAGCAATGCCAAAAATGGGGGAAATTCTGTTCTCTGGACCCTAGAACTCATCCCTGATTTAGAAAAAAAAAAAAAAAGCAAAAAACAGAGTAGCTATAAACATCTGTGCAATCTGTACATCTCCTCCTGGACAATGCTGGCATTGTCTGGGCTGAAGGGGAAAAGCTGGGGTGCTGGCAGGTCTGTCCCATTAAAGCCTTGTTCCTTGTTCCATATTGAAAAGATGACATTCCTTTGCTAGCAAAGTCCTGCCCAAATTTCTGGCACCAGTTCTGTGACCAGCACTATGGCCTGGGGCATTTTAGTTTAGGTTGGTTTTGTTTTATTTCAAAAGCAGCAAAGTGCAGATGGTGTACAAGGTAGAGCTGGTTTTACAAAGCTTGTCTTCAAACTTGTCAGCACAGTCAAGGTGGCGCGTCTGCCGGGGCGTCTGTTTCCTATTCACTCCTGTCAGAAAGCGAGAACATACGCAGTAAATTTAACTGATGAACTTTTTCTCAAGTGTTCCTTGGATTTTAACTCGGGCCCCTCTTCTCTCACAGGATTTCATGTAATGCTTCATTTATAACAGAGATTGGTGGATTTGCAAAGTAAATACTCCAGTAAAGAAAAGCAAAATCTGCAGTGACCCTCTCAGTTCTGCTTCTGTGGAGGACTCTTCTGTGACTGGAGAAAAAAGTAATCCTTTATATTGGCTGTAGCTCTGAGGTGGGGCATAGAAAATATACTTCTCAGGTTCTTTGAGCCTAAAAATAATGAGCAGTAGAAATCTCTGAGGTAGCTCAGTCAGGGGGAGAATAGCTGGTTTTATAAAGAGTGTTCATGGTTCAATGTGGAGAAACTAGAACGCTCCTCTTCTTTGCTTGTCAGTCTGAAAATAGCAGCATTCTGAGTACACAACACCACCATTCATGCCGGCCTGGAAAGTCCCCCAAATCATGAAAATTATCCTTATTTCCCAAATCCAGCAGGGCTCATCTGACTGCTCCTTGGGAAAATGAGAATTTTAGTTTGAATCTCACTTCTGTAGGTTGGGATCAGATTGTAGATGATTGTAGATGGGGACTTAGGGAGTAGGGTCATACTCTTAACCAAGGAATCCTTCTGGAAGCTCCTGCCCTAATGCATATTGATTTTCATTGACATAAAGAATTAGTTTCAGAATGATAGAATATTTTTGGAAGGGAGAGTGTCATGTTTTTGTCAGTTTCCGCAGGCAAATCCTACTGCATTAGAATCTCCTTCTACTGTTTGGCACCCTGAATTAGCAAATTTGTAAATTCGGTTCTCAGTAAGATAGCTTTCAATGGCATCCATTCTATTTGTATGCACAGTTATAACATGTTTATGATTTCATCAGAAACATTAACTAAAATGCACGCATAACTTTAGTATATTTTACTGTGTTGTGTGGTGATAGAACAAGTGTGGAAGTTAGCAGTGTAATGCCAGACATTGTGGGCGAGGATATTATAAGTCGAGCCTGCTAATTCTGGGTATTTTGCAAAAGTGCAATTAAATATAAGATTCCTCAACCAATTTTTTTTGCTCCTAAATTATTATTTTCTGCTATAAAAGTTAGATGGAAACTAGGTTGTATTTAAATGTCTATTTGGTGTGAGTTCTTGCCTGTTGAACAAACATTCGATTCTCATGAAAATAGTACATATACAAGACTCATCTCTGCAGACAAGGGGAGCTGTACAAAATTATGAGTTTATAACACAATTTAAATGTAGCTAACTGTCATAGGTGGATATAGTTGACTGTTAGCCCAAACTCACACTAAAGTCAGTTCCAGGTATGAGATATTTGCTGTGAGAATCCACAGAATTGTTATCATGGACCTGGTGGTATAAGAAACCTAAAGATTTATTTTTTTAACCACTGTCTCTATCAGACAGTTCTTTGTGTCTTGATTCTGTTTCTGAGTTCTGGACTTCAGAAATAGTATTTCTGTTTTTTATTATGCACACCCATTGAAATAAAAGCCGTGGATGGGAGATGATAATAGTAATCTCAAGCAACTAATCTTTGCCAGATCAAGGTGAATGGGCCATTCTCAGTTACTCTAGGTGTGCACACAGGAGAGAGGTGGAAACAAAAGATAACTTACAAGAATTTTAGTCATTTATTGTGAAATAGGAAAGCTGAAATTCCTACAAGGATATAGAAAACAGAATTTAACTTTTTCCTTTTACCTTGGAATTGAAACATATAGCAAAGAAGTGGGGGGCCGGGCGAGGGGGTAGCAAACAGGGGAGGGGACAACAACGATGTAAGAAAAAAAATTTCTTTTAAAGAAAAAGAAAAGAAAGTTTAAATCAAATAGAAAAATCATGTGGATGATTTTCTAAAACTTGATAGCTTGTTAACACTTGCTGCTTTTTCTTTAAGTTTTTTGGATGCACTGTTAAAGGCTGTTGGGTAAATCTTGAGTTCAGAAGCCTTGCTTTGATGCATGCCATTTCTCTTATCATGAAGATCCTCTCTTTGTTGGACCTCCTGTCATTTCCACTCCCAGTTCATTGATTAAAACAATTCTATGCCCCATCTAATCCAAATGGAAAGAAAGTCATCATTCCATGGGTCTAGAAGGAAAATTGGCAATATTAGTAAACATCACTAAAGTTTACCCTTCTGCTCCAAGAATCACCATGAATTCTTTCTTTTTGTCCAACCACATGACTCTCCATGCACTTGTCTTCTTCTCATGAATATCAAATGCTGCTGGTCCATTAGCAAGCAATTTATGTAAAACCTCTCAGATAGAAACACTTTTACTTGTCTGTGCCTTCTATTTTATATATGATTTTTCTCTACTGAGAACTGTTACAAGTTCCTAAAGCATAGCTCACAAATAGATTTAGGAAATTCATTGTATTCATCTAAAATTGCATCTCTCTCTCTCTCTTTCTCTCTCTCTCTCTTGTGAATTTGATCAAGACATGGTTCTTATTTACTTTCCTCTTACTGGGGAAATTCCCAAACAGTTGGAAGATAACACTTAAACCTCTGTTGTCCTGTAAGAGACCCATCCAAGGCCTGCAACTGTATTTTCCTGTGTAGTTACCACTTCTGTGTTGTGATCTGTTGGGTCGTCACTGAAGTGGAATTACTGGCAGCAATCTTGAATGCCAGAATTTCTTTTTAGTGTTTACCATTATTTAAAACTATTCCATCCATTCGCTATTAATCTATTTTCTCTTTCCCTGATATATACATAGGGACTTTGTAAATCTTATTCATTTCTTTATTTTTAGTGCCTACAACAAAGACTGGTATGATAAACAATAAATGTTTTTTTAATGCATCTATAATGAATAATATGTGGGAGAGATAAGGAAAAACAAGGAGAATTAGAGTACTTTTGTGCCATTGACGGTGTTAGGTCCATGATATGACAGGGCAAAGGCAGGTGGGGAGAAGTTCTTTATGGTAATGTTGGCTAAGAACATTCTAGCATACAGGAAAGAAAAAAAAGGACATCAGTAGGCATCATTATCCATAATGATTTTATTTTTAGGAAACAGATTTTCCTCTGAGTGTGAAGAAGAGTGCCCCTCCCTCCACCCATCTTCCTTGCTGTCTCTTTTCTGTTGCCCATTGCTCTTGGACTTGGAATAGATGTTGCAAGAATGTTTGGCTCAGTTTGCCACCTGATAATATGGCTTTTCGGTGTCTGCCAAGGGTTACTGTTTTCTTATCAATTATTAAGGTTGCTTCTTAGCCTCAAGTTGAACTGGTTTTGAATTTCAAATATAGGTCTTTCCCCACGTGTCATATGTACCAGTGAAATAACAGATGCTTTCTTTTCATTATAAAATGATAAAGCCTAAAATTACCAACAAGTAAAAGGTATACTGAAGTTTACTTAGGGTTTACAAATATAGTATCTCCTGTTGTTGTTGTTTTTTTAATAATAACTTTGTTTTGTTGGTAAGACAGAGTTAAATCCCTTCTTGTTTAAGGGCTGAACTTATAAAGTATACATATGTGGTAATATTATATAGCATTAAAATGATTCTTCGTCATCTAGTCTTTGCTTTATCATTGCAGCATTGTAAGCCACTGCAAATCTTAGCATAAGATTTTTTTTTTTTTTTTGGTTTTGTTTTTTTGGCTCATCTAGTCTGTGGATCAAACTAGATCTAGACAGTAGAAATGACTTGTGTGTACTCCATGCTATCTGTCCAGGACCTTAGCTAAAAGCCTCAACTTTAGCAGTGTCTCCATATATGGGAGGTAGAGTCTCTTAGAAGTATCTGCAGTTACACACCTGCTGCTTATAGACTGGGCTCTTGGGAAGTGGGGGAGGGGAGCTGTTGATTAGCTTCATATATAATTGCAATTTCTGGATTGCACCCTTTGCAAGATGGCAGCTCAGGCTTACCAGACTTATTGCATAGTGACTCAGTGGTCCAAAAGCAGAAAAGATAGAAGCTCCAGGGTTTTTTATTGGCTAACATTGGACACCTGGCTAACATTATCCCTTTTGTCATATTCTGTTGAGGAAAGTAATCACAGAAATTCAAAGGGAGATTCAAAGGGAGGGAGTGTAGATTCTTCTTCCATGGAGACAAAACTATAGTCACATTAGAAGAATGTCAGGTATGGGAGATGACCTTGTGCTCTTCTTTGGAAAATCCAGTCTGCTGCAAACAGAATTTTGCTTTGCAACTAGAATGCCTGTGGTTCACTTTGAAAACTAGGTGGGAACTAAGAAGGACTGACAGAACTGTGGATTTCCACTCCAATCTTGCCCCAATTAATTTAGGGCATATATTCTCCGAGTTAAATGGAGGGCCAAGGAGTATTTAGCTACCATACCATTAAGGTGTTGTGAGTAGATTCTCGACTCACAGGTAACTCAGAAAAATGAAACACAGTTTGGGTGTAATTAATGTCTCTGGCAAGAGAAATGAAGAAAAGTAAACTGGAAGCCTCAGGAGAGACCCAACATGCCTGGTTTCAATGAAGAAGACTCTCAGCTCATCTCCTCAAGAGTGGCCCTAAGTTCAAGGTGGCTCGTGCCTGTAAGCTTCAGCCTATGAAGCGGCCAGGGCTAGGGATCGCGGTTCGAGTCCCGCCTGGGGCCCATAGCGAGACCTAGTTCCAAAAAAAAAAAATAGCTGGGCATGGTGGCGTGTGCCTGTAATCCCAGCTACCTGGGAAGCTGAGGCTAGGGATGGCTTGAGTCCGTGGTACCCCGGGCAACGAGAGCCTGCAGTTCCACAGGCAAAAATAGCGAGACCTAGTCTCAAAAAAAAAAAAAAAAGAAAAGAAAAATGGCCCTAAGTTCAGATCTGGGTCAGATCATCCCATTATATGGATTCTAGGCCACAGATGGTGTTTTAGTTTTACTAAATGTGGGTTCTAATGTGAGATGTTCTCATCCTTGTGTTTTCTTGTATTTCCACTAAGACTTGTTCCTTTCTGGACAAGCTATTCCTTGCATGGTGATGGTCCTGAACTAGAATTAACTTCCACCAAGATTCTTTTGGCTTCAGTTTGGAAGTTGTCTATGGACCTTTAATTATACCCTCTGGCAAAGGAGAAGGAGCACTTGAAACATGCATAAATTCTGTACATATTTCCAAGGCTGAGCTGTTTTTAAAAATGCTGCCTGTCTTTCTTCCTTTTTTTTCCCCCTTCTTTTTTTCTCTTTGAACTTAGACATGAATTTTTGTAAAGTACAGCGTGTCAAGGAAGGGCAATGAGAAAGTATGCACGAGTATTTACTTAAAAATTACTCACGGAGTCCATCATCGTGTGTTCATTGGCTTTATCATGCTATACTGTGCTATGAGATGGAGAGGTTTGTTTTTATATTTGAGATGGTTGATTTAGGAATATCTCAACCTGACTATGCATAATGTTATTCAACCCATGCCCATAAAATAAATTTCATTTCCCTTCTTTATATCTCAAACTAGATTAAAAGCCCAAATAATTTATTAACTTGTTCATATTTAAATTTTAAACACAAAAAACCATGTGAATGCGCTAAATTTATTTAGTTTATTTTTAAATAAATAAAAGATGGGCAGTGACTTTTGAAAGTATCAAATTTTGTAGATTTTAAAATGATAAAATTTTTTGGTGACTTTTAGTTATCACTTGTTTAGTGAGATCTTGGGAGTCATCTAATCTCTCACTCAGCAAAGACATTCCATTGGTACCACTATCTGTTACAATGTTGGTTCATTTATCCCTGATCCCTGAATCCACATGTGAGGTTAATTCCACTATGTGTTTCAAGCCCTCCTCTACTGAATGTTTTGAAAAACAGACATGCTTTGAAAAACAGACATGTAAAGTGAAAAAGATGGGTTTGACTTCCTCGTCCTTCTCCCTTCATGCATGGCCAATGGTGTGATGATTGGGAAACTAGAAAAGAATTTGAATGACTCACAAACTGTCATCCCTCACTAACAGTCAGTTATATTCTTTGGAAAAACAAGATGGACAGACTTCCTAACAGGTTCGGTCTTAGTGAGATGGAATCTGCTTTTCCTCTTAGTGGTTTGTATCCCCTCAGCCTGAAGGGATGATCTCCACTAGACTGAAATCAGGAAGCGTATGAACAAAGACTGGCTCCTCCTAGTTCTTGGACAAGCCACTGAAACCTCATTTGTTTCATCTTTTGTAGAATAAGGATTGTAACATCTGAGTCTTACCATTATTTTGAGAAATAAACACTGTAGGATATACTCAGTGTTTCTATAGTGAAAAGAATACTCATCTAGCACTTTCTATGGTGCCAGACACATATTTTAATTCAGTTAATCTCCACTACAGCTCTATAAAGCAGATATAGTTATTACCACATTTCCTAGGTGAGGTGTAATTTCTGAGCCAAATCAATGGACCACAACTTACTTCACTTTCTCTCTTCTTTTATGAATGTGATTCTCCCCTGTGATATGAGCCAGGTTCGGAGAAAATACTAAGCTTAGTTACTTTCACTTGAACATTCTCTGATTCATTACTCCTGGAAAGTATGGCAAGGAAGTATTTTGGTCATGATTCATGTAATTCTAAATGTGAAAGTCACTACATACTTTAATTCATTTCATTGAGTTTAGGGTAAAAGGATCCCTGGTAATTTTTCTGAACAAACTAACCGCATAGGGACGTTTTCTCTACTTTTTCTTATTGGAGCTAGTTTTACAATTGAAGTTGAGAGTTTGGTTGCCTTATTGGGAAGGCCAGTAGCTAAGTGATTGAGGCCACTCAGTTTGTTAGGAAGTGGTGGGGACTGTGATAATGTGGCAGCGATCTTCTCATTGACTGTGACCATGGATCAGTGAAATTCTAGCTTCAAAGCATGGACCACACTTGCCAGGATGACTTGTTAAACCATAGATTGCTGGCTCCTACCCCCAAAGTTTCAGACTGAGAAGTCTGGAGAGGAGCCTGAGAATTCGCTCCCGGGTAAGGCAGACCATTGGACCACACTGCATGCCCTACATGGCCATGGGTGGGACAGACATCGCCAGGTCTTCCCCTGTGGCTGGCAAATGCTCCATTGCTTGAGGATCACGGCTTTTTCAATACATTTTCTGATTCTCCAGACACTTCACTACTGAAAACATGCACCTCCTACCATGATGAGTCAAGAAAACGTTACACAGAAACATCAGGTCAATCTCTTACAGTTGAAATCTATCTGAAATGTTGGCAATTTAAAAGTTTTCAAAAGACTGTGCTGGCCACCACCCTCCGAGCCAAAATAAACGCAGCTGTTGGCATGCGTCAGCTAGCAGAAAAGCAGTTTGCAATTTCTGCTGGAGACAAGAGGCTATCGTGGAGGAGAGTGAAGGGATATAATGGAGGGGAGTAAAAGATGTCAGTTTTTTGAATTTCTTCTTTGTGACTGAAAATATTATGAAAAACTTGAGTGGAATAAGACAAAAGCTAGTCCAGAAACTCAAAACATAGACTTTCCTTTTAGAATCTGAAATGGAAGTTTCTCGACTATTAAATGAATAGGTAGTTCCCAAGCTGGGCATGCGCAGTCTATGGTGCATACATGAGCTGGTGACAGGCATGGTGCACGAGTAGCTGGCGTTGATATTTCACCCAGTCCTCATCTTGCTCTACCTGGGCAGTCTCCCAGCCGTTTTCCTCTTTCCAACTGAAACTACTTGCTCACCTTCCTGATCTCACCTTAATTTTTGCTTCATTTGTACCTTTGCATTTGCATTTACTTTCATTTGTGTTGTGAATGCTTGTACTTTTAAAGGTGGGTAAGTCATACTAATACTACTAATAACAACTACAATTTTTTGAGCACTTTACATTATTTTTGACTCTTCAACTCTATGAACTCACCTAATTTTCATAACATCTGCAGGAGATAGAAAAGTTTACTTTCCCCGTGGAAAACAAGGGAGAGAAAGGTTATGTGATTTGTCCAAGATCACAGTTAATGACAGGCAGAGAGGGCGCTTGGACGCAGACTCTCCAGCAAAGGAACTCAAACCCACAGCCACTAGACTGCCTGACAGACCGCTGACCTTTGGCTTCTCCTGCAGGAACCTGCAGGAACACCATGGCATATGGGATTGCTTCTACTCACTCTCCATCTCCCAGTAAACATCTCTCTCATCAAACCTTTATCTCTATCATAATTCTTTGTAGGTAAAAACCAGGCTTAATGTTCTTTGAAATGTCTCGAGTTGCCAGGACTCAAATGTTTGATATACCGGTATGTTTGATCAAAAACTTTGATTTCAGCCTTTTATTCACCATCATTTTGGCCAATAGCAGAACACCTGTGGAAAATATTTCAGGCATCATTGCATTTTAGCACTATTCAATAAAAATATAGTAGTATTATACTACTAACTACACCTGTTAGTTACATATATCATTAAAAATTTTGTGATAGTCATATATTTAAACACATTTAAACTCGTGAAGTTCATTTCAATAATAAATAGTATCCTGCAGGTTTAAAACCTAAATTATTATCAATTCAACAAATCATTTATACAACACGATTGAATTGAAAGTCACTTTTATACTCATAACACTTGTCTCTTTAGACCAGTCCTCTGGGTCAAAGCCACATAAGGCTGGTAGCTACTGGATTCACTGGAACCACACTGGACCAAAGAGTTGAGGGAATATACCAGGGTCAAGCAAGCTAGTTCCCAAGCTCCAAAATGTCAAGTGCAAATGAGGGAGGAGCACAGGGTAGAAAAGAATCAAAGTATCTGATCCATTTTTATAAAGAAGTGATTTTGAAGGAAGATTGTGGAATATTAAAGGGAAATTTTGCTAATAGGTGGATGGAAAATCTAATTGAAACAATGGAAAAATATGTATATGTGTATATATTATATAAACATATATGTACAGATATACATATACGTATATATGTATGTGTAATATATATGTGTATACACATATATATATATTTATTCCTTGCTGACTGATCTAGGTAAGTTAAATTTTATTTGCAATTGGGGGGGGGGGAATAACACCTACCACAGTCCAGGATGGTAGATTATCATGACAGAGAACTTTGGAAAGAACTATTCGAGAACTAGAGCTATTCCATCTGAATGATTAAGCTTCTTGACCCTCAAGTCCATTTGGTTTTCTGGATCAGGGAGGCATAATACATTTTTTAAATGGTATTTCTTTTTTTCCTGCTTATGAAAGCATGTGAGCCTCCAGCTCTCAGAGAACTTTAGATTCACGTGGTGCAAGTGAAGCATTGACTTTCTGGGTTTGTTTTTGTAGTATGGAAAAAAGCCCCAAACAGCAAAAGCCAGAGATAAAATCCAGGAGTTGGAAGAGGTGATGACGAGCACAACAACACTGGACGCGTCACGTCGGCGGCACAAACTGTTTTCATTCTCCATGTTAGTTAATGGCTAATCTAGAGATTGCACAGCCGTTTGCTGATAGAGCAGAGTTTAAAATATTTTATCATTAATGTGACAGGGAGTTGGATAAAGAAAATGAAGCGTGATTATAAAATGCTAATTAGCGTTCTCAAGTGCATATTGGGCACTCGCGAATATTTGCAGCGTAATTTGCTTTATTTATTATTTCAGTTTGGTTATAAATGTTAATTCAATTGCAGATGGTATGTTGGCAATTTACAGAGCTATAAAGTTATTTGGAAATCCTAATATTTTCTACCAAAATGTTCTGTGAGTGATAGATGAGCTAAATTAAAAAGCCCCTGCTCTTTAGAGTTAAGTACATTAATTGGCAAGTGGGCGATAGGGATTTCCAGATCCATGCTCGTCGTGCGAAGTCCTGGAAGGAGGAGAGGACATGATTTCCACCTCAGAGTGGGAATTCTCGTCATGAGTCAGAGTGGGAGGAAAGGGGTCTTTTTGTCCCTGTCACCCTGATAATGTTTCTTTGAGGTTAAGATTTTCTACATGTTTTTAACACTTTATTGAGACAGACTAGAAATCACTTTTTTCCTGTATTACATCAACAGCTTCAGAGACCTGATATTCATAATTAGGGTATATTTGTGTGTGGCCATGTATGTGTGCATGTGTGTGCGTGTGTGTATGAAAGAAGGAGAGCAAGAGGGTGTTTTCTCAAACATCACTGATTACTTAAAAATATACATACGTGTTAGACCCAAGCTTGCCAAACTACAGTCCATAGCCTAAATCTGGTCCACCACCTGTTTCTTTGCAACGAAAGCTAAGAATATTTTTTTACATTTAAAATGCTTGGGAAGAAATTTGAAAGTAGTATATCTATGACACGTGAAAATTATGTGGAATTCAAATTCAGTAGTTATGAATAAAGTTCTCTTGGAATACAGCCTTTCCCATTCACTTTAGAAAACATCTACACTGCTTGCACCCTGCAAAGACAGTATTGAGTATTAGTGGCAGAGACTTTTTGGTCCACAACCTAAAAAATTGACTTCTGGCCCTTTACAGAAGTCTTTGAAGCCCTGGATTAACTACCTAAAGGGTGGCTTACAGAATCAAAGCTATAACTTATTTTGTTAAACCTCAATTGCAAAATGTTGAACCCAGAAGAACTTTGGGGAACAAATAGATGCAAGTCACAGCTCTTCTTTTCTGAAAGCTGGGAAGGAGATTATAAATATGAGCTCTAGCTTCCTGCTTCTGTGGTGAGGTTGATAATTCAAAGGAGTGGTATTATATTACTCATGTAAATAATTTTGTATTCATATACACGCAATATGCACAAAACATTGTGTACTTCCCCCCCACCCCTGATAAAAATAAAAGTTAAGCTTGTCTTCTTTTATTGTAAAATTAAAAACATAAACCAAACTGTGTTAACAATTAAGGATGTTACATGAAAGCACAGTAATATCAGGAAATATGGCTACCTCATAGAACGCTTCTGGAAAAATGTCATTCCTGGCTAAGAAATACTGTGCTTAATTAATTCTTGCTCCTAGGAGGTCAACTCAGGGCACTCATTATGGCCTTAATTGGTGGTATAAATCCTGAGACCCCAGTGGAGAAGACATTGCGTGGTTAGTGGTCTCTGGCCCTTTGGGTGAGTACTCACGAGTGCCAGCCCCATCTCCAAGAGTGACAGCTTCTGCTTTTGATGGCTGGGGGTCTGGCCGCACTGATATTAGGTTTAAAGGCCAATGTGCAATAAGAAAAGAAATGCACTGACTTGTCCCGGTGTTTTGCATTAAACAGTGTGAGACAACCCACTACCTTCTGACTTGGAAAAATGTGTTTCTCTGAACTCCGGTTTTTCGTATTAAATTATATTCATTATACAGCCCATCTGGAGTCTCCTGCCAGGCCAAAAATCATCTTACAGACATTAGCAAAAGGAAGTTAAATGTAATTTTTTTTAATTGTATACTTTTCATTTCCATTTATTTTTTTCCCTTTTATTGGAGAGACCAGATGGAATGGAAGGCAGGAGCTTCTCCCACACTCCCTTCCCTTCGGGAACAGGCATAGCATTCCTGGCTGCAGCTCCTCTCACACATTGACTGGAGGTGATGATGGGGCTGTCGAGATGCCAGGGAAATTGCTGGAAAGGTCAGGAGTTCAATTTGAAGCTCACACTAGATAAGGGTGGAGGGGCTTGGAGAGTGAGTGTGGTGGTTAACTTGGGGCTTTCACCGAGCGGGTTGCCACAAATTACATTTGACAGCGTGGAAATGAAACTCACAAGTTTCCCATATGATGCAGCTCACGTCTGTGTCCTGGTATTGACTTGAGTTGCGGAAGAAGGGGGTGTTTTGTTTTGTTTGTTTCGCCTGGAGTTGTCTTCTTGCTGGATTTTTAGCCCATGGGGAAAGGACTCATACTTGGGTGACTCTGGGCTCTCTGCATCTCTTTGCATCTTCTCAGACCAGATACATCTCACAAAAGGTACAAAACTGAGGCTGATCTGCAGGACATGAGGTGTGTTTCCTCCTGTGTCACACACATGGGTGTCCCTGGTGCTAAAGAGATGGTGTCCAGCATGCGGACAATCTGTAAGACATGGGAGTTTGCCCAGCGTCTCAGAGCATGCCTCCTCCCCAGCCCTTTGAAATGCCAACTGGGTGCTATTCCTCTCAGCAGCCCTATCGCCCTGAATGAAGCTGTTCAGCAAACTGAGTCAGTCCCCCAAGGCAGCCCTCCACTCGCCTTATATATAAGCAAATATAAATTGAAAAGAGGCCAGATATTCAGTTGGGTGTGAAGGATACAACAACTAGAGAGTTATGACGGGTCTTTGACTTCATCTATGTCAGAACTGTTCTGTGGCCGTTATCTACCTACAGTTGACCTTTGAACAACACAGGGGCACAGAATGTCAATCACCCCCACCCTGCAGTGGAAAATCTGAGTATAACTTTTGACTCCCCCAAAACTTGACTACTAACCTTCTCTTCACTGGAAACTGTTGATAATGTAAACAGTTGAGCATCATATTTTTTAAATGCTCTATGTGTCATCAACCATATTCATACAACAAAGAAAGGTAGAAAGAGGAGTGGTGGCAAGAAAATCATAAGGAAAATAGGTTTAGAGTACTCTGCTATACTTATTGGTATGATGAGTTAATATTCTTTTTACAAGAAAATCTGCATCTGAATGTAGCCACACAGCTCAAACCCATGTTATATTCTGCCTCTCCTTTGTCCATTCACCCAGGTGTGTCCCTGAGTTGCTATGTTAGAAGGGTTACTTAAAATTCAGATAATGTTTTTTGGCAATCTACCGACATGGCCGGTACCTGTGGGCATTCTTTGTGGCAGTCTTGGAGGTGAAGGGATGAGGTATGTTAGGGTTCACTTTGAACTAGTGGTAATAAGTCCTGTATCGTAGGTACAATTTGATTTCCATCAGCTTTCTGTTACAGATGATTAGTGATTCTATTATCTGAATATGTTGGCATTGTGTAAATGTTCTCTTTGTATTAGGACAGGGTTGTCAAGCACACCCAGAGAGGATCTCATGTGATACATGTTGCTTTACCATGCCTGAGACATGGGTGTGATGGGGTGATCAGAGGAGTAATCTGGGAGCACCCCCTTCTCAGGCACACGCAGTGGTTGCTTTTGTCCCTTGATGGTGACATGAAGTGTCTGCTTTCATGGACTCTCTTAGCTAAGAGGCTTTTCAAGGAATTGCCTCTGCCTTACCTCTTTTCTGTTTGACGCAGTAATGAACACACATGACAAGCATAAGTAGCAACTCCAGGTTTTCCCTTCCTTAGCCATGTGTTAGAGTTATGACCACTAAATAGGTTACTTTTGCCTTAAATAATAAACTCCATGACTTCTCTGTTCTTCGGTGTGTGATGTGGTTTCACATACCATTCTCCACTTTCAACAAACCAGATAAGGTATCAACACAATTAAAAATGAAAAATAATCTGTCTGCTTTGCTGGTAGTAAATGCTTCCAGAACACACACTGATACAATAGATTTTAAATAATTTATGTCCAGCACTTCTTTTCTTTTTTTTTTTCAATCTGTAAATGAGGACACCTAATGCGGAATGGCCAGCATGACACTCTATCCTTCCCCCATTAAGATAACAAGATGAGGGGCAATGATTCAGATCTGTATATTTTGGGAGCACAGAGTGGATAAAAATTTTAAATTAAAAGAGATGATGTTCAGAAATACTTTGGGTAAGCAAGTTCATAAACACCATTTGGAAACCTGAAATTATGAATTAATTCAGACTCTCCTTCCAAAGGGCTCCTAAAAGCCCTGTCCTTTTTGCTGACAGCATGAGAGCATTACTTTGGTGTCACCACCTGGAGCTCTCTCACGATCTGTTCTAAAGCTCACCAAGCCATAATGCTCAGTCTTCATGTGTCTCTCACAGCCCCCTTTGGTCTGAAGTAAGTAAACTTTAGGTGATGTCAAAAACAAATAGGAATTAATTTATGATGCATTGTCTTCCACCTCTAGACACGTTAAATCTCAAATCACCAGGATCACTGAGTCAGGGATTATTTCTCAGCCCTGATGGCAAGGATTTATCCACCTGCTCTAACTCCTGTTGGCAGTAAAGGGAAGTGCCCCACTAATCCCCAAAGCCTAGAGTACTGTCCCAAGGAAGAAGCGCTGCTAAGCTATTTTCAAGAAGCTGGTCCATCCTCTGGTGGTTAAATGTAGCTTGATCATGATTTATAGGAGCCCAGCTCTCCTTCCAACTTCTGCCTGTGGACATCTCTTAATTACTCATTTGAAAAAACTGGAGAACAACTTCAATCCTGAAAACATGCGTATTGCAAAAGGGAAGACCAACCCTGGCCAAGGAAATTTCAGTCTGGTTTGATCTAAGGAAGATAATCCCCAAATTCCACACACAGGCAGATGCTTAGGAGTAATTGTGCTGTTAGATGAGTTCAAAATAAACACGCCCCTCCTAAGCTATCCTTTTTTTCTTTCTGGAGAAAAAAAGGTAAATGATGTTCCTGGTATGATCATCTGAAGAGAGTAAAATTGTGCAAAACACCCCCAGAGACCCAAGGTGAGCCTTCCTGGTCCCAGTGGCCAGATCTGATACCCCGTTTTCTGGAGTAGGATATACTATCAGGAACTGCACTCCATTAACAAGCCAGTCCTGGGCATCAGGAAGCTTTGTGAAGCCAAATAGAAGTGGCCACTGAGGAGAAAAATGTAATTTTGATACAGGAAACAGGAGAACATAGAGCTTTTCACTGAAGATATGTTTCTTCTGTCAAAGGTAGCAATTTGGGGAAATGAAGTTAAGAGTTTAAAAGTAAGGACTCTGTCAGGGAAAATAAAACAGTTCCCACTTCATTCATTAGGTTGCCCTTTAATTGAAAACTGGAGAACAATCTAACTAATTGGCAGGTAACTCTTTTATTAGTAGGGTTGTTTTCTCTCTTCTCTAGTGTAATCAAAAGGTTGTTCCTCTTTATCAACTAATGTCAGGTATGAGATGGAAAAGTCGAGAAATAACACTTAAAAATTAATTGGATGTATTTTCTTCTTCTACAATAGACTAGACACAGAAAGTACAAAAGTAAAGGTCCTCAGAACAGCAGTAGCTCCAAAAATGTACTTTTATAGGACATAATGCTTAGGTGGAAGTTACAATGTGCTAATTGCAGGCAAGTTCATATTGTTTGAAAGAACACTATCATTTGCATTGGGGACCTATTTAATTTCAATTCTTGGCACTGTGCTGACATAATATAGCCACTTTAATTTTAAGGATCAAGAAAGTGTAGCTGGGGGTGAAATTTGAGTATTTCTTGCTAATGTGGAATAAGAAAGAAGAGAGGTTAGGATAAACTATGAATTTTGTATTGTGGTCTGAGCTTAAAAAAGAGGAGTTTCATTATTGAAAAATACAACCTTCTTCTTCCTTTCCCTTATATCTAAAGAATTCTGGTGGTGAATTTAAGTTTCTCTGCTGAAGTTTCTTTTCCCGCCTTCTGTGTAGAATCTCTATATTCAATAAGCAAAATAATTTGATACTTGCTATCTTTTACTATAAAGTAGGACATGCTCTATCTGAAGAGGAGTAAGATGCTGCCTACTGCTTTTGGAGGAAGACAGAAACACAAAAATCATTCATTGCAATGTTGTGTAGTGCCTGTTACAATAGAAAGGGAGTAACAGGTGCCTGACCACTCTTGGAAGCTAGAGATTAGGTCACAAGTCAGGCATGAACCAAAAGACAATGAAGGGAAAGAACTTTTGAGTCATAGGACACAGCATGTGTAAAGGCACAGAGAAGACACCGAGGTTGGAGAGTATGGATGAGCATGACTGGACAAAGGGCATGAATGACAGACATTCCTCTACATATCCTCTAAACCATGTTGTTGATCATCTCAGTGTCTGCAGGTTGTGGATTTGGGATAATACTCTGTATCAGGTCTAGCTTGGAGTCACACTGGCCTTTTCAAACTAAGGCTGAATCCTTTTTGAGAACTGAAGCTCATGCAGTGTTTTCTCAATAAACTGCTAATGAGAATTTTATGCTGTCAGAGTTTTTGCTGAGGCAAAAGTTCGGGCATCACACAGTAAACAGTTGTTGGATTCAAAGGCTAACATGTAAATACTGAACTGGCTTCTTTTCTCCTGTTTCTTCATCCTCTATGACTTTTTCCTTCTCACTTCAGGTTGTGGCTGTGACTACATGTAAAATAAATGAGAAAAAGTCCACTGGCCCTGAAAATTAAATTGACTTGGAAAAAGTATAATAAACTAGAAATAGCCTTTTCCTCCCCTTTGATTTAGGTCCTTTTTAACATCATAAAACAATTCAAGTACATAATAATTATTGCTGTCTGCTAAAAAAGAGCCTTTGAATTCTGTGATGTGCAGAGTTGCCATGGTGATGTATATTGTCATCAACCAGCATGTTATGACAGAGTCAAGACCTGGCTTTCTTGATGGCAAAGTGTTGCGTACTAAACTTTCAAAAAAGAGATTTAGGAATACAGGCTCCTTTACAGAGTTTAAGTGTATTTGAACATATTTTGGGTCTCATCTCCTTCTTGCTTACCTTTTTCCCCCCTCTTCAGCACACAGGAGGATCTTTCATTTGTGTCCAGATGAGATTTAGTAATTAATGTGCAAAACAGCTGGGATCTGCTAACTCCTGGGCTGTAGCTGAGGAGCTATTTTGGTGCATTTTCTCAGTAAAATAATTGAGGATTTAAAAATTGTAAATGCATTGGCTCCTTGCCCTGTTATGTTTAGAATAATCCTGATAATAAATTGGTAACTATGGGTTTCACTGTGGAAGGGCACAAAATAACTGACCCAAGTAATCTAGAAAACAGATGTCCTTAGTTGGTTTTAAAATAAATTTTCGACTCCAGATTTAAAGAAAGCTCTGTGGAGCCCAGTAAAGGAATTCATTTTAGACTTGTTGTTTTTTTTCCTATCTTACGGTTTGCTTCCTATAATTCAAATCAAACTCTTGAGGATAGGGAAAGTGGTCCTCAGGACATGATAGATCATATTTAACCTGCTACACAGAAATTCCTTGGAACTGGTCAACCTCATTTTCTCCATCCTCTTTCTAATTCAGTATTTATGTGGCTCCTAAGTGAGGCTCAGAAATACCTTGGAGATACATAAATGAACTTCTGGGCACCCTCTTGAAATTATACCCAAACATATGTGCTGTTTGGGAGGGCATTGTATTCAATCCTGAGAAAACTATTTGTATTCTCTCTGTTCCTACCAACTGCTTCTAAAGTCCTCTCTGGTACTTGCTGGGGTTACAGAATTTCTCAGATGCATCTCTAAGGGGGTAGAAGCATGATTGCGTTGAACTTGCTTCATTCAGTCTGATTTGTTTTCTTAAAATTAACTTAAAGTCACCAGAAGAGAAGAGACACTGACTCCCCAAGACTTTCATATCCTCACAAGGAAAAGATTGGAAACCTTTGCTGTAAATGATCAGGACTGGCTTCTCAATTTGCAGCACCCAATACAGGATGAACATACTTGCCTCTTCTTTAAAAGGTATAAAGAATTTTAAGAAAATGACCAGAGAGCAGTAAGCCAAGTGCAAGGTCCTTCTCTGCATAGTCCTGTGTCAATGTGTGGGTCACGTGGTTATGAGGATGATCCTGCCCTAAACAGATCCCTTCACTTTATGCAAACAGCTGGTTGAACTAGTTGTGTTTGTTGCCTTATGAAACCTTCTCCCCCAAAACTTGGTCTTGAGATTATTGACTGCAAACCAGTTAGAATGGGATTTTAATAACCATTCAGCCCAACAGGATAGCTGGTCACTTTAAGAAATTATTATTTTATCCAAGGCCATATTTTGGAAATATAAAAGACTTTTTTCCCCCATCTAAATTAAAAGACACTTCATCTAATCCATTAATCTCTTTTTACTGTTGGTTTCCAGTTTATATTACCCAGTAACATTTCTTCCCTGGATCATGTTTCACTAAAATAAAGAACATTGTGAACTGAATACATTGGCTCCATGCCCCTCCTGGGACATTGAAAACTTTGGAAGTTTAGACCTTGATCTCTGATGTCGTGAGTTCAGGTTCTCAGTTAAGAACTTGGGCTGTCTTTTCATTGGTATTCCCAGGGAATTTTAATTAATTGGGGATTAAAAGAACTGAGAGTATTGGCCTCTGGCTCTACTCAGGGGTTCACCTGACAAAGTCCAGGAAAATGTCATAATCACACTCTTCCAGAAAGATTCCTTCCCCCAGGGACAGGGTTTTTTTTTGTTTGTTTGTTTTTGTTTTTGTTTTTGTTTTTTTTTCTGAATCTGTAGTTGTTGCCTCCTATAGAGCCATCTCTTCAGCATCTCCCAAAGCATAAGCATGCCTTTCTAACCTAGATGAAAGTGCATGCGCCAACCTTGACCTAGGGAGTTCAGAGGAGGCAGAACTCACTGGCATGATCAGATTCCCAGTGGAAATACAGAAACACTGCCCCAGCTGGCCTCCAAGGGGCGCTGTGGAGTAATGGGCCTTGTGAACGCCATGGTTGTTAACTATCAGAGACTCCAACCTTCACTTATTCACCTTTATTAAACTACCAGCAGTGGGACATTGTCTTGTGGGGATTTTTTTTTTCTGAAAAAAATAAAATGACTTTTAAGCTTCTACCCCTTGGGACAAGTCAACTTTCTTGTTTGGAGTGGGAATCTTACCTTGTTTTGCTTTTTGTGGCTCAATCTGGCCTCTTCCCTAACTTGACTTGTTCAGAGTTCTTCAAGTTATAGTCAAGCCCACCTTATTTAGAAGGGAACTTTCTCTTTGTCATCCAAATAGTGAGCTGTTTTTCTACTTTCTCTCTCCCTCTCACGCATTGTCTTTCAGTGAGTTGAAAAGGTCTTCACTTTTCTCTTTCTCCCCTCCTAATCATGCTATTAATAACTTTTCTGACCTTGTCACGCATAGACTTCCACACACTCCAGAGGGTGTTTTTTGTTTGTTTAAGCAACGTGTTTCCTGGTCTAAAAACCATGTTTCCCAAAGTGGCTATGATGGGATTATTCCACTCTCACATCCCCTGGCAGCGTCTCTTCTGCCTGGAAATGGGACTGCAGCTCTGTGCTGGTCCTGGGCATTCATCCCAGCCTGTTGTCTCGCTCTGTGTGTGTGTATTTGTGTGTGTGAGTGGGTGTGTGTCTCCAGAGGGGCAGGTTTGTTCTTTAAAAAAAAGCACAGGCAAAGAAAGAAGTTGTGCATAGACACAAGAGGGCTGAAAGAGCTGCCCCGTTACAGGTTTGTGCAAAGGAACAGCTGCATGGTAACAGGTGGGCCGTTGAGGGAGGAGAGCTGCTGTCTCTGTCCTTATGGCCTGGGCAGCCACGTAGACTACTGCTGACCTTTTCTAGGGTGGGGTTGGATTTTTTTCCCTTTAAGTGACAGTAGAATAATGAGTAAGCAACACTCCTAACTTTCTCTTCTTTCATTTGGGAAGGAAAAATCACCCTTTTGAACTTTGCATGCGATAGAAATCAATGCTGCAAAAGCCCACTGCAAACAAAAATCTTCCCCACACTGCTCTTTGCGTGACTGTCTCCTGACCCATTGTTTTTTGTTTTTTTGTTTTTTTGTTTTTTTTACAAATAATATGATGCCAATTGCCTTTTTGGAAAAAGTTGTTATTTAGTACCGTTCTTCAAATGAGCATGACACATTCCACACGTGTTAAACCTGATGCAAGAGGCTCTGAGGCTGGAAAATAGTGGACACTAAAAACACCGCAGTATGGATCCTCATGAGCAACTTCATGGTTGAATGTGATTTGGTGGGTTGCGTTGTGGCAGGAATCAAGGAATCTTCTCTAGACCTAAGGGCAGGCTTGGGATTTTAGGCATGTGTTTGGACACCCAGGGCTTAAAATCTACTTTATTATGTGTTGAAGAAATGCATGGTGAAATCAGTGACTCACCTTCCTGGATAGTCCTGGTAGAATCTAATTCTAAACTTAGCTTTCTCTTGCACAGAAGAGTGATGCCTCTCTAGTAAATGCCTGGTATGGCCTTCGAGATCTTCCCCAGTCTGAACATCAGTCCAGTCCTTCAGCTGTACCTTCTATACTCACATGCGCCCATCACTCATATCTCTGCCAACCACACCACTGCCCAGTCCTACCCTGACTTCTGCTACTTACCCATAAGTGTAAAAACCTGTTACATAGATTGTTTCCCTTTGTTAGATCTGGGATCAAACACCATTAGTTTGAATTCCTGTGGTTTTATCCAATCAATATTTTTGTGTTCTACTGTACACTAGACACTATACTGAACACTTTTCATTTTTTCCTTCCTTTAATGGAAGGAAAAAATTGCTCCCTTCCTGACTTCTGCTACAAGGTGTTTGCTCACTTGCTATTCCTGCTAGATTGAGAAAGGGCAGGAATTATGTCCAACACATGTTAGTGTGCCTCCAGAGATCACACTTCATCCACTCCAGTTAATTGGCATTGAATGAATGAGTCAGTATATGAATAATTATAGGGATGGCCTTTGAAATCATGACGTTGTCCACCCACAATAGTCTATATTGTTCAGGGATTCAGAATTGTGTTCTGTTCTAATTAGGATTTTTTATTTTAGAAAGAAAATGTATCCTGAAAAATATTTTTGAAGAAAGGTTTGGGGAAAAAAAGATTTTTTTGTCTATACTAATTGTAATAATAACCGTGGATCAAATACTTACTATGTGCTGGGCGTTATGATACTACTTTATATGCATCCTCTAGGTGGGTACAGTCATGTGCCCAATGAGTAATCTAAAGAAGTAAGTAGTTTTATGATCCCCATTACAGGTGAGGAAACTGAGGTCTGTGGAACTCATTCAACATATCACAGATCATAAGTGACAGTCAGAGTTCAGATCCACATCAAACTACAACCAACAAAATCACCCTCTGTGAGAGTAGATGGACAATATTACAGGATAATATCTGAAACAGGGTCCTTCTGTGGAAAAACATTTACAAAATTAGAGCAATGGTTTGAAGAAAGAAGAAAGAAAAGTAGCCCAACTTAGTATCTTCTCAAAATATGAAGATGAGTCACTTTTCTCTCTCTTTCGTAAATTTGGAATTTAGAACTAATCCTTCAGGGGTATTATAAATTTTTTTATATTTAGTTATAGGAGAGTTTATGGTAAAAGAGATGGTCCTTTCCTTTCCATTTAGGATTGTTTCCACAGTGTAGATAACAGAAGATTAGTAGGAATACTTGTTCCTCGTACTCCCAAAGGAAGAGAGAAGTGATTTGTCATGGGGTTTCCTTGACTATTGTTTAGATGTGAAGCAAAAGGCTCCCATACACATGTTACCTCCTATCATATGTTATTTTTCCTTTTGGTTGATTTTTTTTGTTTGTTTTTGCTTGAATGCCAGTTTTCTGATAGCAAGTGTGGATGATCATGAGGTAAGAATGGTTGAAAAAATCTTTGGTTAGAAAACACTGTGATGGCAATTGAGTTCTTGATCTATGCAGTTCATGTTGTTTTACTCATTTTAACTTTCACAACCAAGAGAGATATGGCTAATCTGTGTAAGCCATGCTTAGACAACAGAAGTCAGGGTTAACCAATAAAAGTTATGATAAACACTTGAAGTTATAATCAATCAGGGTATATCATGATTAATCATGAAAACCCTGATTAACTAGCCTTATTACGACTCAAATCAATGAATCTTCTACTAACTTCAAAGAAAGCTGTTTTCTTAAGTTCAGAAAATATTACACACTGATACTAGAGAATATTTTATGGGCTAAAAGTATAATACATCCTGGATTTTGGTTCTGGTTATAGGTAAGGCATTTTCTGTAAATTTTATTCATTTAATCAGCAAATTATTGAGTATTGACTATGATCTGGTTCTGTTCTAATTTGGGAGGTATTCAACTGGTATGTAGCAATGCAGTTTAATTAAGTATTGAAATATTGAAATTCTTTCCCACCAGTTGTTGGATACATTACCTTGAGTCTTTCAGTCCCCAAACTCAAATCTACTGTCTCTATTCCAGCAAAGACATTAACTACTACCTCAAGTTCACCTTGGAACCCACCAACCTTCCTGTCCCTCTTCCAGGGAGCTATTTCTCTATGCTCTCTTCTCCCCCAGGGAGAATCAGGGAGACCAGGATTCCGGCAAGGAAGCTTTCATATAGTGATAAATAATACTGTCACATGCTAATGTGAAAGTTCATGTCACAGACTAATATCCACCCATGTAACCTCTGAAGTGCTATTGTTTAATGTCTTAAAAAACATACCTGAGTCAATATAAAAGAAGAAAAAGTGAAATAACAAGGTCGCCTAGAAGAGAAAGCCTTCATGTGTGCTTGGCTCACCCAGTGAAGGCTTTCTGGGTGAGATCTTAGAGACCTGAAGTTTCCTGGATTGGGGGGAAGGATATTCTGGGAAATCGAAAGAATAAAACTGGTGACAGCAGCCCTAAAAATTACTGAAAATGTTAAACCACAAATCCATGGGCCAGATGTTGAAGTATTTCCACTCCCTTCCAGCTACAGAGCCCTACCTGAGCAACCCTTCAGAACCCTTGCCTTGACTCCATTCTAAATCAATCTAAAAGCCATCTGAAAGGCCTGAAAGTCTACTCACAAAACATTGCAGTTTTTTTTTTTTTTTTTAATTTTTGAAACGAGGTCTCGCTATTTTTGCTTATGGAACCGCAGGCTCACGTTGCCCAGGGTACCACAGGCTCAAACAATCCCCAGCCTCAGCTTCCCAGGTAGCTGGGATTACAGGTGCATGCCACCACGCCCAGCTATATTTTTTGGAACTAGGTCTCGCTATGTGCCCCCAGAGGGACTTGAACTGTGATCCCTGGCCCCGGCCACAGCTTCCTAGGCTGCTGCTTATAGGCGTGCGCCAAAATGCCTGGCCCTAACATTGCAGCTTTGCCTATACTAATGGAGGGTCTCAAGCCAGGCATGGTGGCATGTGCTTTTAAACGCAGCCTAGAGCACGGTTGAGACTAGGAATCTCCCAGGGCAACATAGCAATACCTAGTCTCAAAAAATAGCTGGGCGTGGTGATGCGCGCCTGTAATCCCAGCTACCCATTCTCCCTGGGGGAGAAGCTGAGTCTGGGTATCACTTGAGTCCGGGGTACCCCAGGCAACATGAGTCTGCGGTTCCCAGGGCAAAATAGTGAGACCTAATCTCAAACAAATAATCAAACAAACGAACAACAATGTAGGGTCTCTTCTTCCTCAATTGTCATATATACTACCTCTTCCTTAGCCATTTCCTTCATCTGCAAACGCTCCCTCATCCCATTCTGAGACCATTCCAACTCACCACTCCTAGACATGATGACACACTTGGAATCTCAGAAATTTGCTGCTGGAAAGGGTCTTGAATAATAAGATACCCAGACCTTCACTTAGATGAGAGAGCTTAGCGCCCCATGATTGTGATTTGTCCAAGGCCACATGGTGGTGATGAAGAGCCTGAAACCCAGCACCTCAACTCCCACTGCAGACCTCCTCCTCAAAGCCTCCTCAACTGCCTCCTATTTCTCTCACCCTTGGGGTTTCTCCTTCCCATGACTCCAAATCCTTCCCTTTTACAGGCTCAGCTGGTCAGTCTTTTCACCTCCAGATGTGTCGACCCATCTGTTGCTTTAAGAGCTGTCACCCTTGAGCCCAATACTCTAAAACTCATATTCACCTGTAGCAAGTTTGGAGTTACAGTTCCGTTTCCTAGGCAGTGAGGTTCCCAATTTTAGGTTCGTGGTCTTTGATTTCACATGAAATTGCAGAAATGAGAAATGCCTTTATTTTCTTTAAATTTCTCAGAGAGAAAGTCTCAAGCCAGCATTGATCTGTTTCCTATGCCTGTGTAGCTGCATATGAGGAGTGAAGAGGCCTGGGAGTCCGAAATTCTAGCAGTTTCAGTATCTAGCGAGAGGGATATAACTTCTACTGATTGTTTTGTTTGGCTTTCATATTATTTATGAGTGCCTTCTAATTCTGACTGTGGGTGCTGTTTACCCAATTAAGCCAGAGAAGAAAGATTTCCATCTTAAAAAATGTTTTTAAAAAAGGACGAGTCAACCTAGGTGAAAATATTAAGTAAAACTGAGGTGGCCTGGGGCTATGGTGTCAGATAGTCATGCACACACACAAAGGCTCCTCAGAGTAGCGGGTTTTGTAATAATTCACAGTATCTTCCGGGAGACAGGGGATTTGTACCATGCAAACTCTCTTTCGCCTCAGAGGGCACTTCTGTTTACCCAACCCATGTATAAAAATACCTCACAGCATATATTTTAGTCAGCAAGTATTCTACCATGGTGGAAATGATTTACTGAAACCTAGACCTTCTCCTGAATTCCAGCCAAATTTCTGATTGGGAAAACCAAGAAGTCCTATTTAGTTTCTGCCTTCACTGTCACTGAACCACACTGACTGGATAATGAGTGACATATAAAGTTCCTTAATTTTCTCTTCTTTCATTTGAGCACTATGAGACTGGTTTTCTCTCCTCCACCGTCACTTACCTAGAATTTGCTGAACTGAAAATTCAGGTTTGAATAAATGGAGGTCACCTTTGTCCATTCCTCACTTGCTTCCCACATGCAGAAAAACTGGTGTTCTGTCAGGAGGGGAGGGAAGTTTCTGTAAATCAAGTTTGTATACCTGGCAGCTGAAAGTGCTTTTGTTGTTGTTGTTTTGTTTTTTTGGTGTTTTTTGTTTTTGTTGTTGTTTTTTTTTTTTTGTAGGTTGCTTTTTTGTTACTTTTTTTTTCTAGAAAAGATATGTTTTGAAGTGACCACTCTGCACAGATTCTGTTAGGATTTCTGAGTATTTGTAACCTGTTATTTTATGAGCATATTTGTAGCTCCAGAGGTGCAAAAATAAACTTGAGTTTTCTTGGAAATGTGTGTGTGGGATATGACAGGCATTACAATCTTAAATAAGATTTCCAGGCGTTTGCAGTTGAACCATGCCAGTAAAAATATGTTTATTTAGACATTAAAATCCTAGGGTGGCCATGTAAATATCCTAAACAATGTGTGTTCCATGAGCTTTCTTTGCTAATATGTTTGAGCTTTGACTGTTCTTAGTTCTGACTCCTGGAGTGTTAATGTTCTGCAGGGAAAGTTGAACTCAGAGGGTGAATCTTATGTGTCGTTCAACAGCTTGGGTTGGAAAGGAGAATGTTTTTTACATTCAAGAGAATTGTTTCTAATGTAGGTAAAAGTCATTTCACAATTGATCAGGTCTAAGTCCTCGCTTTTAATCATAGCAACATAGAGGGTTTTCTGGAGGAAATTAGGAGAGAGAAAAGACAGCAGGTACACTGTTCATTCACCGTTCATTTACTGATGCATTTAACGAGCATCCCTTGAATAGGCATTGTCTGCAAATCTGTAGGTAAAAACGGAGAGGACAAAGAAGATGCAGACTGTGGCTCAGAGAGCCTTAACCCTGTTTATTTCAAGGTTTATATTGATGTTTCATAGAAGTCAAGATGAATTGCTTCTGTGAACATATAATTTTCAAAAAGTCAATTATTCAAATATTCAGTAAGCGCATGTTGATTGATTTAACTCATTAATGAGGAAAACAGTGGGATGACAAAGCTGATTCAAAGGAAGATATGAGAAAGCTATCTAAGTAGGTTGGTAGCAATCAGATTGATAGATTGATCGATAGATAGGGTGAAAGGAAAAAACTGCTGCTAGAAGATTGCAGGAAGAAAAAGACCAAATGGTTTCACTAATATATGGATAATCAGATAAAAATACACAACTCGGTGGGGAGGGGGGGACCAGCTGGATCAGCCAGGGAGGGGAGGTGATGGGTGACCCCCAGGGAGTACAATGATGTGAAATATATATATATATATAATTTAAAATTAAAAATAAAGAAGATTGCAGGGTTATATACAAAACTGGTTAATGTCCTACAAGGCAATAAAACAATAATCTTAGGTTATATTTCAACCAGACAGAAATCCTTTGCACCTAAACTAGGCCAATATTATTTGTGATGTACCAGTCTCCTGCAATCTTTACAGAGACTAGATCCAATCAATAGTAAATAGTAAGTCAAATAAAGTTACCTTTCCCGAGAGCATTAGGTGGTGCTCAGGTGGGCTGGCACATAAGGGCAGTGACACAGGAAGGTGGGCAAAACTTCCTGCAGTGATGAGAACTAGCTCCGCCCGCCTAGCAACTGGCCATCTGCATTAGAGTGTTTGAAATACTGCTGCCACAACTGAGGCATTGCACAGCTCACTTTTAAAAGTTTGCACTATTTTTGACTTAAATAACCTCAGGCAACTACCCTGTGGGCCAGCACAGCTCTCCTATACTTGTACACAGGCGGCTGATGATTCTTCTCTGACCTGGTTTCTGAACAAGTCTAATTTTTTTTCTCCACACTTCATTAAAAAAAAAATTCATATTTTAAATTCTGTAACTCGAGCTATGTAGGTATGTAAAAAAGGCTTCCCAGAAGATGCCCTTGAAAGGACCTAATTCTTTCAAGAATCCAATATTTCCTTTTGCAAATATGATGCCTCTTATATTGTGTTTCTGGAGGGTGGACTCACCTGAAACTGTTCTGGCCTGCAAGAAAGCAGCTTATGAAACTAAGTCTCTTTGGAGGAAACCCAACTCTGCTTTATGTTTCCCCAGTAAATCAGCTGGATATTAATTTTCTCTTAGCAACATAATAAATGGCATGTCTAGTTTTGATTAAAAGGGGCTTTCTGGGTTGCAGCAATGGGAAAGCTGACTATTAATACTTCACAAGGATTTGAAGGCTTAACTAAGTTAACTTTTCTGCTGCCATCACTTCATTCTTCAGAACAAGTCATCAATGCATTGATAACGTTGGCTTTGATTTCTCACGAAGCCCAGATGACTTACTCAGTTTTCTCATCTTCTTACTTGCTTGCAGGGTTTTTTCCGCAGAAGCATTCAAAAAAACATGATTTACACTTGTCACCGAGATAAGAACTGTGTTATTAATAAAGTCACCAGGAATCGATGCCAGTACTGTCGACTCCAGAAGTGCTTTGAAGTGGGAATGTCCAAAGAATGTAAGTGGAGACTCACAAATGTTTTCTTCCTCTTTGCCCTATTTATAAATATGATTTGCTCAGCTTCCAAAAGCTATTTGTGAAGAGCATCAGCATGTGGAATTCAGGCGTGACACTAATGATAGACTGCCAAGGGAAGGTGTAAACAGAGATGCCATGAAAATAGAATAACTGTGGAGCTTTTCAGATAAAACTTGAATGGCAGCTGGTGAAAAGACAGGAGTTAGGTGTCCTGGATGTGTACTCCAGGCAGTCCCTCACTCGTGGAGTGTGCGAGAGTCACTAGTAACTCAAGCATATCTCATCATCACTTGGTGACGCCATTTCCCCATCTTGACAACAGGAATAAAGGATTCTGTTTGTTCAAGTGAATAGACAATGAGACAAGAGATTGACTGTTAACACTCGCGATGACTGGCCCCTTATAAAGAGGGAATACCAACTTGATTTGTGGAAGAAACACATAAAACTTGGTGTGTTGACATTTTTCAAATCTGATTTAGCTTTTGTCCTTCTAGCCACCCCCTCCACCAAACAAGCATGTGGTTTATTAATATAAAAAAGAATATTTCAACAATTTAAGATAAATCCAATCATGGGGACTGAAATACCTGGTTTCATACAGGCAAAGTATTCATACCATAGAAGAATTTCATTAATTTTACACTCTTTGGTTCTTTCAAATATAAGGAGCAGGAATGTGACAGGTAAGAGATGGACTCAGGCAGGCCTAGGGACAATGTAAGACTGTGTGAACACACCAACTTGTTCTTCTTTCTTCATCCCATTCCATGGGGGGTTGGTCAAGGCAAACAGAGTGTGAGGCATTGGACTGGGTGTTATGAGGGAACTCTGGAGATACTGGAGACACAGCCCTCGAGTGTGTGGGACAAACAGCCAAGGCAGGTACCTTGGCCACAACTTTATAGTGAACCTTGGGTCCAGTGTTACAGGCCTTTGGGTTCTGGGAAGTGTGGTGGCCCTTGGAAGGAGTCTGAGCAGGGGAGGCCCCCATATCCATGAGCACTGCTCTGGGAGTACTGAGCAGGCAGTGGGTCCTCTTCCAGTAGCTGCTGCACAAGATAGCTGCCTAGCGTAGAACCCATCCCTCCACCTTTCCTAACAACACCTGATGCTTAATCTGTTTTCCCTCCTCTTGGGCACTATGGACAGAAGAATTTATTTTATTTTATTTTATTTTATTTTATTTTATTTTATTTTTTGAGACTAGGTTTCACTATTTTTGCCCATGGAACCACAGGCTCACGTTGCCCGGGGTACCACAGACTCAAGCAATCCCCAGCCTCAGCTTCCCAGGTAGCTGGGATTATAGGCGTGTGCCACCACGCCAGCTATTTTTTTTTTTTTGAGACTAGGTCTCACTCTGTTGCCCAGGTTGGTCTCAAACCCATGGGCTCAAGCAATTCCCAGTCCCAACCAATCTCCATACGTTTGCTCTTAAAGGCACATGCCACTGTGCCCGGCTAAAAGAATTTAAAGATAAGACAGAAATCAGCTCTGAAAGGCGTCACTGATTTGCTGAACTAATTGACCCTGAAGTCTCTGCTTCTAGGTCTGTTTTGTTATACTTGTCAGCAAGTGCCTGGTCAGAAAGCTAGGGTTGGAGTCTCATTCATATCCCGATGAACAATGATGGACTGGGGTACTAGCCATGGAGGTAGGCCACATAGTCCACAGGATGTGTTTCTTCTGGGAGTGTCTTTTTCCTCTCTATAGTTCTACCTGCACAAGATGCATCGATTGACTGCATTTTAGGCAGTTCTCATTGATCCCTGCAAAGTTTAGAGCTTTTGAAATCATTGTAACCAGTGACTGTGAGGCTATGAAGCTAATAGTCTCTTAGCTTATCCCAAGCCCTGCTACTGTAGAGAAAAGCATGGTGCCAACCTGAAACAGCCTTTTTATTTATATATATAGTCGGACTCAGGATGATCTCCTAATGCTCCACTTTCAGTCTGACAGTCTGTGACACGGATGTCACGCTGCAGTTTTGTGGGAGAATTTCAGTTCAAGCTGAAATTATAAATGAGTAAGCCAGATGTGGATTTAGGGAAAATCAGTACTTCTGCATTTATTTTGTGTGGGCTGGAGACCCATTTCCTGCTTACATTACTTAAAACCCATATCCTGCTGCTCTGTAAAAACTGGCAGCTTGGTTGGCAATTAAAAAAAATAATGTTTACACCCACAGGAAAACTCCAGTCTCAATCCTCAAGGAACTTATCACCTTAATTAAATTTAAAAATATAGAAATGGGAAGAAAATGGGCTCATTATGCCCAAATATAAAAAAACAGTATTTTTCTTAGAAGAAATAAACATTTGGAATATAAGGGCTGATGGTCTAATAGGTTATTTTTAAAGCTGAAACAGAAGGCAGCAGGAAAACATGAGCATCAGTAACCGATTATACCACAGTGTACACATCTGAAATGGACCTAAGAATAATAGAGACCCAGAATGTTAGAACTGAAAAGGGATCTTAGAGATTGATTTTCACTCACCTCTCTCATTTGACATCCAAGTCCACTAGGACCCAGAAAGATGAAACGATTTCCCCAGCAATCACCGATTTGTCTAAAGACAGTGAAGAGGACAATTCAAGCCTGTCACCTGACCTGACCAGGCATTCTCTGCAATACCAAGACCAGCATGACTTGCATGCTATTCTAGTATAGGTCATGTAGCTCATGCGTGTGTGTCAGAACTCTCTAGGTATATAAGTGAGAGGACGCCCAGCCCAACCGGGCTTACATTAGAAAACATATGGGCACATGTAACTTTGCAGTCCAGAGCAGCACAGCTGGATTCAGGGCTCACACAGACTTTCAGGGCATTGTTCCTCTTTGTCTCACAGCTGCTTTGTGTTGTATTCATCTGGTGTCTGGGAAGAATTTCCCCTTAACTAGCAGAGAGGGCCTCTGCTATCTACCAGCAGAAAGAAACTATCTACCAGCAGAAAGGGCCTCTGCTATCTACCAGCACAAAAGAAGGCCATTCCTCTGGTGCTGTGGGGCCAGCTCTCACTGACCTGATTTGGGCCATATGCCCTTCTCTGATGACACTGTTTTGCGTGGAGAGTGCAAGCCATCATTGGCCAGGTGTGAATCGTATGCCAATCTCCAGAGCCCAGGATTGAGGTCAACCCCACCAAGCCACTTGGGTCAGGAGTACGGGAGGAAATATTCCTTAGTGGAGAATCCGAAAGACAGCAGGCAGAACCTACTTCCTGTTCACCATAATGTCAAATTGCAGGTGCTACCTACCCTTAGTACATCCTTCTTTGTGCTGTTAGGGGGAAAAAGGAACCTGAGAATCATTCCAGCAATAACTCACATAGACAGTTTTCTGTGTGCCACATACTGTATGAACCATTCTTAGTCCTTCTTCCCATTTGCTCCTCATACAGTCCCATGAGGTAGGTTTGTTATAATCCCACTGTCACCGCTTTGGCAGCAGACGTGGAAACTGAAACATAGAGAAGTTAATCAACTTACTCAAGATAGCACAGTAAAGGAATTGTGCTGATATCTGGATCCTTATAATTTGACTGTAAAGTTGCTGAAACTGTAATATAAATTGCATGCCATAAAGGCAAGCTTTTAAGGCTCTGCATTCCCCTTCCAATTCTACTTTATTGCCACTTGTTAATAAAACAATAATCACACTCTTTTCTCTGTATTAGCGATATACTCCCTAGAAAATGATGTGTGAATTTAATTTTATAGATCAAATTATTTTTCAATGTAAAAAGGGACTTACTAGTAAAAGAAATCCTTTAATGTGACTCATGAGAAAAGCACTTTTTCTTGTTTTTTTTTTTTTTTAATTTTGTAAATGCTCAGGAACACCTTACATTTTTCCAAAGGCTTTGTACAATAAGGGGAGCCTTTCTGTGGAGGACTAGCTATTTGTCAGAGCATGGAATTTGAAAGCAGCAACAGCAAGTGAAAAAAAATCGATTTTCAGCAGCATTCTAAAAGTGGTACCAAAATTTATGAAGAACTTGGGAAGGAGGCAAAAGAAAGAAGATGACTCCAAGTTGAGTGATGGGCTTTGGCTGGTGGGGTGAGAGCCTTGTAACGATATCAGCAGAGGAAAGTATGTGGCAAAGCCCTAAAATAAAAACAAGAAATAAAAAAGAGAAACGATAAATGAAGACATAAAACTGGGGATAGTGAAGGAGATGTCTGGAGAAGCTTATGATGCAGATAAACAACTAATTGTTCATGGTGCCGAGAGAGAAGGTTTAAGGTGCTGCTGTTTGGAGACTGAGGTGCAGAAGCCTGGCTGCGTGCAATGGAGTCAACTACAGAGATTCAAATAAATAGTTCAAATCTTTAAGCCAGCAGTCAGCAAACTTTTGAAATGGCCAAATAGAAAATCTTTTTGATATTGTGAACTATTGGATCTCTATCTCCATTACTCAGTTCTTGTAGCACAAAAGCCACACAGAAAGTACCTAAACAAACAAATGTGGCTATTTTTCAATAAAACTTTATTTACAATTGCCGGGCACAGTGGCGTGTGCCTATAAACGACAGTTTATGGAGTCGTGACTGGGACTGAGGATCGCGGTTCGAATCCCACCCAAGGCAACATAGGGAGACCTAGTTCCAAAAAAAAAAAAA